>PTEX01000323.1:66946-136477 GCA_003342815.1 Eudromia elegans
AGGAAGGAAGGAAGGAAGGAAGGAAGGAAGGAAGGAAGGAAGGAAGGAAGGAAGGAAGGAAGGAAGGAAGGAAGGAAGGAAGGAAGGAAGGAAGGCAATTTCATAGACATCTGTGGTCCATAATCACCAGTTGCTTTTTATCTTCTACTTCTTGTTCCAAGACAGTACTGTACATCTTTATTGATTCAGCAGCTTCTTACTATCATGACACTCTGAGTCAGATTTTCTCTCTAAAGAGAAATACTTCTTGTTTAGTTTTCTGATAGTGCAATTAAATGAAGACAGTCAGTGGACATTAGGATGAATGCCAAAATAAATTCTCTGCAGCTGACGACTGCAGATGAAAATCAGGAAAAAAAAGAGACAAAATTCTTTAAGTTCTTTCTAATTCAAAGACTGAGTCTTTGAGAGTCTGCCTTATACTTATACTATTATCCACTTAGAATTTTACCATAACCCATTAACCATTTTTTGGTACATGTGGGGACATTGGAACATTGGACAAATTCAGCCTACTTCCTACCAAAGTGCCCAAAAGAAGTATAAGAACTCTCAACTCTATGACTCTGCAACTGCGCTTGGACCGTATTTGAGGACCTGCTTTACAATTCTTAAACAGAGTCTAAAGCAAGCATATGTCAGGTTAAAAATAAATCAACCTATAAAACTTCACTAGAATATATGAATTTCTTGTCCTTAACAAGGACACTTTAAGTCACTGCTTAAGATTAAAAAATCAGTTGAAGTCATATATAGAATGTTCACTGTCTAATAAATTGAAACGGTGATATTCTCCCTTGCCTCAAAAGTCAGCAGCACCCTTTTATGAATGAGAAACACACACAAACCCCTGCTCAAAAAGCAAACCATCATGTTTACATGATGATGACAATTGCCAGACTTACTACTTATAGAGGCCATAGGATCTGGCTGTAAGTTGGAAGCAGTTTGAAGAACATTCTGAAAATAAGAAAAAAATAAATAAAATACAAACACAAATCACAGCAAAGTCATCTTGTGAGTATAATCTATGCTTGAAACAGTAATTTCTTTGTTTGCTTTTTTTTTTTATCGTATTAAAAATATGGAAATCGTTTCTAAAGAGGAGCACCAGCAGAGTAACCAATTTGTTTAATGGATGTATTCCGCTAAGAAAATAGTAATAAAAATAGCAAGCAGTCTTTTGTATCTGTTTCAGAATAAGTGTAATCTCTTCTGTCACATGCCTTTGGTTAGACTGGCTCCTAGTACCAATAAATGATTGTTGAAATAGGAAAGAAGAGGGAAAAAAAAAAAAACTCTTTCTAATTGCAAACAAGTCTCTCTCTTTCTCTGCTCAATTAAAATTTAAACTAAGTAGAATAATTGTACATATGGCATGCATAATAACGACAGTGATAACATCCTGTTCAATTTACTGTAATGGAAATCTACCACTGCTACTAATGGTATATAATAGTTCCAAATTAAGAGAATTAAATGAAATAGCAGGTTAAAGGAAAAAATGTAGTTCTTCAAGAAGCCTCATCAGAGCGGAGAATCCATACCTAGGAGAATTCGTTAAATAAATCTGTGACTGTAAGATAGAAGAAGATATGGCAAAAGAGAAAAAAAAAACAATTCTCCATGGCATAGACTTTAGCTTCCTACTCTTTGCAATGAACCCCTCCCAGTGTACAAGGGCAAGAAGTCAATTGCAACAGTGCCAGATTTCTAACCTGCACACATTCAACACAGTAGGAAAGTCAGATTTAGAGTCACATCAGACCACACAATTTGTTTTGAGCTCTAAGATTAAGGAATACATAATTCATTAGGGGAGTTCAGTTCAGAAGAATCTGATACCAATCTTTACTGCATCTTTTGCTAGGCAGATAAAAGTAGCTGTAATTCTGCCATAGATAGTTCCACAGTAACATTGTTCAGTATTCATCACATCTGTACCCATATCAAGTTTATAGGGCTATTTTGCAAACCTAGCTGGCTCATTCCCTAGGAAAGGCCTTCTTTATTCAATCATTCTGTAGCCATTATAAAGTTAATTGATTGGATCAATGAACATTTCATTACTCAATATCTGGTTTGCTGATTAGCATGATCAAGCGTCCTACGTGATTTCCCCCACCCTACCATCTCAATATTTTACACATATATGAGTCCATTATCTACTATTTCTTGAAATATTTTAGAAAAAAAAAATAAAGTTAATTTACTTGCATTGATTTTTAGTGGATAAAAATATTCTAAACTACAGAGATGCTACAGAATGGATATTCACAAGACAAATGACACACATGATTTTATTTTTAACCAGTATTTAGTTCTGTAAATAGACAGGGAGTCAAAAAAGTGCTATTTAAACAGCATTATTACATTTTCCATTCTACTTCTCACAATATAATCAAAAGAAAAAAAAATAACTTGGGTAGCGGTTTCAGTATTCAGACTAATCATATCCAAATTTCAAACTTAAGCTTGCATAAAATAATTTGATTAGAACTTTTACTCATCTAGTATGCATGTTGCAATCCATTGGCTTCACAAGAAACACTATTTCATACTGATAATTTAGCTCTAATTCTATAGAAAAAGTTGCTGCCCTAAACTTGGCTTCATAGCAATTTCCTTGTATTCTTATTATTTCCAATATGAAAATTTGCTTTGTTCTTGTGGTTTTTTTTCTTTCAAGTCCTTGAATTTACAAGCTCATCACGCTTCTTCTACAGTGCAACCTGATTCTCTGGGCCTCAGGGTTTAGGGCAGTGAGGAGAAGGAAGAAGGACGAGAGAGTAGAAAACAAGACAGTCAGTCTAAATTGATTGGTTTGATGCCATGGCATCATTTCTTTTTCCTCTTCTAAGGAAGTCATATTTTTCTTAAGATAACTTTTATTTAAATCTCTAAAGCAAAGAAAGGCAAAGTATGGGTAAAGAAAGATCTGACATGGCCACAAGGAAAAGGCATTCTCATGCCTCCAGCCAGTTACAGGGAAGCTATCTGATAGAGTGTGAGGGAATTAAGAAAGTCTCCTTCAAGAAAGTCAAGAAAGACCAGAGAAAATCTAGGGCCTAAGAGAAGTTACGGCATCACATAGGCTTACCTGAGGGGAGAGACAGTTAGATGGTTGGTATGTATGCAATCTACTTCCCCATGATTCCCTTGGCAACACAATCTCCTCTCCTAGCATATATTAATAAGAGTAAATGAAGAATGAAGCAAAATGGAGACACCATGACCAAATTTTGTGGGATCCTCTGTGGAGGTGATAACCTGATGGTGCTTGCAGCTGAGGAGTGAATGGAGGATGGAGCAAAGACACTGTGGTCAAACTCTGTTGGAATCCCTGCAAAAGTGGCAGCCTGGTCATACCATGTAGCTGATAAGCTGTACAGTACAATGAGATATCTGGTGCTGGACCAGATCAGTCCTTTTAGAGGGACTTTGCTCCTCATTCTATTCTCAATATAGTATCAATACACAACTGCATCCCAAAAGTTACAAAGAACAACTCCACACTGAGCATGTTCTCTAGCTTTTTGATTAACTCAAGACACTTTTTAAACCAATAAATTGTGCTATTTGAGAACTCAACTACTTGTTCTGAGGGCGATCAGACCTACAGTCAACAGACTGTGAATCCAATACTGCCAGAGTCAGGTGTATAGTTTTTCATACAATTTGTGAACTCAATTCACTGTTTTGAATGCAATTGAACCTGTAGTCAACAGACAGTTTGTGAATCTGGTACTTGCAGAGTTGAGCCTAGAGTTACTCCAATATTTGGTATCCCTATTAAGAGATGAGTCCAGCTGCCCTCAGTCTCTTTAATATTTGAGGGTGAGTTGGAACATGAGGGGATTCATCTTTTACCGAATTTGCATCCCCCATCAAACCGCAACATTGACATTTTATGGTTATTCAGAAATAACTATCTATATAATTATGCAAATCAATCCTTCCATAGTCAGAGTGCAAAGATTTGCATAACTGAGAAATAAACATACAGTTATGGGTCAGTAGCTGCACAGCATCAAGATGTTTGGGAGAAAACATTTCTACATCAATTGTTTTTAAACTAAAATTGTTTATTAACTGTGGACAATAGATACAGTACGCTAAACCTGAATCTACAGAAATATGGCTGCTATGAAAAATGCCATTCTATTTATCAGTATAAAGGACCAAATGATCTCAGCTGTTGAGAGCCCTTACAGATCCATGACTAGAAATTCACAAATTTATATAATATAACACAGCTTCATAGCCCAATGTGCTATGTAATTAAGAAGGTAAAAGATATGGACCCACAAAGTTTTCTCTTAGAGATTTATAGGATTTTTTAACATCCTCTGTAAAACTAAACATGATTTCCAGTTAAGACTACCTTTGTTTTTACATTTGAATCCCTACAGCTACAAGAGCTTATGGTACCATCAGAATCTTCACTGTCTCCAACTACTAACCCCTCTGGTTGTAGGGTTCACAAGCATGCACAATATTTACATGATTTAATTTTTGAGGTAAAACATTTTTTCCTGCAGGAGTCAGAATTAAATAATTTAGTAATATCTTCTGGTTTCAGCTGCAGCTGCAGTAGGTGTCCACGACCAGTCCACTACTGGTGCACTACCAGTAGGTGTCTGGAACATCTAGTTCGATTTGATATTTCTTTATTGTTTCAAAGAAAAGTTTAAACCTAAATATGATTCTTACCTGCATAACAATAGTCTTTTGTTAAAAAGAAAAAAAAAAAAAGAGAAAAAGGGAAAAAAAAAGAAATAAAAAAGTACTAGATCTTCCTGACTTGTCCCTGCATTTGATTTAACAGCCTAAAATCTTCACAGTCTAGGCTTCATTGTACCATATTCCCTAACTTCCAACCGACTTCTAAGAGAGTGTACAATCTATACATCTCTTCAAACCCTGGAAGCTGACATTCACATTTGTCCTTTCTTTCAGCAAGATCCTCATTAAGATTTTCCAGCTTAGATATTCTGCTTTCTAAATGATTTAGTTTCTTGCCAAACATAGTTTTCATATTTCTTCTACTGTTCATGTTGGAGTTACTGCAACTTTTGAATCTCAAACAGGAAACAGGAATTAATGAAGTCAGGTAAACATATCAGATTATTCACGTACATTTTAAAGCATTTAGTGAAAATTTTAAAAACATGCTAAAGTCAAGACCAAAACAGCATTATTAAAAAGAGGCTATATTTGTCCACTGGCGTAGGGAGAAGGGAAGAAGGAAAAGTTTCCTGAAGTTAAAGAATACAGGTTCATCTTTGCTTTCAACTAATACATTATATCATGGTTCAAACAGGGATTCCCAGCTTGAGAGAAATGTCTTTATTGCTTACCTCTATAATAACTTTCCCTTTTCTGGTGTAGTTTCTTGAGTTCTTTTGTACTTATGAAGAGGTCTGTGCATTCCACTCATTTTGAAGTTTATCTAATTCCTTACTCCCATCCCCGTACAAACCTATAGATACGATAGGGTGATGTATAGTATGTAGCTGTACCCAGGGTATAGCTATAATACATCTACAGGAATCTGGCACTGAATTAACATTATAGTGTCCCAGTTCATTTATCCTCTTGGAAAGACTCCACTATCTGCTCGGTTGCAGTAAGTCTTCTTGAAAGTCCTTTCTGAGCTCTGTGTAATGTCTCCTTACACTAGCTATATTCTCTAGTTATTAAAAGCACATAAGTATTACAAAATTACAGTCACTAAACAATTCAACTGAAATGTGTGAATGTTCTTACTGGTCAATATATGAAAAAAGTATTTTACAATTATAATTGATTGATTATGAAGTAGAAAAACTACTAATCTTGCTCCTACATCAGCAGAAAATTAACTCTGTTTTATTTCATCATACTTGCTGAGCAGCCAGATAATCAAACCTGACAAAGACGGCACTGGATTCACAAGGCTAGAGAAACAGAAAAATAGAGTTAAAAATAAATCTACATGTTTTTATCTCTTCTGGAGATTTCCTTCCTTATGGGCCTTTTTCTTCTACTACTTATACAGACAATAGAAACATGCTCAGACTAGTTCACATCTAACTGATCAACATAGATTTGTAAGGTATGCTAAGAAAGTATAGCAAATTCAAAACAAAAGGATGAGACAATACCATGCTAAAACAGAGAATATGTATATACACCTATAGAAGTTGAACATTATCTCATTATCAATTTTGAAAGGTTTTTTTTTAAAACAAAATTAATTCTACAATATAGGAAGCTGCTGTAATAAATATAGCAAAAGTACTCAAATATGCAGTTACATTCATCTGAATATTTATGTAACACACTACTCTGTTTTTTCTTGCATTAAAATGAGTTTAAAAACTGAAAGCGCAGAATGGAACCACTCTTTTCTTCATCCTAAGATTTGCCTCTAGTGAGACAGGAACCCTGCGGTTTATGTATCCTCATTTCAAGAATGCTAGCCTAACATGACTTAGCTTCTGTTTTAATGAAGTTTTCCATTAATGAAAAGTTTTCCCTAATGAAAGGAGTTATTATCTCCCTATTTACTCTTAAGATTGCAGGTGATTTTGCACATTTTAGTAAATATTTTCAATAGTAGGAGGTTGTCAAAGGAAGTAATTTTCACAGCTTCAAAACCTGTAGCAATCCAAAGCTTGTCAGAACTACAGACACAGTGGAAATATGGTCAGTTAATCCTAAAAGAGAGACATTAAATTAAAATTCAAAGATTTTAAATGAAAAAGACACATTGTTTCCTAAGTTCATTGCATTTTCTGGCTGATGTTTTAAATACTAGTTATGTGCTTGAATGGATTGGTCTTCATTGCTTCAGTGCTTACATGTTTCAAAACAGGTGTGTTATAAGCTGAACTAAAAACCTACAACATAAAAATAAAAGATTAGAAGCACATAAGAAGAAGTTTAAGATATTAGGATAATTTTTTGAAGAAGAGTTCCACATTTTAACAGCTATATGAAAAATGGCTGTTTGAAAAATAAATACTAGGAAGGGATAATTTTAGCAGACTAATGCCATCCAAACTACCATTAGACACCTACTGCACATTGACTGACAAAAGTGTAACTGTAAGTATGAATTTTCAAACCTGTAATTAGAAGAGTTTCTTATGTTTTAGAAAATACATAGTAGTTCAAATCCAAATGAAGGCAAGGCCCAATATTAAATATCACAATATAATGTGAAGAGTTCCAGTATCACAAGTATACTATGCAGCTTCTTGTGTTTGGTAAAGCTGACTTACAGAACTCCTACAAGGTTGTATGGAGTATTTCTGTACCATCCAATATGGCAGGAGCTTTTCTTTTGTGAAAGCACAGGGATGTATAGTCCCTGAATCTTCTGAATCTTTCCAACTCAAGTATTTTTATTGCCAATTAAATCAAAATCATTAGCACCTTTTGGAGATTTCCTCCTTACAACCACTAATTCTTCTGGGGCCCTTTCAGCTTTCACATGCACGAGGACTAAATCTTTGTTTATTAAATTATCTAAAAAGGATAATGCCTACTTGATCACAAACTCAGCTGGCAACTGAGACAGAAGAGTTATAGAAGACTTAGTGGTGGTAAAATAAATAAATAAACAAACCAAAAATTAAATTTCTTTGGACTTAAAGCAAAATTAACAATATCCAGCATGAAGCAAACAAAATACCTTTGTTGCATTTTATAACTGATAAATTTGACAGTTGCCCACCAGGTGCTTGAACTTGCACTTGCCTCATGAGGTTACTGTCCACTCACCTCTCCTGCTTGTCCAGGTTCCTCTGAATGGCAGCACAGCCATTTCTCCAAAAATTCTACCAGGAAGCTTGTTGACTTTGTCACTTCATCCAGGTCACTGGTAAATTACATTGAACAGGTTTGGACCCCTGAGGACACCACTATATATAGGCCTCCACCTAGACTTTGTGCCACTGGCTACAACCCTTTGAGCTTTGCCTTTCAGCCAGTTCTCAATCCACCTCACTGCCCACTCATCTATCCAGCCCTTCCTGAGAGATGAGAATGTTATAGGAGACAGTGTCAAAAGCCTTGCTAAAGTCAAAGCAGGCAAAATCCACTGCTCTCTCCTCATCTTACCAGCCAGCCAGTCATTTCATTTACAAGTCTGTCAGATTGTCTGAGCCAGATTTTCCCTAGGCAAATCTATGCTGACTACTGATCATCTTCATAACCTTCACATGCTTAGAGATGGCATCCAGAACAAGCTGTTCTGATATTTTTCCAGCAATTGAAGTGAGAACAACTGGCCTGCCAGCCTCAGGAGGAGCTAGGTCTTCCTTCTTGCACTTTCTGAAGACTGCAGTGACATTAATCTTCTTCCAGTCTTTAGGCAGGAATCCTGTTTTCCATGTCCTTTCAAAGATGATTGAGAGTGGTCTAGTAATAGTTTCCGCCAGCTCCCTCAGTGCGCATGGGTGCATCAGGATGCACGAATTTGTGGATGTCAGCTTTACCTAAATAATCTCTAATCTGGTCCTCCTCAACCAAGAGGAAGTCTTCTTATCTCCAGATTTTTTTTGCAGTCTCCAGAATCTGGAATTCCTGGTAGCTGGTCTTAACAGTAAAGACAAAAGCAAAGAAGCGATTCAGTATTCTCTGTCACCGAGGCACAGCCCTGAGCTGCAGAGGCCACATTCTCCTTTGTCAACCTTTGTTTCTGATGTGTTTAAAGAAAAACTTCCTGTCTTTGATACTTCCTGCCAGATTTAATTTCAAATGGATTGTGGCCTTCTTTGTCATATCCCTGCTTCCATATACCTATTTCTGTTTCTATTTTTCATGGGGTTTTTTTTCCTGTTTGAGTATTGCAACGAGGTCCTTGTTCATCTCTGCAGGTCTTTTGCTCCCTTTTCTCCCTTCAAAAAACCCAGGAGTATCCTGGATTTTTTGCGCTTTGCTGTGTTGTTCTGCCAGTAGATACCAGGTTAAAGCACCCTGTGAGAACAAGAATGTATATAATTATGAGTACTTGTCTTGAGTGATGTAGGCCTGAGCTTTAATGTCAAAATGCCATGCAGCCTGTAGTGCAAACATTGTAGGTACTATAAAAATAACAAACAAGACAAGACAGGATACACTTCTCAGAAAAAAACAAACAAACAAATAAAAA
The DNA here is from genome assembly GCA_003342815.1 of Eudromia elegans. Lineage (NCBI taxonomy): Eukaryota > Metazoa > Chordata > Aves > Tinamiformes > Tinamidae > Eudromia > Eudromia elegans. The sequence continues at coordinate 76,089 of PTEX01000323.1, forward strand.
TTCTTTTGATAGCTAACTGCTTCTTCTTAAAGAAAAGTAAAACCCTCAAGATCCTTCCTCCGTAATTACAAGTGAATATAAAAATTATGTATATTCAAAACCTGTAATATGCACAGCAAGTTCTTGTCAAACTTAGATTTTATGTATCTGGCATTTTGCAGAACAGTATAGGCTCACTCAGCTTACAAAGTTAGCAAATGCAGTATGAAAGAAATTCTCACTAAGAAAATATACTATGGTGTGACCAAGAAATGCTTTAAATCACCTATCAGTTCCAGATAAAAGGAAAAACATGTCACTGGGAATAAGGAACGCAGTAGGCAAACATTAAAAGAATAAGTCTGAAAACATTTGTCAAAGACAGCAGGAGTAGTGACAAGAACATTAAAAGCATAGATTTTGTGTCTGTTGAATTTTGTCAATGCAGTAAGATGCTAAGTCAGTTTACATTCTACCTGGCTGAGAAAAACATCATTGACTAAGGAAAAAAAGTCATATTTACCAGAAGGTAAGCTGACAAAAACAATTTTTTAACAATACGACTTTAGACTCCTGTTATAAAAGGCATTCTGAGTAAGAAGTAAGGACATTAATATGTTAGCATAATATGATGTATGCATCATATAAATCTGCGTTATTTTATAAATAATCTGGATGTTATTTTCAAAGATGCCTCAAATTCCAAATCTTTCAATATGTTTGATAACTTTTTCAATGCTCAATGAAGATAAAGTATTCAAGTCTCGAAATCTTGAGCATGTAATTCAGGCTTCACAAGCACATTTTGTAATGACTTAGAAGTCTGAGATGTCATCTCATGGAATACTGCAAAAAATCTCCATTGCATGTCATCAGCACCTATACTGGCTTAAAAACTATAAGACAGACACTATAGATATTCTAAAAAATAGTCTTCCATTAGCAAGTAAAAACAGAAAATTGCAACTGTGACTTTGGATAAGTAAGACTGTAGGATAAGCCTCTTCCACTCACAATTCCTCCAGTTCCCTGCCTGCTTTTTTTTTTTTTTATGTACAGAATTAATCTTTACCAAATATATTAATAGAATAGTACTAATTATATATAAATATAAGCTATAATTAATTGTACTTTCTTTTATGAGTGAGTTCTATCATGAGATCTGATACAAATGAGTAAAAGAGTAAATACTGGATTTTTAAAACTATTAAAAATATAATGAAAAACTCTGCAAACCTAGCCAGTTCCTTTCATGCCACAAAGATAATGGATCGGTCTTTAAAAGGCATCATTGACAAATACAATGATAATCTAAAATTTTTAAATCTGCCAAGGAAAGGACTAGGATCACCCAATGAAATGTATATATCTACCACAAATCAAACAATATCCCAAATTACATTTTAGCTACCGTAAGAGTCTGTGCTAGTCCTGCCTTTGTGCTACAATTTCTGCAAAACTATTCAGCCAGTTTTTGAGAGTCAATTTAGGGGAAGGGAAAGAGAGTCACGTTATAACCATCAGTCTCAGCTTTGCAGTGAAGCCAGTAAGTTTCAAAGATCTTATGGACACAAAGTCACCAAGATTGGTATTACCAGTCTTTTAACTGGAACCTCATAACCTTCCCTTTTAACATCAAAACAGTAGGAGGTACTCAGTAGAAACAAGAAAACACAGAGACCATACATATGCAGGTCAGTGTATCTGTGGAGCAGTTTAACTAGAAAATCTGTCACAGTATAGTTAGTTATGCAAGGAATTACAGGAATCCAGGAACATCCTAAAGTTTGCAGTATAATCATATCCTATAAACCAGAAGATGTTACTCTGTATGATTGATGAAGATAACATTGGGAAATGCACAAGCTAGAGGAAAAGTGAAATATTATTCTGATGAGTTCATCTGATGAGCTGCATGCAATATTACTATGATACCATGAATATACACTTAATTTTTATTTTGTCATTTTATAAGTAAAATCTGGGGAAAAAGTCCTGCATACCCATCCATGGAATGCATCTGAGAATGTGTTTCACAGTGATGGATGCTTCATCTGGATATCTTAAACTATTATTTATGCTACCAAATAATACCTTTCAATCACTTTCATTGCTATAGTGTATTGACTGCTGTAGTCTTTTCCCCTTCATGAGTTATACCACAAACATTTGATTAAAAAATGTGAATAAAAACTAATCTGGACAGACATTAAAATGCAGACTAGTATCTAGCCTAAGGCTTGTTAATGCAAAAGAAATTAATATATATGACTGTATGTAATTTACTTACAATTTCTACTATAACTTGTAGATCTCGAGGACCTATCTCTATTGGCAAAGTGCCACTAATTTCAAAAGCATGAATTACATGGAATTGGAGTAATCACTGTGCTCTCTTCTATTAAAACTTCCTCCATTTAAAGCATGACATGGCCTTAAATTAAAATGTTATCTTCAGTAGCAGTAATACTGGAGAGGAAAATATCTCCATTCTACAGTGTATTAAACCTTATAATTTGATCAAAGCCTTTCCCAAATAGTTGTGAAATGAAGAATAAAACACACAGCACATATCTGGAGCCTCTCACCTCTAATGTAAATTTAAAGGATAAGACAGGCCATGGTACACATCATTCACAACGCACAAGCCACTTTCCGGTGGGAGCTGCAGTTTCATATGGAGCTGGGATATATCTCTACTTTCCAGCCAGGCAAAAAATGGGCATGAAATGCAAATGAACTGGTATGCCTGCAATTATGCATCCCAGCCAGTGCTGCTCCTGTGTGTGCTGCGGAGCCCAGAGAACCAGTATAAAACGGAGTTTAGGATTAATGGGAGGGATTTAGTGCTGCTTTGTAAAGGTGGGGGACAGTGGCTATAAGCTACAGATTTGAAAGCAATCTGTATCGAGCTGAGCTGGAAACACTTGTTAGTGCTCCTCAGTCTGCCCTCACACTTTCAGCACAGCTATAGTTGTAACTGTGCTGTTCATTTTCCAAAAGACAGCACAGCCATACTGATCAGTTTCATATCATTCACACACAAGCACACATGCTGTGAAATTCAAATGGAAACATTTTTCCATAAAGATGGAACTTCTTTTAGGATATATTTCCCTCTCTGCTAGCCAAACAGTACTATTATTTATTATAAAAAAAAATATATATTGAATGATAGATGGTGAATTTCTATTTTGGAGAAATGAATGAAGAATAGGTAACAGCTGTCAGGCTGCTTAAAATTTCTGGAAAAAAAAGGGCCCAGACACCTCTAAAGATGTATTTTTAGTTGTAAGAAAACAAAGCTATAAAAGCTTTTTACACTTAACATGGAATTCAAGCCATCATCAAGAATTGCTGAGATTTTACCTACAGAAATAGTGAGATAAAAATCAAATTCTAAATTAGCTCACTATATGTTACATTTTCCTTCTTAATCTAGCACTTCCTGCATGTTCCTGTCTGTCGGACTGTAACACGTAAGAAACACACTTGCCCAAGGAGTTGTTAAAGCAATAGTTTTATTTTGGTTTTGTTCTAGAAATTGAGCTGGTGTTGCAGGTTACAATTAAAAAAAAAAGTAGTGTACTCAGAACAAGATTATCTTTCTTAAATGCAAGGCTATATTACATCTACAGAATATAGAACAAATAAAACAGAGTGGAAAGAATAAGGGAGAGAAGCATGCAGAGAAGGTGAAACTAAGAAAAACAATATCTGGTAAAGTTGTTGACAGTGATTGATCATGACTGAAACATCCACCACAGCTTCAAAATAAGCTAGCCCATTTAGTTTGCATTTTATAAAAACTGCTTCTGCTAGCATGTTTAAAAAAAAAAAACATAAATTGCACTCTCATTTTATAGTGCTCTATGTCAGAAATTAAGATGAACAGCTAGAAAAATAATCCTTTTCTAAATAAAAGTTGGACAACTTTTCCTGAACTACTAGAAGCAGAAAACAAGTGCATAAGTCATTCTTAAATTCTAGTGCACCTTCTAAAATAGGATGCTTTTTGAGGTACTCCAGCATGGTTTTTAAAACCTTTGACCTTGAAGGAACAGAATTGTTTACAAATCTGAATATGTGCAATCTTAATAAAAATGAGAGGGCACAGATTCTTAAGCTTCCCAGCATTTTTCAGGCAATAGATTTTAGCACAATCTTCTATTCTTGTAACAGAATGAGAAATGGCAGTTTTTTCCTTTGTACCCAAGGAAGTCACATCCAAGGACACCGAAAAAGGAAACATGCCTTCCAGACAACAGAAGGCATGATACATTTTGAGCTGGAAGGACATGGATTTCTGATACTTCCCCAAAGTCTTCCCTTAAATACCTCACAGTAATTATTTCTGTAACATTACAGACATTTTTACCCACAAAACATAATCAAAACTTAGAACCATTAGATCCATATAAATTAAATCTATCCACATAAATTAAAACATTTCCATAATACATAAGTGTACTTTCCATTCATACCTTCCAAATAATATATAGCAATTTATTTCATTCAAAAAGTCCCACTTTTTACATATCCTCAAATACATTATCTTTTTTGAGGGTTTTCCTTTCCCAAAACCTCAGGTATCTCCCTCCAGTCACAACAAGTTTACTGCAAATACTTCATTATGTGTCTTAGAGATTTATAAAATAGAACAAGAGAGAAATAGTGTAAAATTGGAAGATCTTAAAAACCAGTAATAAACCTTTCACTTTGGATTGAAGAGACATACTGAAATATGATTTGAAAGTGCACATCAGTGTTTCTTACCAATCAGCTGAACCTTGATGCTGAACTCACATTTTAAGCCATCAGCTCATCAGAATAAAATGGCAAGGACACAAAAGCATTCACTCACATATCATCTACAAAATCAGCTTTGATTAAACTGAAGTGTCTGTTGGAAAACTGATTCCAGAAATGAGATCATTTCCCTCTTAAGCAGGAATAAGGAGATTTTTATGCACTCTATTCAGAGCTATTATTGCTGAAAGCAGTGATTAGCCTGCCTTGGGAGTTCTGTTTGTTTTTTTCATTAATATTTTGTACATAATTTTAAGCAGGTCATAAGGAATTGACTGAGAACTCGTGAGGAAAGGAAGAAAAAATCAACCAGATATGAATGTTCTTGAAATTAAAAATTACACAGAATAAGAGAGAGTAATTCCCAGAATGCATCACAAGATGCAAGTGCCACAGATGTAGATGAAATTTTCCTGAGTTAATTTCTATTACAATATTATCAAGGTGCCAACTACAGTTAATATTCTGAGAATTCATAGCATCCCTCACTTATCAGCTATATTAGTTTTAAATAAATCTCACAACTTCACGAGCCCAGTCTATATGCCCTGCAATACCTCAGCGCTCTGTCTGATAATATGCCAAGGATGCATTTTGGCAAATAGTTTTTTAGTGATCATGGCGAAGTTTCTTTTCAGGGGAAATGCAATCATCAGCCTCCTTCTGATCACATATACCATGGAACAGAGTGAGAAACTGATCCAAATTAAAAATAAATCAGAAAAATCCTTACCCCATATCCTGAGAGAACTGAAAGCAATATGAAGAGCTAATTATGCTGACATGGCCATGAAAAAGTATGACTAACAAGCTATGACCAGGATAGCTTATTAATGCTTTCAGAAAATTCCCTCTGAAATTGTTCTTCCCTTCACATAAGCTTTTAAATTTAAAATGACTTTATTCACCTTCCTGAGTCCGTCAGTGCTTCTCATATTTCATATTGCATTTAAATCTTATCCAAAAGGTTTTGTTTTTACCAAAAGCCACAAACTCCTAATAAAAGCTATAATCTTCAAGCACACAATCAAGTGCCCATTTGCACTTCATTTGCTAACTTTACTGAAAGGGCCTGCAGTACTAAACCACACAGGGCAAGTAGTTAAATATATTAATTTGAACACTTAGGGCACTCTTTCCTCTTGACTGGGATGACAGCAAACAAGATGTTTCATGCAATTTAGACATCACCCTTTTACAGAAAACACATGACTACCAGGGAGGAAATCCAGCACAAACAAGATCTACCACCACAGCTATCACAAATGTTCACCATTCTCCTTTCCATGCAGCACCATCAGTTACACAACTGAGGCCTGAAATGTTCCCAAAAGGGCACATTACAACATGATTACTGCAAATTCCTTTGTGCTCACAAGTATTAATCTGAATATATGCCACACAGTACAGTGATACTCATGTCTCAGGTATACAGGACTGAGCAACTCACTCTGTTGAAACAGCTTGCAATCTGCACAAATAATGGTGAATATTGATGTTCCTTTACGACAAGGTATTATTTCAATAATAATGATTTTTTTCAGATTATTTCACAATTTGCCTGAACACATAATCATATCATAGAAATATTCAGATGCTTCCCCTAGATTTACACTCTAGACATGAGATTTAGGGAGCCAGAAATGGACCTCAGTGATCATAGCTGACAAGAGAGCAGACAGTGCTCTCCAATTAAATGGGTCCTAGTGGATCTGGAACCAGGCTGTACAAATGACATTTTCTGGAGTGTTCAAACTTAACAGGTGGGATTGGCTACATGAGGCAAAACAGCTCTCAGGACACTTCTGATGATCAACACTAACCCCAGTGGATGGTTAGAAAAATTAAATCAGATCATTCTCCTTCCAGCAGTGCCCAGCTGTACAGTGGTGACATGGCAAACACTGCTAATTTCTATTTATCACAATTTCTTTCCCTATTCAAGTCTGGTAATCTTCTGGTATATTTCAATTTATCAAGACTGAATAAGTTTGCCAACTAAAAAATACAAAATCCCTCTAGAGCCTTCAACTGTACCATTCTTTTCAGGTTCATAACACACCAACACTGTAAGTTGAATATTTATTGCTACAGTTGGGATGAAATACAAAATTTCAGTGATTGATGAGGCAATCTAAGCCCATAGTCTGTGAAATGCCTTGGGAGGAAACATAATACATAAAATTAAAAGATCCAAGCAATGGTTAAATAACAAATACTGGAGTGTTAATTTAACATCACACCTAGAACATCAAGTAATAGACAGGTAGGAAATAAAATGAGTATAAATTATTTCCCTCAGCCAGGATATAATATTTCTCTGTTAAGTACTTTAACTAGCACATCAACACCTGTTAGGCAGATAGCATGTGCCAAATCCTAACTATTTCAATTGATTTGGGGACATGCCAGTTTAGCAGCTGATTTTCAGTACCAGTTAAGCAACAAACTCTTGCAAATTTAATGTCGAATATCTTTAAATTTTCAACTGATAGATAAATAAGGGACTGCAAATCAAAGAAACAGTGGGAAAGGAAAAGATAGGTCAAAGGAAATCTTGAAGTCCATCCTTTTTTACTCTGATAGCTTCAGTTACATTTGGTTCTATACTACATAACCTTACCTTAGACTTAGAAGCATATTAGTGAGTAAAACTATATTGCTGAATTTAAGAGGAAGGAGTGATTTATATGGCAACACTATAGCAAAATGGAAGTATGAGAAATGAGAAATTACAACACATCTGTCCAGAATCTTTCCTACAGAAAGATCTTCCAAAAAATTCAAAGCCAAAGTTTTGTTGTGACACAAAAGTAGTTCTATCCCAGTCACTGTCAACAGTATAATGGTTTCATCAACAGTCATTTTATCACAACTAAAATACTTGCTTTCCTGAAATCACGGGCTCCTTGAAAATACTAACCTTTTCTTAGCAAAACACCTGCCACAGCTATACAGATATGAAACTTGGAAATATGAATCCTTGTGAAATGTAAAAACAAAATCAAATTTACTTAAATAACCAAAAAGTCATTTTTCTTCAGTTGTCTGGGGTCCTATCCAAGATGCTTGCAATTGCCAGTATCCTCATACTCAGCTCACCTTTACTAAGTGCACTCAGAGCACACAGCACATCTGCTCCCACCTCCCTGGGGCCAGTGCAGCAAAATAAAGGAGTTAGAAGCAAATTGTTTTCAAATATGTCTTTTAGCAGTTATACAGATAACCAGGTGACGTACCATTGCACATACTAAACCAGCAAACAGAGCCTAAGAACAAAATATTTAGCCACCTTTCATTCATAAACCTGTGGAAAGTCCAAAACTAACCAGTCCTGGCTTTCCTTTGTGCAAAACACAGGAAAAAGTGCACTCAGGACAGATCTGACACATCCCAGGCAGACTGTAGCTTTGGTACCTCTAAGGGGCAACACACATATTTAGTAGTATAAGACCCTTCCATGTAACACATTTTTTCTCATATCATATTATGACAATACACAAACACAAGGAATAGTGTTAACCAGAACTCAGGTGGACAAATCAAAACAATGTGATTTTGTAAACGTTAGTCTCCACAGAAACCCTGTTCTCGCAAATTCCTAATGAAAACATTGCTCTCGCAAATGCCTAAGACTCTATTTTGTTCTCAAAACTTATAGTTGTCTTTACAGATCTGTCACCACACTTTGGTAGCTAATTTACTTTTGTTGATTTTGAGAAAAGGGATGCAAGGAATAATGGGAAATAAAAGATCTGAATATGTTTCCGATATAATTGCTTTTTAGATATAAAATGTATCTTAGAAGCAAATATTTTGACAAAACTCATGCAATGACACTACAGTTGGCATAAAAAAAAAGTGCCAAAGAGAGAGAGGTAGTGTATTGTAATGTTCCTTTTACACTAACACCAATCGGCATAGGATGAAATTCCCATGGATATCCCCAATTTAACCTGAGCAACTCCCATACCTGCCAAGGAGTGAGAGAAAGAGAGAGCTGTAGGAACAGCTACAATCAGCCCAAGTAGAAGATTAAGTTGATGAAGAAGCGGGGCAGTCTTTTCAATGAACTGCCCAACCCTCATCTATAGCAGCGTTATCTAAGAGCTACATAATCAGTTATGCTGAGCTCTTCTTTGTGTTAGTAGTAGTTCAGCCAAGGCCTCAAAAATCAGAAAAACTACTTTCAAGCCATCTTACATTCACCATGGACACAGGCATAGCCTACACTGAAATGAAGTCATGTCATCAAGAGAAGAGTATTCTTTGTATACAATTCTGCTAGTTGTTTCCTTTATAGAAAACTAACTAAAGCTACTTTTCAAGGGAAAAAAAGAGATGCTGACCTGTGTTCACTGATCGTTCTAAAGGAATCTGAGGCAAGACAACATTATTGCTAGGTGTTAAGTAATTAAATTTCACATTATTTGCTTTCATTGTAATTTTATCTTCCTTACATAGCTCCCCTTAAAAACAAGGCCAGAACGATATAGAACTAGGAAATGTAACATCATAAAAACTAATTAATTTTCTTTTGAATATTGCAGTCAGTGATCATTCTATAATGTATATTACATGCTTCTACACTTGCCAATTCTGGGTATTGGTTATTTGCCAGGCAGGACAAAGATGCTATATTTAGGGAAATAAAATACTTGGTGGTAGGTATATACCCACAGGTACGCTAAAATTAGTCTTTCTAAATTTCTAATTTATCTAACATTACCCACTAGACTTTTGTTTAATGGACACAGTTGAATGTGAATACTATCTTCTCATTAGATGCAGCTACTCGACAAATTCTGCAACAAAATATGATCCTCTTTTTCTATTAATAAAAATATAAGTAGTATATATATACTATACAAGAAGAAATTAAGTTTTGCAGAATCCTAAACTTGGCATGTGATACACTAGCCCAATCCTCTGCATATATTTACCTTAGAATTTCCATGACTTAATTTTTGTGGAAATTTTTTAAAGGAACACCTTAATCTGGACAGCCATTTCATGGCTGTGATTTTTCATTGATAAACTAAACTAAACTAAAAAAGGTACTTCTTCAGTGGATGCTTTCTATTTGTTCCACTGTCTTGTTTTTCTAAATGTTCTCCAATTTACCTACATCCTTCTTATCTGGGAACAGTAGAAGTGAGACTTCTTCCAAGTAAGCTTTCTACTTTTCTTAAAAATACTTCAGTTCTTTCCTAGTAAAAACACATTTCAGATGGACCATTGTTGTAATTCAGATCAATGTCAATTTGACAGGCCTGTAAATTTATTGAACCATCCCTATTCCTTCTGAAAAAATGTGACACAGCATTAGTCTTCTTGCATTTTTAGACATTTGTCATTGCTCCAAGACTTACTGAAAATCAGCATAAATGCCAAAAAATCAACTCTGTAAAGTTTAATTCTGCATAGCAACATGAATGCAGGAGTTTGAATAGACTATATAGTGTTTATAATTTTCTTATTTCAAAAGAAATAATGTAAAAAATATATATAAAAAAACCAAGCATCAAAATAAGTACTTTTTTGTATGAAGGGAAAGTTGTTCTGTTACTATTTATTTATTTATTTATGCCTTGCTTTTTTGTGGCATTCTACTTCATCAGTCCAAGTATAAGTGATATTTATATCTTATCTTTTTCATTACATGTCATTTCTCCCACCTGTAATCCTGTAAGTTAACTTAAAGTGACAATCTAAATTCTCAAAATCTCAGGTTCTTTTAGATTAAGTAGTATTTGTTAAACAAAAATGTGTAAAATTAAATATCTGAAACCTTAAAGTATATTTATTTATATAACTATATATAAACACATTATTAAACAGGAAGCAAAATAACTTTACCTGCTATCCAGCAAATTCATTCTTATGCAACTTGGAAATTTCCAATACATGAATATCTACAAAATCAGCAATCTACAAAATTTGAAATTATTAAAAAAACTCATCATCATTTTCCAAATTTTACTTGTTCAGAGATATTTTTTCCTTAAATGCTTACAAAATTCAACACTGTGTTATAAGCCTGATTAGCAAAGAAGTTTCAGTTATCTTTTTGTCTGATTTATGATCACTTCGGTGTTTAGAATATGCTTGTAAAAAAGCAGCAGAATTTTCACTCTTTCTATACAGAAAATTATTGAAAATCATCTAAACTGAAAATCCATAGGAAGACAGCATGCTTGAAGAACAGAAAGTAAACACAAACAACTGTATGCATGTTTATCTTTTAAATATTGCAGATATCTCATAACTTGTTTGGTAATAACATGCATTTTCAAAATTAATTCTCCTCTTCTTTCAAGATTGTATCTGTTGAAAATCATTTTGTTTCGCTGTTTCAACTATCACATATCTTTTCTTTATCTTGCAAACAACTTTGCACATGTATACTCTATTACTATTTGCTTTTGCCTTTAACAGGATGATGTATAACTTGGTGCCTGTTGTAGTGGACTTGAAAAAATCATGCTGATTCAATTGGCAAAACAGGATCTTGTGAAGGCTCTATTTTTGATGTTATCAGTAATTACTTGGAGCAGTTAGAACAAAAAAAGAAAAAGGAAAATTTCCTAATTTTTTGAAGTGCTTCCATCAATCTATGACTTCAATATTTTCCATTCTAGTAGATAAAAATAGAATTATGCTGATATTCACTATTGATTTAGAGATTTTGGATCTTCAGAGTTGAAGACTGAACAATACTTTCGTGGTGTAAGCAGGAGCAGAATCTGTAAGAGAAAACATACATCTCAAATTTCAGTTATAATCACGTACAAATAAATGGAGTCTTTGGCTAGAAACATGTTGGTCTAGTTCTGTTTCAAAAGTACCATCCAAGCATTTTTGATTCTCGAGGCCATTTTTGTTTGCTACTTCAGATACTCTGTTGGTCCATATTATACAGCAGATATTTCCCTCTCAATCTAGTTTTAAGGAGATGCTATGCATAATCTATACCACAAGAACTCGGAGGCAGGATACCCAAAGGAATTTATGATCCAAACAGCCTCATAAAAAGCACACAGAAAATTTTTGTCTAGAAAGACAGAAGAATGCATCACATTCTCTGAACTGTTTTGCCCCAAAAGGACATAAAGCTGTTGTACACTTGGCGTTGCCAACTGGGCTTTCATGAAGCCTGGCACCCATATGCTGCTCTACAAGCACATAAATGAACTCCACAACCTTATATTTCATGCACATCTCTAACGCCACATTACGATCTCAGATTTTCTCTATTCCATGTCTTCCCGTTTTCTCCACTGTTGTTACTGTTACTAGAACCTGGAAGTTTTTGTTTTATGGTAGATTTGACTTCAGAAGCAGATCATTTAAATAATCAAATGTTAAGCTAAGGAATAAAATTTTACAGCCACAGCACACAACCAGAAAACACTGGAGATTGGAGAGCACATTCGAAGATGGTCTGCTAACCCACTGCTTAAGCAGGGTCATTTAGAGCGAGTCGACCACGATCAGGTCGAGTCATTGGACTGAGGTTGGAATATCTTCAAGAACAGAGACTCCACATCCTCACTGCAACTCCATCCAGTGCTAGCGACACAAAACCACACCATTCACCCTGTCTTTGCATTTCTCTGCTACAGGACCTTCGCAGTTCTATAACAGAGAAATACAAATACTACACACGCCACATAATGAAAGGAATGAAATACAAATACTACACATGCCACATAATGAAAAGAATGAAAAACTTCATAAAATTCTTGCCATAAAATGATACTCTCTCAAAAGAGATTTAAACAGACCCTACATGGGGATTTTACCTCACAGGGAATTTTTCTTTTGTTCCCTAATAGTTTTACTAAATAAGACTCAAAATTTTGACATATTTTGCCGCATACTTAAGAGTAAACAATCAATTATACTACATATAATATAGAATAATAGAAGAAAGCAATGCATAAGCTTTTGGGTACTCTATAATGAAGACAAAAGTGATGATTTTACTACATTAATTTTTCCATGTTTGAACAATTACTACATTGATACAGGTAATCAATTCAAGAGTGCTGTATCAAGGCAAAGGACAATTTATATACACACAAGAGTTCCTTCTTGAGGGGAAGAGTCTCTGCAGGAATCCAAAATCAGGAATTCAAAAGAGTAACTAATGCATATCCCAGGACAGGTAAGCAAGTCAGGAGAACATGATTAATCATAATAATACATTATCACTGGATTAACAGTAATGCATGTATAAGCACACTATTAAGTCTGTATAGGTTTGTTCAATTTCAAGCGTTCTAGTAATGGCCCAAACGTTTAACAGAACACATCTGAAATTTTCACTTTCCATTTTTTTAATATCATAAGAATTATTTCACTTAAGGGTTTATATTACTCCTAAAAACAAACTCACTCAATGCATGTCCACATTTTATATTCAAGGTGTTTTACTGGAAGTAAATTTACTGAGAGATGACACATACCTCTTTCCCTTAGATCTTCAATATAAGCCTTCATAAATTCTTTCTCAAATTGCTCCCGTTCACGTTCACTTTCTATAATTTCTTCAGTGTCTTCACAAACAATTGTTTCAACAGGGCTATCTTTGAGACTTACAAATCTGTAGAGAAAAATATTAACATTCATACATAAACATCAATGGTCAACACGAATGACACTTCAGAATTTGCTCCAGCAACCAAAAGTGGTAACTCAGGGAATATGCGCGTAATTTTTGTCTTTTGTCCTTAGGATCCTGAGGAGCTACTATTAATCACACAAATATTTCAGATAGTGTCTTCTCTGCACTCTACTTTACAATTAAAAAGTTATTGGACTTGTCTCTTTCTGTGAGTTTATATACACTAATTGTTCCTTGCAATAGTATATATATTTCTTCATTATAGACTTTTGACAAATCACTCTACTTAAACTAATAATTAGTATGAGCATTATAACATACTGCCTTATATATTATAACAACACTGCCTAGTAGTACAGATTTTTATCAGTATCACTTATCTGATAATATATATCTCAATGTTTTTGTTATGTTACCCCTCTGTTAAAAAGGATGTTTTGGTGAGCATTATGCCATGTTTGTAAATTGCCTAAAGCTACTCATTGTGGATAAAAAGCTAACAGCTATGCAGGCAAGTCATACAGTGTGCAAACTAAGTGTACAGAACTCTAAAAGAATCTCTGATGACATTATCACTCTAAAGAGAAAAAAAAAAATCAATAAAATGAGTGTTACTTCCAAAAGGAAAACTATTTCAATTAATCATGTCTTGTTAAAATCTTGTGAATTGCTGTCAGTTCCAAATGGTTTCATACAAGACCTAAGTTTCACCTGCAGAAGCATAGGAATGTTGTAAATGCAGACAAAAAGGCCCTTTCACTGTTCCCCTACAAGCAGCAAACCACCGTTCCACGACAGAGAATACATGAATCACTAAACTTATGACACATGCATGTGAGATGAAGAAGCTTCTCTGTTGCCTCTCTAGTGGCCCCTAGATGCAGCAAAAGCAGCTGTTTGTGAAATTATTTCTCCTTTGCATAGCTGTCTCTTAACATTAATTTCTCTCTCACTTTTACTTACTTTAATCCAGTGGTTGACTCACAGATGGCTGTGGGTATCTCAACCAAGTCATCACCACTGACAACTAACAAACTGAGTTTTGGCATATTGACCAGGGCTCGGGGAAGATAAGTCAACTTGTTTTTCTGTATAAGAAGTGTCTCCAGTTGATCTAACCTATAAAAGTATAAAATATAAAGATAGCTTAAAGCATTTATTTCAGTCAGAAGCATCCACCTGAAACAGCAAAGCACTTAATCTTGAGGAGATATACAGTAACCTGTCCCATTCTTGGTTTCACCAAAATTACTCATACCACCATCTCACAAACATTTTCATCATCTTTAATTGACATTTTCAGTCATGGTTCAATTAATATCTACGATGACAGGTGTTAAAGGCCTCCTTGTTATGAGAACACAGAAAAACACTCAAGGTAAAAGATTAAAAAATAGTTGCACATCTCAGAGAGAAGATGTTGACACAATATAATGTAAAGCCTCACCTTGGGTATGTCAGAAACTAATGGAAAAACTTGGTCACCAGCTTACAATTTTGCCCAATGGCTGTTTTCTATTAATTAGATATGTCTCTACTGAGCAGTATATTCCCATCTATTTTTTTTCCTCTAGTAATTAGCACTGTAGGGAGTACAAAAAAATATAAATTCTGGTCACATTTCTTTCACAAGTTGTCTAATAAGAAACAATTTAATGACAAAGTTTTGTGGAGGAAAGTGTTGAGATTCTTTTGACTTTGTTTACCTAGACTACTCCTTAGAAAATGATATTTTGTACCTGAACATTTACTCCTTGGTAGACAAAGAGTATAGCAGACAAACGGATATCAAATTGAAGAAAAATATTTGTTTTGCTCAAACAAGAGAGTGTATGCAGATTACTGCTTAGCAGATCCATACAGTTTGTTTGAATCCAGAAAGAGAAAACAAGTAAGGACTCGGCTCACTGCCAACATTTTTATTAATTTTTATCATTAATATTCTCTCAGACTTTGTAGTAATGATTGAAATTCTTCCATACTTCAGGCATCATGAGGCCAAATGCAAATCTCAATTTGGATTGTAAGGGGAAACCTGTCATTTCCTAGTCTTCAGAGTACACTTGAGTGCCAGAACTTTAGGAATTCAGGTACCAAAATATATTAAAAAAAAAAAAAAAAAGATGTTGTGAGGTTTCACTATGATGTTTCAATGTTGGGACTGATAATTCTAAATGGAGAGAATGATATAGAACATGAGTATATTATGAGATAAAGAAACTTATAGAAAAAAAATACCCTTGAGTAGAATATGTAAGTTTTTACAAAGCAAAATTATCCTCCTAAAACTCTTTTAGAGTTAATTAAATCTTTATTCAAACTTTCTGGTAATGTGACTAGAACACTTGAATTACTTATACAATTTAAGAACAAATTAAGATTTTATTTCTGCTATCAGACATATCTGTAATTATAAGACGTCCTATAAAAGTCTCCTTGCCCAGTCACTACGATTTTAAGAATTTGAAAGATGAGTGAAATTCCTATGCAGACAAGAGTCTTCAGAGTCACTTCAGAGATCTCTACTGTCCGATCAGTAGACAATCCTTTTCATTTGCTTGTTTTTATAAACACGGTTTAATACATGTTTTGGCTTACTTATAGCTAAAATTTAGTAGAACAAGTTACAGGAGAAATTCAGAGAGAGTAACTAGATCTGAGAGAGATCTAAGATATTAAGGATGCTTTCCAAGGCCAGTAAGGTCCATTTAAAGGAGATGGACTATTTGAAACTAATCCTAGCGTAAATAAAAACTGCATGTGTGCATATATACCTCTGTATGGGAGAGGAAGACTGTCGATGTTTCTTTTAACCTTATCAGTATTTTTTGACTTCACTGCCAAAGATTACCAGGATTTTTCAGTAGCTGAAATGTCCTTTAGTTTACCCTATCTTTCCCCCTATCTCATCTCCCATCTAGGTCACTCTAGAGGTGTGCTGCTGCCAAGCTGGTATGGCAAGTCCCCTCTACTTAAGCTGGGGGACAAATCTGGCTCCTGTACTTCCTAAGGAGTACTACCTGGATAGGAAGGCATATAACAAATGAACCAGAAAATGTAATTAGTTAACTGCACAGTCAAGGCACTGACTGTGCAATCTGTCAATGAAATAGAAAATGTAGGGTTTATTCTCCAACCTATTCCAGTAATAGTAATGGTAGAGTTTACTTGCAAAACTATCTAATGCATTTCTGAATGTGGTTTTTTTTTTTTTCAGCTGACTTTTCATTAACTGCATCACTTGGAATTTTGTTGTTTTCTGGGTTATCTTGCTAGTTAATGAGCAAACACATGAATCAAAATGTAAACTACCTGTCTATGTCTTGTGGGAGATCTTTCAGGTTGTTGCTGCTTATATCCAACCACTGCAAATTAGACATCCGGAGTACACAAACTGGTATAGAAGGGAACTTGTTTGCTGACACATCCACAACTGTGACTTGCTTCAGGTTGCTTAACTAAAAAGAAACAGTGTTTATTTTAGTTACATTTTGCCAGCACAAGAAAACCTCCCATTCTTCAAATATTATTTTATCTCTTACACTACTCAAAAAAATAAGAAATGCATCTTTCTTTTTTCCTCAGCTTTGACCCAGCCTTGTCTTAGTCATCATTTTATAGGGAGAAACATCTCAAAAATAACCACCAAAGTGTTTTCTTATTACTTTTCTAACACCACCACAGAAATATTGAAAAGTTGATATTGAATGGCATCCTCCTTCTCAGAAAGCCTACAGACACCAAGATTGGAATCAGTCAAAGGCTCACTTCTTCCTAGGTAATACCTCAACTAAGCCCCAAAGTGACAAAGCATAGTTTTTCTAATCACGAGATGCCAAGCTACTATTCTCAAAAACAGACATTTTATAACTCCTATCAAAAATACATATATTTCCTTTGCTATAATATTGTGTTATGCACTTAGAGGATATTGGCCAAGGATCCTTACAAAATGAAACTGCCAAAGTAAGCCAACAGAAAATTTGGTTCAATATTTTTCAAAGTAAATAATTTTAAAAATATATCTTCCATACTTCAGGTATGGAATGTAACAGCTTTTAATTTGAATATTTCTCAAAGGAAGTACACTTTTTAGCAATAAACCTTTAGCACAATAAAGGTTAGCTATAAATTTAAAATATACCTGTTAAAAAATAACTGTGTTACAGCTCTGTACACTGAATCAATTATTCACACTACCAGTGTTCATTAAACCATTCAGCTAGCTAAAGTGACTGTCAAAGGAGCAGAAATGTTAATAAAAAAAGTACTTTAGTATGAAAATGATGTCTTTGAGTTTCTAATCATATGTCAGCATCAAAACCTATCCCTATGGCTCCCGATACTGAATACAAATTAGGAAAAAGCCTTCATTGGTCATTGACCTAAGGCTTTTTAGAATGCAGAGAATAATTAGGAACCAAAATTCCAAAGCTAATATGTTTTCAGCCTCTTAAATAAGCCAAATAAAAAGTAACAGTATAAATTACAAAAAAGAAAAAAAAAGTTCAGAGTGTCAGAAAGGATATTTTGAATCCTTGAGAGGATTTATTTTAGAATAAATTTCTCTTCTGTTATATTTTATGGCCAAACTTTAATTTACTGCAATGCTGACAGAGTTTCATCTGTGATATTTAATTTGACCCTTGTCTTTTAAAATGCTCCAATTTGCAGCTTAGTGATGTGTCAGGGCCCTTTCTTCTTCTCAGATGTAACCTCATATTGCTGCCAGATGTTAGAATTTTGGGAAATGTGTTCAGAGGGATTTGCTGAAGCTATTGTACTGCAAAATACTATGCAATTAAGTTTGCATTTTAGAAACATAATAGAGGCAAGAGTCTCTCATGTAAAAGATATGTTGAAATCTGCTCATTGCTGCATACAGCCTCTTTGGTGAGGCATGACTGTAGAAGTCTCTCACTGCTTTTTTAGAACAGGCAAGCAAACCTTTTATGATGCCACTTCTCACTTCCAAACCATTTTATCATTTGAGGACTGACTAGTAGCAATGAACAGTCACAGTCCTGCTTTGTAGATTTCCCAGATACTAAATCTCTCTCCAACAAAACAAAACCTTCCATTGCACAGGGAGAGCAGAGCGACTACATTGTGTAACAGCAACAACAGAATGCAGAAAACACTTTACACTGTATTTACATAAAATAACTTATTTTCACAAGTACAAAATCCCAAATCCCAATATTTCAAATTTCTATGAACTTTTCTATGCACTCCAGCAATTTGCTAAACTCTCAATGTATTTCTATCAGAGGAAGAACAAATATGGCCCCAAAAAGATTTACAAGGCACAGAATTAAAACAATAGCCCTGGTGTTCAGTTGCCACCCTAAAGGTTCCGAAACCATTCCCAAAGGAAAAAGAGTCTCTAACCACCAAGAGACCACATGGAAGACTAACATTACAGTTCACCCACCCTTCTAAAACTTGTTTTCCCAGTCGGTCATCTGTCACACTGCAGCAAATACTTAACATTAACACTAAGTGGTAAAATGACATTTTTTCCAACACTAGGTACTGATTTTATGTTTTTCTGAAAGCAATTTCCTGTGTTAAATATTAAAGGGAGCATGCCATTTTTCAAGTCTTTAAAAGAGATTTTTTTAATACTTGATTAGATGAAAACCTACATTTCTCAGGAACTTCCACTTCTTTGAAAACGTGCCCACAAAACACTAGGCAACAGACTGCCTAGGAAAAAATTTGTTTCTGTATGCCACAGAATATATGGAACCATGATTATATTGCATAGGCTGCAAGTCCTCAGAGCTTGTTCTTTTAGGGTAATATTTAACAAAATCTGTCTATTTTCTGTACTGTGTTGCAATCAAATGGATTTTTTATTTAATCTGTCTCTGAAATGTTACCAAAAAAACTGTTGTGTTATATGGCACAATGGAAATTATGGCATCTATATTTCCCAGAGAAAACCTTGTATATTTTACTTGCTTTCAAAAGGCTGACGGATTTTTGTACCTCTCCTAACATTTCATTTTAAACAAGAATGACTCCCTTATCTTTTTTACCTAAGCATTTATTTTCACTTGATGTTGATTTTAGCTATTTTCCATGTTATCTGACTTTGTATACATCAGAACATAGCCTTTATGCAAGTTGCATTCCAATAAATAGCTACACTTGATAGTCTAGCTACCTGGACCCACTTATTGTGGTCCTTATGTTTAATCACCACTGTCAGCTTTATATGACAAACTACTCCCTTTTGCCTATTTTAATAATTTTAGTCATAGAAATAATCCAGATAACATCATAGAACTTCTCTTTCTGTCTGACACTTAAATTTTCATTTGAGAGAAAAGGACACGATGTCCTGGGCTGAATGAGTTGGTTGATTAATGGGTGTGTTTTTATTTCTGCTCTTTTTTTCACCATGAAAGGTACATACTGATAAGTCTGCATGCAAGTTTATCATGAGTTGCCTACTGCTTAGGATTAACAAATGAAAAGTCATAAAGTAATGTCCAAGCTTTTATATAAAATTTCTGATATTTTTCAATTACATGTTAAACATGATGTGTTGGAAACTGCCTAGTTGACTAATTGAAGCCGATATATGACAAGACATACAGAAGATTAACCCTGAAATGCCTAACAGTATGTTACAAACCTTCTTTTGCCCAGAAATTTCAGTCTAATTGAAATCAAGGGAAATTTGTATCACCTCAGTGATACATTTTATCTCTCAAAACATGTAGCTTGGCACTCAGGTACCTCAGGGGCTTGGTGTAAGAATTAAGGGCTATTTGACAGAAAAGGCAGCCCAGGAGTGAACTTAACAATTGTCTCCTTAGATTTTGAATGTTCAATCCAAATCCCTAGCATTTCTTTCATAAAGCTCATCTTCTCTAATTTTATTAACATTCCATTAACACTACGAGAAAGGTTACAAGGGAGCTTTTAGATTATCTTTCTTAAAATATAGATGTATATTTAGAGCCCAATCCACTAACAGACTGCCAAACTAGACTCCTAACCTTGAGGGGGTAAAGGCATTTCATCCCCCTGCTTTCAGCAACCATATGCTATGTATTTGTGACATAAAAGTTTTCAAGCACAAAACTGCAGCTTCACACAGCACTTGTCTTAGCATAATAATCTAAGTCCAAACAATATATGCGGAAGCAGGTTTTTGCCCAAATGACATTCTTCTGATTTTGTAATGATCAATCCACATCCACTGTTATTTTGACACCATATGCTTTACTTGCTAGCTTAACTTTATCCCTTTTTACCTCTGGAGTATTACCATTACTTAAACATCTTATATTTCAAACTATTAGAGTAATTACAGGTATGACAATTCCAATATTGGAATTTCAGAAGAAGTAAAATGTCATAATTTTCTCAAAACTCTCACCAGGACTAGCCAAAATGAGAAATCTGGCTGCATATACAATATTCACAAAGATATCAGGTATTGATTCATACATGACTGAAGAACCACATAGCAGTAAGAGTTGAAGATTATTCTTCAAAGAGTTAAATTTCCTGAGAAACTGGATCATGTGTGTACATTTAAGCAAGAGAGTTCTCTCAAGGCAATAGATGAGTCACAGGCATGAAATTAGGTACCTGATTAATGATTTGCTGGGCTCAAGTCATAACAAGCCTGCTATCTCAAAAAATAAATTTATGTTGATTAGACTTATATTAATTTTTCATAGTACTAGTACTGCAGCTACACGCAGTCTGCATGTATTATTGCACTTTGCCATCATAGTCCTCTCTTTTCCAAACTGCCAAACCTTGAAAATTAAGAACATACATTAAGAGAGAAAACTAGGCTCTACCAAAATCAATGGCAGGAGTCTCATCAGCTGCAATGGAATCAGGAATTCATTTTTGGTGCACACTTTCCATGTTTTAAGTAAAATTATTGGACCAAAAATGACAGTAGTGTATGGGCATGAAGTGATATCCCCAGAATATTCTTGTAGAAAGTATTTTTTTCTGGGTATCAAAAGACCTCTTTTGTAATATATTCTCTTCCATTGCCAAGAGATAACAAAAATAGCTCACTTACTTGCTTACACAAAAGAGCAGAGACAAAGAAAGCTTTTTTTTTTTTCATTTCCCTTCCAAGCTGTAGCAGCAAACAAAGATGAGATGTTATTCCAATGGTGCAGACCCAATCACTGAAAGACAGAATCATTACGACTGGAAGGGACCTTTAAAAATCATCTAGTCCAATCGCCTGCACATGCAAGGTCACTAGAGCACGTGGCACAGGATTGTGTCCAAGTGGATTTTGAAGATCTCCAGGGAAGCAGACTCCACAACCTCTCTGGGCAGCCTGTTCCAGGGCTCTGTCACCCTCACTGTCAAGAAATTTTCCTTAAGTTCCTGTGGAACTTTTGCTGCTTCAGTTTGTGGTCATTTCCTCTTGGCCTTTCAGTGGGCCTTCCAAACTCATGACTCCCTCCCTTGAGGTATTTATGAACACTGATCAGGTCCCCTCTCACCCTTCTCTTCTTCAGGCTGAACAGGCCCATCTCTCTGTCTTTCCTTATAGGGCACATGTTCTAGACTCCTGATCATCCTTGTAGCCCTATAATCATGATTTATACATACACATCAATCATATTTGTCATTACAAAACATTGCAGCCTATGAAGTTACTGTTTTAATAAAAACAAAATAACTAACAGTCTAGTTTGAACCCACTCAGAAACTAAGAGTAAATCAGTATTTGCTGGAGGGGGAACATTGGAGCAGGGAAAAAGATGAACTCATGCGAGAGATAGAAATTTTATTTTGTATCACCTCTAAATGGAAATTATGAGCAAAGATGACAACAAAAATAAAGAATTCTAAATCACATTTTTGTTGCACATTGATTTATAGAATAGTAGCCATTAACTTTAATGGAAAGATATCAGGGGTATTTAAGGAGATTATATCAATAGAAACGAAACAGGTAATGGCACAGTATTGACAGAGGCAAAATAGATGTCACAACAAAATGGTGAGAAAGAAACATTCAGGTGAACTGAGAAAAGGATCATGACTTCAACCTATTACAATTGCAGCATTTTGATGATTGATGTTGATGAAATCATTTCACTTTATGAACAGTTTTGCTGGGAAATGACAATATCTTTCTACACCAAACCGAACAAACATAGCCTGACAAACTTTTAAGAACAAGGTATTCATGGAATGTCAGGCAGAAATCACCCTGTCCATAAAAGTAAATCTTATTGTAAAATAAAAAGTTCAACATATTATTTTTATCAATTGCACTGAGACATTTGTAGAGGCAAAAATCATCTAGGAGGCAGAGTACTGAAGTTCCTGTCTTCTGCAGCAGAGGCCAAAAAAATTGAAGAGTGATTTGTGACCTGTTAGCTGTCTCATATGATATCAGAAATAAGTCTGACCATTTTTTTGCTTTACAAATGGAAAGGAACATTTTGCCTTATAACATAGTTACTTCAATAAAATGTACATTTCTTGCCCGTTGTGCTGAGTAAAAGTTTCAGTCTGACGAATATCACCAGCTGATCACCGAGCAAGAGAACTCTGCAAATCAGAATTAGATTTATCTACTCCTGAAGTAGGGATTTCATAATGAAAATTCACAATCATAATGAAAATCCCCAAACTGCGTAAAGTCACAAGCTGTTCTGCATCTTTTGATATATCTGGTCAGAAATCATACCTTAATTTCTTTGGCAAACGGTTGCAAAATATCCTTTCCAAAATGGGGTTTGGGTGGGGTGAGGTTAATACCACAGACTGTATGTGCATGATAGTACACAAACCTACAGCTGACAACACTGTCAACAACAGGGCATTACAATTCACAGCTTTGTGGCTCTCCAGGATTAGAGCCAAAATTCTCCCCATCCACTTTTTCCTTTCTTACAGCTCTCCTAGATACATCTTTATGTATTTCTTTTTTCCTGTGCACACTTTGACATGATTGCCAGCCTATAAGGAAAAGCTGGCGTTCACTCCTTCTAAGCCAAAAGATCATTCCTTTCTACATTGTACCAGTATTTGTAAGAAGACTTATGTCCTGCTCTGCTATGCAAATGTAAAAATTGGAATGCAGATGATATTATTTAAGGAGTCAGTTATAGAAAAGAAGCTTTTTTCCCCCACCTGGACATGAAAGCCAAAGAATGGCATGTATATTGCATGCGCAGTGAGCACTACTAACCTAACCAAATGTGGCTGCTTTCCAAGGACATGTGGCTGCATTAAAAAGCTCTTCTTGCAGTTTCTACTGCTTCATTGCTACCCCACACTGCTCTAGCCAGGCTGCATCCAAGTAGCCCTCAGGAACTGATTAACTATGATTGTTATTAGCCAGCTCTAATAAAAACATGAGTGATTACTTATTCATACATTCATACATTTACTTTTAAAAATTTATGATGAAAGGCTTTCAAGGGAAGCTTCACCTGTCCTGGAATTGGCCAAGGTGTGCCGCAAACACGGGACAGTCTCCAGCACTCCAGTAGCAGCACCTAGCCAAGTTCATTCCAGTACTGCCCCACAGCTGGGGACATGGAAAGCCTTCAAAGTGCTAAGGAGACTTTTTTACTGAAAATTCTTTACAGATTCCCTTTAACTTATTTTTAATATACACTAACAAAATACTTGCTGAAAGTGGTATTTTCTAATAAAACTGTCTGAACAGAAAATATCTGGCCCAATCCCCAGTGTAGTTAAGAAGATCCTGTAATTCAGGTAAGTTTCTAGATTTAAATTATGTCGGGAGTACTTTCATCAGCTCAGAGTGTCTTGGGAAAGGGAGGTATTAACATTGCTGAATGCTCAGTATATAATGCTTCCCAGATTACTATTTTTATTTTTTCTCTGTCATTTGAATGCACAGGGAAACTTTGTCTAAGAAAATTAATCATGTAGTCCAGTCCAGCACAGTTATGCAGAGTATAAATTGTGTATAATTAGGCATCATGGTACTAAAAACAATATAAACTCAGACACATTCTTCACTTTTTCTTCTATGTCCTGTTATCAAAACAAGCATCTCCTGAACACAGTGTTTTACTATTCAGTCCATTTTGGACCATATCCCAGGTCCTGTCAATTTTATTCACTTAGCTCCACTTTGTTGCTGGAGACATATTCATATAGACTTTGGCTTAATATTAACTAACAGAAATCTTCTGCATATTTATCATACATAAACATACATGTTTTACAGTGACAGATAATATTTTCTATGAACATCACATTTTAGGAATATCAACATAATTTGGTTTTAAACAAATAAACATAGATAGGAAACTGACTACTGAACACACACCAAGGTTGAGCAACACTTACAATTAACAGAATACATCTAAAATGTCAAAAATTTCACAACTGCATATCAAATAAAATCCAATGTGGAAAAGTAAAAGCTAATTAAAAAAAGTGAACTATGCACACTTCTTAAATCACCTGGAAGCTAGAAAGAAATGGAAAAGTGAAAAAGATAATTGTATCTATCAATGTAAAAATCTTTTGCTCAGTAGTGGTCTAGAAAGTAAGTAGCTAGATATATATATATAATATGATATACAATAATAACCCTGTGAATTACTTGCCACTACATAAATCAACTGTTCACCTACATCCAGAACAGCATATGCCCTTTCAGTCAGTTTGTCTCAAGGAAAAATACAACCACAAGAGATGAGATTCAGAGATCAGCAAAGATCACTAATAGAATTAAAAGACTTGTTATTATTTTTATCAATTCTTTTGTTCTGCAATAGTTCTGAAAGACCTAAATCAAGATTATGAAAGACTGCAAAGATTAGAACAGTTTAGCCAGAAATTGTAAATATATAGTTCTTTTGACTTTTGTGATGCAAAAAGCAAGTCATCCAAAAGCAATGCTCTTCCTCATAAGCAAATGATATCCTACACAAGATATAAGACTTGCAATGATGGCATATTTCTGAGTTTAAGAATTATGCAGAATTCAGAAACAAATTTCACATTTTAAAAGATAAGGAAAACATTATTTCCATAGTCAAAACTCAAACAAGCCTGGTACAAAATTTTTCAACCTCAGAACTGTGACAACCACCACACAGATGCTATTGGGTGAAGAACACTGAGTGCACTCAATATTCAGCTTTCTTTTTTGGATATTTCAGGTAGAAACAGCTAAAAGTTGAACTCTTTTTCGAAAGCTGATCCACAGGTGTACTGATGTAGCCTAATAAGAGCATTATCTTTCCAGAAGCACCTGGAAATGCAAATAAAGCTCTGTGGTGCTCTACAGTAGAAACATCTGTTGAGGGATCCCTGTTTTACAGAATTAATACCTTCACTCATCCAGACAGGCAAATGGGAGAAAATAAACAAATATGATGGCATGAAGTCACTTACCAAGAACAAACAATAAGGCAGAGAAAATGTGACACAGATTTCCCAATTTACAGCCTTGATGTACTCAGATACCCCTGGACAGATACTATGAAAACTCTCAGGCCCTTTTCAAGACTTTCTTTGATTACAATAAAGTGATTAGGAATTAAGATGACCTATAATTCCACAATCTTCTCCTTTCCTCCATTGTGAAAAATAAAATAAAAAATAAAATAAAATAAAATAAAATAAAATAAAATAAAATAAAATAAAATAAAATAAAATGTAAGCCACAATCCAAAAGCTCATGTCACATTAGATCATTGAAACAAGTCGACCTTTTCATTGCCTGTAGTCTGCAAGCCAAAAAGCATTTTGTGTTACCTACTAATCTGAAGAGTTCAAACCCGCTTCTGAGAATGAAAAATCTTTCCACTACATTAAAAGCTATTTTGGATAATGTAACCTCTTAACTATCTCTCTGCCTGTAAGAAGTGTATAAAATCTCAACAAAAGCAGAAATGGAAAACAAGTTCTGTAATGGTGATGCCCATATCTGATCCTGAAATACCCATCTTCTAACTCATCACAGTCTCTCTACTAATCTACTAATCCCATAGGTCATATGTGAATTTTCGCTGACCAACCCTGTACTTTGGGGGGAAAAAAAAAAAAAAACAGCAGCCTCAAAACAGCTTGATAGCTCATGTGTATCTCCTAAAAGTATTGGCACTGGGTGTCATAGCTGCAGGTACGCACTGCTCCTCACATAGCTCCACGTGCCGGTGAGCACTAGCCAGACTTACTCAGCTTCCACACTACCCACAGCCTCTGCTGCACTGAGATTCAGATTTCAGGTTCAAGAAATCTCTATTAGCAGCACGGCCTCAGATCAGTTCAGGGTACTCCTGGCAGAGGTGGCTTAAATAAGCAAGCAACAGAAAATGGACCAATTAAAAACAAACAGACTAGAAGAACAGAATTTACCGGGATCAATTTTACAAAGTGAAAAAAAAAAAAAGTCTTATCCCTGGAAAGATTTATGTACAGCATGAAACCGATTTAACTTTACTAGCAGCCTTGTTTATCATTCATAAAATTACCCACTTTTTCTGATATCCAGCAACAATAACAATGACAAGCCAAAACAGCAAACCATGTGGATAATCTAAAAAGCAGATGAGGATTCCTCTAAAACCTGTTCCAAATTCACCAGCCATTAATTTCATAACCTGAAATACACCGCTTTGCACTACCAGTCTTGGTAGGGCCCAGGTGTGTTAGCTGAAGAGCATCTCCTTGACCAAAAAGTACGTACAATGGTGCCATATCCTGAACTGAATTCCCACACATCCCAGCATCACTTCTACCTTATATCATCAATACACTTTCAGGGTGTACTTCAGCACTCTTTCGCCCTCCATTTGTAAAGACCCCTACCTAATTCAAGTCTACAAGGAACAAAATACATGGTGATGTCTTCTTGTGCTGATAGGGCTTGCAAGAGTCTTTTAAGACTTTCTGATCAGTGGTGGTGAAATGAGGGTCACAGTCAACACTGAAAGTGTTGTTACAATGTTGGTAGAGGTGTGAAAAGTTGATCAATCATGTAACTACCTACACTGAGTTAACAATTGATAAGGATGGAATTGTGCAAACATGCTTCTCAGAGAATAAAGAATAATTCTGCCCACTAGCTGCAGTTTATGCGACGACTTGACTTTCTCCCTCCTCCTACACTCGTCTTTCAGTCTCCAATGATCTATGCATGTGTGCATCTGAGATATCCTGATGTTTCTTTACATTAAATGTTGGTTAAGTTAGATGTACTGCCTCTCTTATTACATTTATTCAGTGGTTATGTAAAATCTATTTCATGTTATCTGTGCTGGTGGGATTTTGAAAGGCTTTGTTGCTATTGAATTCAGGGACATTTTGAACCGTTTTCAGATAAAGCAGAGCTGGAACAATGCTGGACAGATTTACCTACTGCAAAATCTTTTTACAGTTAGATTCAGCTTTTGGAACAAGATAGTCACATTGCAGTGTTTACATTATGTTGCTCATTGGCAAATCTGTAAAACCACTTCTTTATCATGCCTTGCTATATAAAATTTCAGCCTGTGAAAGGTGGTATTGCTTTCATTGAACTTAAGTGAAAGGTAAAGTAAAGGTCAGTGGCACCAGGGTAGGCAGGTAGACACAGATTGCTTCCATAATAAAGTGGGCAGTTATTATTAGCTGCTGACTTGCTCTGACAGCAGGGTATTTTTGAAGAGCTGCTATATTAATTAGGAGATTTTCGAGGCACAGTGTCAAGACAATATCAACTGACATGCTTTTCTATGTCTAACCACATAATCTTGTTTCCCAACATAGAGCAGTGCCCTTCTTTACCCCGTTATCTATTAAAACATTTATGAGAGCTCCCACAGCACTAAGGCCTCCCTGAATCGCCTCTGACACTTGACACTTTTGCACCTGCTCTTACATTTTTCACACTCCTCCCGCTAATGTTTGATGTTACATTTTATACCATTTCCATAAAGCAGCTGTTCTTTAGAAGAGATTGACAGAACTTTGGCCAACCATGACAGAAAGCAACTTGTCTGGAGCATTAAGCAAATTTGAAGAGAAAACAAGCACCAACTAAAGAAAGGCAAGATGAAATTCCCTGTAACAGAAATGCATCTGAGCTAGGCAGCTGCAAAAAGCAGGACTTTTGCCAGCAATTTCAAAATAATAATACCAGGAGTTGGCTTGGTCATGTTGGTTTCACAGTAGCAAATCAAGCTCTATTCCACCACTCACAGCTTTATGATTCTGAATTTATTCAAAAAATAAAAGTCAAAATGCATAAATAAAATCCAATTCTAATATTCTAATTCTAGCATATCATTCCTTTAAAAAAAAATTAAAGATGTTGCAAATGTGGGGACTATATAATTCCACAGAATAACAGAAGAATGAGCTCTTCTCATGCCTGGCTGGATGGACAAACTTCTGGAAAATTACTGTCCCATTCCTCCAACTGATTCAGATTTTGATTTTGCAATTATTACACAAACAACAAAAATAGTAAAAGAAAAAAGAAAGGTTCAGGAGTTCTAGCAATTACATGCTGGTGAGACACCCTGTCCCTGCTCTTCCTGCTATTCAGCTTACATCTTCTTCTGCAACAAGACTGGTCACAACAAGAGAACCAAACCAAAGAAGACTCAAAATATCTGTTTTAATTTTTTGCTTTTTGAAATTGTACAAGTATCTAAAAGTTCTTCATTTACATCTTGGATACAGCTATGTCAGGAACCTTTAGGAGACTAACATTAGTCCTTAGGGAAACTCTAATCACAACAATGTCTTTCACAATACACCAACACTGTTGAAAGATCTAAAACACAGCTAATTAATATTGTAGTATCCAGGGAGCTGTAAACAAAACAGAGAAACTGCACCAGGAATATCCCAGGTAACTCTGTGAATGTTTTGAAAGTTCCCCAGTTCTCAACTTGCTGATATTGGGACTTAGCTGAAGTTCTTTCTTTATATCAGAACAACAGGATTTTATTTAATCTTCCGAAAGGAAGGTTCGCAAAACAGCTGGAAAGCATAACTTCGCCATTTCTCTGAACTTCAAAGGTCATATTATATATGATTGGCATATAAACACAAGCATATATACGTTCTTTCTTGGCAAAGTATTCATGTGCTACGGCAGTCTCTATCTTGTATCTTCACTGTGCACTGACCTGACTTCACAGAGGAAAACTCATACTGATATTTAACACTGTTCAGCACAGAATAATTTTGTAATACCCCTTTTTTTAATTTCGAGCATCAGAACTCAAGTATTTCTGGCTAAGCTCTGTTGGTGTAAAATGGCTTCTCAGCCCTGTGACTATGGGCATGTGGCACACCAGATGGAACAGATGGAGGAAATGAGAATTCCCTCATCTTCTCTGTCTTCTCATTAAGTGTCTTTCAGGTCACATCCATCAATACTTTTAACTGATGTAGCATTACTAACAGAAGTTTACAGTATGGAAAAAGAACGGTCTCTTCAGCAAAGCAAAATTGTCTCTAAAATATCAACACAAAGGAGGTATTCTGCCATGCACTGGAAATATTAATCAGGTGATGCAATAACTAACTGTAGGATCCAATAAAGTCTTCATTAATCTCAGATTAATGTCAAAGCAGAGTTTTTATACACCTGGAGCTGAAGGCATACCTACTCTTTAATACCATCTTTATTTCCAGAAAAAAAATAAATAATTGCATAGCATGTACCAGCAACAGGAGCTATATAAAATAATAAAAACACCAGCCTCTTACCAATTCATAAAAAAAACCCAAACATAGCAAATACAGCAAATGCACCCATGCCTCCCTTGTCTCTGTAGTCACACAGCATTACAGCTGATAAAATACTCTTGTTCTAAGAGAGAGACTGCATATGCCCTACTATAGGACATTCCTCTCTCAATCTGCTTAGCTAAAGGGGAAAATCCAGCTCTGCAGAGAAGCTTTATACATGTCATCTCAGGGAAGAAGTGCCTTAAACCTCCCAGTTCTGCTTCCTCTACTGAGCCCAGCTGTGGTCCAGATGTGTGTGTCACAAACTAGCAGCATGAATGGAATACCATCTAGTTTGCCATACCTAACATTTACACTTTATTTCAATTCATGTTTTCACTCATGGATCGAAAGAGGTATTTTTAACTCACAAATGTGGCCAAGACAGACTTTTATTCAACTGCAGATCCATAAACATTTCCTACTAGAAGAATTACTGTGCAAGTAATCTGACCTTGAAGATAAATGGAAATTTAAATCTAAAAATTATGGAGATTGCAATAATGAAAGAAAGTGAAAATAAATTGAAAGTGAGACATTGAAACAATCTGCTCTTCCTTAGGCCTCGTATAGGATATTATGAAATCCTAAGCCTTGCAAAATGAAAATTTTGTAATGGAGCATCAGATCGCAACACTACAAGTTTAAATGAGAAGAGGTACAGCATGCAGGAGGGGCATTTCAACACAGGGAAAGAGGATTTTGCAAGGAATGAAAAGGCAAATGAACAGTGCACTTGCCACATGACACCACAGCGCAAGACTCTGCACTCAAGCTATGGCTACAAAGCTAAGCCATACAAAAACACCCCCAAAAGTCCAGCTATTGGGTACATATGCTTATTATAGGCTACTTAGACACTCTGCAAGACAGGTAAGACTAGACCAAGTGAACTGCCATGACAGTTTGGTACACTGAGAAAAGGGCTCATCAGCTATTAAACCTATTGACACAGAGTGAAGATCCAGAAAATCCCTGTTATGCTAGCACAGCTAGACCATAGCATGCTTCAACACAAAATAAAACTGCTCTGTATTGAAAAGTGAAATCAATAGAATAAATAGGCAAAAACTATAATGACTGTATGTTTAAGTTACCTGAAAAGAAATAGATTCCATTTTTTAACTGTTCAAACTACAAAACTTATTAACGAGTTAATAGACTTGACAGAATTCATAATGATCTAAACTTCTTAGTTACCTGACTGGCAAATTCATGAGGTAAAATGAATATGCCAGCAAAAATTTGCATACATATATGACACAGCTGTAATCTCAAATTATAAAATTTAATTCGATGGGTATTTAAGGCCACTCTATGATTTTGTGTGATGAACCTATTTCTGTCTTTCTTGGGTAGAAATTACCCAAGTCATGTGCTATGTGATCCTTTTCCCTGAGATTTCACCTTTATTAAGTCGTCATATTGCAATTCATGTCTATTTAAAAATCCAGAATTCTTTCCCCAAGAAATCAAAAGAATAATAAATAAATAAATAAATAAACTAAAAGCTTACAGAGTTCCCTATTTTCTACATCTCTCAATAAGGAAGAAGAAACTGAGTGGGAAAATGGATTACTGATGATGTAATTCAGGTTGTGTTCTGATCATCTCATAAACTTTTACAATGCTGTCTAAAACTCCTGACTGAATTATAGGCCTGTTATCAAACTCCTTGCATCCATTACTTGCATCCATGTTATCAGTGTTTCTGTAGACATCATTCTATGTACAAAACCAAGGTAAAATTACACTTTGATCATTTCTGTTGGGTTGGAATTGGCCTTTACTTCTTAAAAGTAAGTTTTACACAGGAGAATACTATTGCTTCTCTCAAAAAATTCTTTACCATCTTCAGAGAAATCTTTAATGATTTGAAAGTCAAATAAAAATTGAACTTTCTAAAAGAAGAAACAGTTTTAAAAGTTCTCCAATTTATTTCATGCATCAGTTACCACATTTTCTTTTTTCCTGATATTATAAAGGATCCCATTCACCTACCAAAACCAAACTTCCACGTACCGACACATTCATGCTCTCCCATTCCCAATACTCATACCTCAGAGGAGAATAACAAGCAATGAATATTTCAGCACATTAATAGAATTTAGGAATAAATGTATTAGATAATTGTATCTAATCTGTCTAATGTGGAGTCACAAACAGTTCACAAAGTCTCTTCACTTTCTCTTTTTCATATCCTCAGACAATATAGATTAATTCTATACTTTTTAATTCAGGAAGCAGTTACTTGCCAGTGACTACCGCTTTCTGCTCATCTGAGGATTGAACATCAGATATCTATTATATTAGCACAGATACTGACGCAATTGCTCTGAATAATTTCAGCCATATTGACTACACTGAAGGCCAAACACCCTGTAGCCTTTTAAATCATTTGACAAAAGATGTTTGCTTAATTGTATGTGCAGCTTCCAAAGCTGCCCTTGAAACATTGATTCCAGGAAACTAATTTTATAAACCAAATTAGAAGAGTTTCTGTAGACTGCCTTCTGGGTCCCAGCAAACATAAATTAAGTGTTGCCCTCCAGAGAAGCTAAGAAACACAATAGGCACTGCCAATATATGTCTTGTTGACTTTGTAGACCACTCTGACACAATGTTGCTCCCAGTTCTTCTACAGAATCCACAGTCATATGCACAAAGTTTTTCCTACAGTAGAAACACAGAATAGGCCCAGTAGCCTACATATAGTTTAGCTTTCAAGCCAATTTGAATATTAGACTATTAGAGGAGAAAAAACACTTTGAGCTTTCTAAGATAATTACCTCTTGGGCCTCTGCCCTGTAAAGATTTAGATGTGCAATTAGCTTTATTTACTCCCAAAGGCGGCCCACACACATAGCAAAGCTTAAGTCTGTGCACTATAAAATGTTCAGAAGCCACTGGAAAACTCCCATCAATTTTAACAGACCAATGATAGGGACATACTACATTGATTTGGTCTTTGGGTTTGAATTCATTCACTTCTCATGGATCCTTAAATTTGACTCCTTGGCTTGTTCAGGATCCAAGTTTTCCTGGTTCCATTTTGATTATTTTTCACCCTTTAAGTAAAATCTCTTTCTTCTTCTCCCTACCTTTTCTAACCTGAAGGAGGAGGAGAGGAAACAGTAGACTTACCCCTGCATCATTTCTATCACAGACAATGTTTCTACCTAATGTCCACTCCTAGTGTGAAGCTAATGTTCATCCTTGTTTTAGTTTCCTTCACATTATTTCAGAATTGTTCTTAATCAAATAAATTGCTTTACAGTGAAAAGCTGGAGGGTGATTTTTTTTACTGTATCCATTTCCTCAGAGCTGAATATAAGCATGGCCAAAACAGAACTCAAACAAGCATAACCCCTCCAGCATTGCCTGGATGGTAAAGATTGCCTGGACTAGTAAGAGATGCTTACAGGTATGGAAAAATAAAAACATAAATCAGCCAAGAAGAGCCTGACACTTCTCCCTGAATCTCTCCCCATTCATCCTCCAGCAATCAGTGGCCTAGGGACCTGGGAAATACTGCTGGAACTGAAGACTCTGTTTAGGTTCTAGCATGCTATTTTAATTTCTCTGGGAAGAGCAAGTCTTGGAACTGCCACCTGAGCAAGCAGCCAGTTATTCACCCACTGCAAGAAATGATGTCACGTCTAGTAGTCCTTTCATGGATCTTTATGTTCATACCTCCCTTCACAGGTAATACAGACCTACTGTTATGTCAGATATTCTTGTCCATGGCAATATGTAGTGCTGTTCACAGACCTCCATAGACTTTTTTTAAAGAAAAACAGACATTGGCAACAACCTAAAGCCAGTATGTGTATTTGACTGTCAAGATACACTTTGCTTCCACTGGAGGCAGCTATTTGCAGCCTTTTTCTCGTCACTACTGGGCAAATTACCTTTTGGGATCATGTCCTCCTTCATCTATCAGAATAAATATGAGTAGAATTTAATCATTTCAAAACCAAAAGAAATAAGTTTAGTCCTGTTTAACTGCTCTTAAGGTATTTTCAGTGATATTACTACTAAAATATAATTG
This sequence comes from Eudromia elegans, assembly GCA_003342815.1. Lineage (NCBI taxonomy): Eukaryota > Metazoa > Chordata > Aves > Tinamiformes > Tinamidae > Eudromia > Eudromia elegans. Next base: position 110,288 of record PTEX01000323.1, read on the forward strand.
CTAAAAAATGCCAGGGTCATGATTAAATCTGTTGTAGAACTATTTTAAACTCATTAAAAGATACCTTATAATCCAAATAAAAAAGGTACCAGAAAGAGTTATCTTACTTCAAATGGGAGCTCTGTTATTTCCAGATTTCCAGACAAATCCAGCTTTTCCAGATTCTCACAGTCACCCAGTTCCGGAGGGACTGACTTCAAATTATTAAAACTCACATTGAGTACTTTAAGGTTTTTTAAGCAGCCTGTTAGGGAAAGATAATTAAAATCAGTAGGACAAAACCACAAAGGGCTATAGTGAAACAAAAAGTGCACTCAGTTTAGCTACAAAAACAAAAATCCTCAACAGGATGATAAATAAATCATGAATAAACACTTCCAGAAACAGGCACTCATTATTTGAAGCAAAACTTCTGTGCTGCACTCTGCTTGCAGATTTCCCTTAAAATCAGTAATGGACTCAGGAAAGCTTTGCCAAGAGGCACCAAAGATTTGCCGAGACCTTGATTTTACACCTAATGAGGTTCCTATTTACCTTGGAAGAAATGGGAAAAGCTGGCTTTTGGCCCAGCCACTAAGACAGATCTACTTGTTCTCTTACTGAGGAGCATCTTAGGGATCACTACAGAGGATGTTCATAGCACACGATTGCACCTACCAAATTTACTGGTAGATATCAAGAACTGCATTTGCTGCATCCAGCATCACAAACTTTTTTTGTTTTAAATAGTAGTGATTTTAACAGTCCTATCTGATTATGGATGATAGTGGGATTCTGTATTTGTTTCATTGTTTACTTTATGGCATGGATTCATTGTCAGCTCAATTTTAGGGCCCTGATGATATTTTAGGATGTGTTGTACTTCCAGCTTCTTCTATTTATAGCATTACATAATCTGCAGTAAAAGCAGGTCTAGAAACACCATTAAAATGCAAAATACATTACATCGCAAAAATAGAAATTATACTGTGACATAATCAAAGAGGAAAGTATGGCATTTAAATATATTGAATAGCTGAAATGTTAGCAAAGGGATCCTTAAACACAGTCATAACAAAGACAAGAGATTGCTCTGTGGACAGTCATCCTGCTGTGCTGTGAAGATGATCTTCCCCTCTTATCAATGATCAAATAAAGCACCATAAGGAAAGCAAGAAACTTAAATCCAGTTCATTAATTATAACTAAGGGAGTGAATAGTGTCTTGTGTCTCAGTAAGTTATCAAAGCAGGCTACATATATGCAAACCGAATAAAGACACATAATAAGCATTAATCTTTGTCTATAAAGGCATTCTATCATGCAAATCATCACTTACAGACACGTTAATTTATATTACATCATTGCCTTCTGTTTATAATGCAATTTAAGAGAAAAATATGCACTTTCATGGGATTTGAACAGCACCATAGAGAACCACTTTATAATACATAGGAAGTGCTCAAAAATGTCATACTAATAGAAATTTAGTTAAACTCCCTTCAAAGTACTTGCTTGGATCTGCTCACCTTTTACAACATGTCAGAATCATTAGTGAAGGCCAGAGAGTCCTTCCACGGAAAAGAGGAAAAACGTACAGAAATGAAAGCCCTGCAATTTTCCTCTAAGAAGCTGCTGTTGGCAGAGGCAATATGCAGTTTGATGGCCTGTACTCACAGGCCAGCTTTTACACAGACTTCAGAGAGCCTATTGGACACAGTTTTTCTTTGAACAGCAGCTGGAACACCCAAATCTTTCTCCCAGGTGGCAGATAAGCCAAGTATGGGGAACACTCTGCTGGATTAATTTCTGCAGGCTTCAGCAAACAAAATATAGAGAAGGTTCCCCTCAGCTAAGTGAGCCTCCTTTTCCCCATTTATGCAGTTTGGCCTAGAAGTTCAAGATGAGATTCTATTTCAAAACTCAGCCCTGTCCTTTTAAGAAGCTGACCTTTTTTGTCCTCTTTGCTGTAAAGTGCTGTTTTAGTTAAACTAGCAGAAACAGAATTACCCCTAAGAATACAAAAGACATTTACTCTGGCATTACAGTACTATCCCACAAGGGTCATTTGGGTTGATGCAAGAGAGTAATAGAAGAAGCTTAAGGGTATAAATGTGACAGCCTTCTTATCTTATTTCCGGGCTTTGAAGCACATAAAAATAATACAGTGTTAGCCTATCCAGTGTACTGTAATGTTGACAAATTAAGGTATTACACAACATGCTAAATAGTATAAATATCAGCTTGTCCATTCTTCATAAAAACAGCTCAAACCTATATCACGCCATTCATTAATTTACCATCTTCTATCTTAACAGTAGTTTGCTTTCCAACAAGCACTGCTCTTACTGAGAAATATGTTGTCACATCCCTTCCGTGATTCAAAATGATATTCCAAATTCCAGCTTAAGTTTGTTCATAGAAATTTAATTTATTCTTTTACCAGCTTTATCCTTAAATAAATCCTTCTTTCCCTGGTGTTTACTTCCCTCATGTTTTCATAGGCAGCAGTAGACATACCAGCCTTTGTTTTACTAAAAGAGCCAAATTCTTTTACTCTCCTGTCATAAAATAAAAATTCCGAGACCTGAACTCTTCTAATAGACTTCTTTTGTATTTGTGCTCTACTGAGTAAACCTTTCTTGAGTTTGAATAACCACAACTATACACAGTACTCCAGACATGTTCTTATTGCTGCTTGGAAGTGCAGAATCACTGAATCACAGAACTGTTGAGGTTGGAACTGACCTCATCTAGTTTGACCTCCCTGCTCCAGCAGGGACACCCAGAGGAAGGGGCACAGGGCGGCATCCAGGCGAGTTTGAAAAATCTCCAGACAAGGAGACTCCACAGCCTCTCTGGGCAGCCTGTTCCAGGGCTCCGCTACCCTTACAAGAAAGAAGTTCTTCCTCACATAGAGATGGAATTGCTGTGTTTCGGTTTGAAACCATTACCCTTTGTCCTATCACTGGCCACCACTGAGGAGAGTTTGGCCCCATCCTCCCTCCATTCTCCCCTCATGTACTTATACATATGGATGAGATCTCCTCTAAGTCTTCTCTGGGCTAAACAGCCTCAGCTCAGTCTTTCTCATAAGATAGATGCTCCAATCCTTTAATCATCTTTGTCGCTTTACACTGGAGTCTTTCTAAGAGTTTCATCTCACTCTCATACTGGGGAGTACAGAACTGCACACAGTACTCCAGATGTGGCCTCACCAGGGCTGAGGAGAGGGGCAGGATCACCCACCTCAACCTGCTGGCAACGTTCCTCCTTATGCAGGCTAGGATCACACTGGCCTTCTTGGCCACTATGGCACATGGTTGATTCATAGCTAACCTGTTGTCTGCCATGATGCCCAGATCCTTCTCTGCAGGGCTGCTTTTCAGCACGTCAGCTCCTATTCTGTCCTGGTGCCTGAGGTTATTCCTACCCTGGTGAAGGATCCTGCACTTATCCTTGTTGAAGATCATGAGGTTCCTCTCTGAGGTTCCTCTCTGCCTAACTCTGCTTCTAGCTGCATAGTCCTCCCAGCAGACATCAGGGTAGTTGAAGTCCCCCCTAATGACCAGGGTCTGTGACTGCGAGGCTTCTTGCAGCTACCTGTAGATGCAAGATCCATTTCCTCTTCCTGGTCAGGCAGCCTGTTGTAAATTCCCATGACTGTGTCGCCCCTGTTGGCCTGCCTGCCCTTTGATCATCTCTGAGAGACTATCGGCTTCATCCTCCCCTAGGCAGAGCTCCATAAATTCCAGTTGCTCTGTCATATAAAAAGTAACTCTGCTACCTCGCCTTCCTGGCCTGCCCCTCCTGAAAAGCCTAAAGCCTTCCATGGCCACATTCTAGTCATGAGAGCTGTTCCATTGTGTCACAGTAATTGCAATGAGATCACAGCCCTGCAACTGCACACGCATCTCTTTTCCCCCTTGTTTATTCCCCAGGTTGCGTGCATAGAGGCATTTGAGTTGGATTCTGAATGTGCCCCTCATTCTAGTTGGGGCAGTTGCAACTTGACTATGTGGGCCTACGGTAGTTCTCATATTTTGCTCTCTGCCCTCTCCCGGCTGTGGACACCCTTCACAGGCTCTTAGTATTAGCATTCAGCAGAAAATACTCTTGCATTTAGATTTCCTTACATTTGCCTTTTCTATGTATATCATGCCGGTGGGTCTGTTTGTCACTGATAGCTCAAAAATTTCCATTCTCTACTTGTTTTTGTTTAGTGAATCCATAGCTCTGTAATCATGGATTTAATACTCCTACTTTTACTGCAATTCTCATATCTATTTAGCTCTTCACATTTCAGCATGCATATGCAGTGGCAATAGCTCTAAAATTACGCTAATAGAAAGTTTTATTAGCATAGCTCAAAAGTAAGAAATAAAATAAAGACTGATATATGAGAAAACTGTCCAACAGGGTTGGCAGACCATACTTGTCATATAGAGAAGCCAAATGTATGACTAGAAGACAAGATCTGTGACAGTCCTTTGCTTAGAGATGCTCAAATCCAGATAGCCTGGAAGAAGAACATAGCAGCAAGTTCCTTAGTAACCTCCAACCCTACCTCAGCATTATCAGTCATTCCATCTCATTCAGAGCTTATCACAGTAACAATTATGGGGCGAAAAAAAGGTATATTTGCCTGCATAACTTTTGCATGCCCAAAAGATGCACAAGGTAGGGATGTGTGCATCTTTTCAAGGTGTAGGTGCACTTGGGTGCCAGCTCAGGTGCCCAGTTACCCCCAAACCGGTTCCACATGACCACATAACCCACAGATGATCCACACATCCCAGTGATAGAGCCCCAGGAGGTGATACCCCCTTCACTGCCACTCTGTAGAGGAGTTTTGGACCTCCGCACGTGCCAGCAACACACTCAAGTAATGTTGAAGCTCAATTGTAATTTGCAATTAAAAATAATAAAATTGCTTCTGCTACAGTACTGTGGTTAACTATGCCTTTATGATACTGAATTTTAGTTCTGTAAAAATTGTAAATTAGGGAATTGAATAGCTAACATCTCCCTGTGTTTTCCAAGCAGAGGCAATTAAAGCAATAATGAAATCCGTAGTTTCTTTGGCAGTTTCACACTTAAGAATATTTTGTTTCTAAGTGGGAGCTGCAATGCCATAGTTTTTGCCTATGATACCACTTCTGCATAGTTCGATCCTTTAATGCATTATATAAAAAAATAAACTGGCGATTAAACCCTGTAATTGCTGATGAGCAGTGCAACTTCCCTGTTTAGATAAACCTGAATTAACACTCCCATAATGGCGTCTGAGAAACAAAATACTGGTGAGGTTACAGACGGCCTTTATCAACTAAGTATTCAGTGCAAATATAGGTTGTTTCTTATAAAATTAACTAGAATGTAAAGCAAATTTTTGCATTGATCTCACCCAGTCAAGCCAAATTAGCTAGCACAGCAGTTTCCTATGAGCCAAGACAAATAGCCTCCTTTTTCCAATCTTCTCCAGTACATCAGTGACACTGTCTTTGATTTATTTGAAGGGGAATATTGATGTTCAAGCTTACAGGTGACAGGTTGATGTTTAAACAACTTTTTTTTCTTCACTTCTGATCAAAACACTCAACAAAAAAGGAGGCATTTTGACTCCCTTCCATATTAAACTTTTCTTTTTCATAAAATATAATAAAACTCTCTTTTTTTGGATACTAGGACTTATAAAAATTGTAGTACTTTAGCAGATTGACTCCGGTCTAGTAAATGTCATTCTTGAACCAACATTCATGTTTTCAATTAAAAAAAAAAGGGTAAACCTGCTGATAGAAATTGTAAGCTACTACTACAAATAAAGAAAATGAAAATGTGGGTAAAGCTTGGCAAAGCCTGAGAACTAGGCTTGTGATTAGAAGAGTGTTAGTATGACATAAGACAAAGAAAGTCTTTTCATAGCAGAATAGCGGAGAAAAACATGAAGAAGCTTATGATGGATAGTAGAGAAAGATAAGACGTGGTTAAAAAGTAGATCAAGGATCTTGTGAAAGTGCTGAACTGAAGATATTCTCATACATTAGAAATCCTATATAAAAGCATCTACATGTTACAATCTTTTTTTCCTTTGAGCAAATAAGCCAGTATGTGGACTGTGCTCTCCTCAGGGAGGATCATATCAATTTCTCAAAAAACATTGCATTTCCCAAGACCAAAGCAGAGAACAGGTCCAGGGTACATTTTATATATAATGTAGCTACATAAAAATACATGACTAACTCAGTAGATAAGAATCTTTTGGCAAAAATAATTTGTATAATGAGTAGTTTCCATGGTAGAGTTCCAATCTGAGCTCCAATTTACCCTATGGCTCTATGTGGCCTTTGCAAGATCCGATGCCACTGAAATTTGCTAAGGCAGGATGTCTGTGTTATATTTTAGTGCAGCGTTACTCATTTTGAGAGCTTAAGCAGGGGAACAAAAAGACTTTACTTTCTGCTTACGTGATCAAATATAAAGTACAGTTTAGAATTTTTTGGTATACTAACCACAAGTTAAATTCTCATTATCGCACCAGCTGTTACACTATTAACAGGCCATCTTTTGAGAAACCAGCTTAAAAGCAACTGGCACCATCTTAAAAACTGTCAACAGCTGTATGAAAGGTGTTTAATACTTTCCCTTCAAATGGAGAATATAGAGAAAAAAATCTAAGTTTTAGACAAGACTCAGTTGCTGGACATATAATATTCACTACTGAGCAACTAGCAGGGGAAAGACATGGTGTCCTCTAATTACTCAAAACTGATCTGCATTTAAACTGAGAATCTTTTTTTTTCTTGGAAAATCATATTTGACACACTGGGGATTTTATTAATAGAAAAAGCTAATTTAGATATCTAGAGATCATGTAAAATTCTAACAGTTTTTCTCATCTGAGTTCTGGACAATTGGATTAATGCTATGCACAAATGAAATTTCACAGTGTAAGTTAGGGAGGAAAAAAAATCCCTATTTTTTTTTAAAGACATCCTGGAGAAGCACTGTTATTTTTTCCCTCCTAAATATTCTGCACATCAGGAATGTGAAAGACCATAATGAGGTGTAAAGATTTATTAACAGCTGTTTGAGGTGTTTTGTGAATAATGCACAGGGGAAAAAGGAAATCCTCATACAATGTCACTATTCCATCTTTGCAAAAACTGAGCAATCATACAAAGCATTGGATTATTATATCTTGTGACTATGGGAATATCTTTAATGATACCAGTTGCTTGTATAACCAGCTTCTGACCTGATGCGCCATCACAGTGCTCCAGGCATACCTTCAGCATTGTACATTGTCCCCTGCTTAAGCAGATCATGAAAAAGCTGTTGCCCAGGAAATCCCTCCAAATATACCCTGTTAATTGTATTTTCTGTTATTCCTGTGAAAAACAGGCTTAACTACTCCTAGCCAGAGAGCAGTTCCATTTTTCATTCTGTCAAGTTTTCAGTTTTTGTTTACTCATTTCCCTGAAAACATATGCTATTCCACAAAAAGGATCAAGTCAAAAAATAATCATCTCAGCTATCTGCTGATCCAAACATGATCTTTTCTGTTGCAAGATTATATAGCTTATTCTGAAATATCTGGCAACAATGTTCAGGCCTTCCTTCTCTCTGATTCAAAGTAGAGCTTTTCCAGGTAGATCAGGTAAAGCAAAAACTTCAGTTCCTGAGGACTTTCTAGTACAGAGACCTGTAGGAACTAGGACTGCAATAATACTTTTTATACACTGAATATATTCTTATGATCTCCTTTCTTTTTACCAATCTTAAACTCATCACATTAAAATCAGAAGTAGCCTTAACAAGGATCACCAGTTTAGTTTCTGCCCAATGATTTGTTGGTCTAAATTTGGCTTCATTTCTGTCTGAAGATTAAAGACTCCACAGCATGCATGTCACTGCCAACTCCAACCATCTGTCATTACTCTCAAGTATGTTTTAGCTGTGATATTTATCTACTCACCACTGTTTTGCAAACAGAACACAAAATGATAAATACCTAAGCACTTAACCTTTCCAGAGACCTTACCTTCTGATTTAACAGCCAATCCTCACTCCTTGCATAGATAAAGCTCACAAACTGAACCCACACAGACTTTTTTTCTCTGATAATTTAGCGATTAGATGACTGGAGTCTGGGATTTTTCATAATTTGAAGCAGCATCCAAAAAAGAAAACAAGACATCAACATTTTTCACAATAAGATGTTATTAAGATAGTGAACACTTCCAATACATGCTAGTGCCTATATGTGTGTGCATATATAGTACATGCAATAAACCATTGCTATTTGGATGCATACAGCCTTACATAACAACTGAAAGGGTACTGAGTTGAGACTAAAATCTCTCTATACTCTCTGCCATGACAAAGGCAGCATTTTTACTAGGTTGTCTATCAACAATCTACAGTTTATCAACACAGGACTTTTACTAAGGCTGAAAATAATTAGACCATTCTGGCAAATATACATATATATACATACATATATATATATATACACACATACATGTATATATATATCTTGTGGCTACAGTGTTGAATCCAGGAATGTCTTTTTTCCTAAGCTACTGGGGTAAACTTGCCCTCACAGACTGCTGAAATGCAGAACTACTGTATAAATTTCTTCCACCATTTATCAAACTTGTTTTATCTTGTGATATTTTCATGTAAATTTATACAACATCTCAAGAGGAAAGATTCATACCCAGGGTTTCCAGCCAGGTGTTTAGTACAGTCATGCATAATCTCATCTTATGAACCTTGAAAAGGTCTTTTTAGAACTAGAGATCAGCTTTAACAGGATAGTGGTGAGTGCTATAATATTGGGTCTGGAGCCGTCTCACAGCAAGTTGCTTTCTCATACTCATGATACTTTTAGTCAAAGATTTAAACAAGAAGGTAGCAACAAAAATATCGAAAAGATCAACATGTTGGGTAGACGCTAGAGTCATGAGCACAGACTGGAGGAAATATAGAGGAATGGGAGTAGCTGGAAAGCTCCCAATGAATAGAATTCATGTAATTTAAAAGGCAATTGAAAGAATAGTGCTTTGTAGTAGGTACATATGAATCGTTCTTCCTTATTTCTTAAAATTAAATTGTCCAAAACAGCTTCTAAATTATCCTATGTGGGAAGTAAGCTATGCTTCCCTTATCTGGCTTTTTACCTTTATTCTGGAAACAAACTGGATTACCATTCATAATCATCTTGGGGGGCAGGTGTAAGGGAGAAAAGAATCATTATTAGTGCCCAATATTGAGAAGGAAAAGTAAAAAACATTCCTTAACCTCTACCTGACTGAGTAGTTAAACAGTGACACCTTAAAGATGTTTAATGGCCTAGGGCAGCCTCTGGAAGGGACCCACAACTTCTCCCCTTCATGTGATAGAAGGCATGAGAGTCTATTAAACTCAATGACTCACCCGACATGGTCAGTCAAAGTGCTGACAAAAGAGTTAGTATTTATTTTATGTCTATTATGTGTTTGCTGCCAGATTGAAACTGTAAGATATATCTAGATGCCAATGGAAAATTTTCTGAGTGAAATAAAATGTTACTAAATAACTCACAAAGTATTAGTGTTAGTCTATCAACAGAAAAGGCTACAGGTGATTTCTGTAGTTCAGGTGACTGTCTTCCTGTTTCTCTTAGTTAAAATTATGGTCAATTTGGAGACAGTTTTAGTATTTATTCTTCACTTGAAAGATATTAACTCATTGGGTACATGAGGAAATTAAGGCATAGAGCAAAATTAGGATTACTGAATTATAAATTGAAGGCTTGGTTAGCTAGTTAGATGAAGTTATGCAGCTTGTATACCTTTGTGTAGGGACCTGACTACCAGGGGCCAATAATCCCTTGCAGCAGACAATTTCTTCAGCTCGCTGCTTACAGCAACATCCCTCTCTTTAAATGCAACACCCTCTCAAACTATTAGTCTTTTAAAATGTCTTTTTGTTTTGTAAGAGCAAAAAGCTTTAAGAAAAAAAACACATGAAAATTACTGTTACGTAGATAAAAGAGCAAAGACCAAATTAAGTAAGACCAAATTACATCATTTCTCAAAAAAACCCTGTTATGTAGTCGGAAATGGCACTTTGCACAGTGATCAATATTGATTTTGTTATAAAATTGAAAAAGTTTTTTTTTTTCCCAAAAATACATATATGTTTTGTGGACTTCCCTATTATTAGCATCGTTTGCTTCAGTATACCCTGTCAGAGGTTTGTTTTGTTCTTAGCTTGTAAGGAACATAAAACACGTCTCATTCTCAGGCAGGAGTCCCCATTTGCTTGAATGTCAACAGTGACTGCCTGTTCGTATGTCAGTTTTCTTACATCTGAGCTATATTTAACCCATGATATTGGATGCAATTCAGTAAATAGAGCTACAGAGCTATAAAAACTGATGAAGTTCTGTCTGGAAACAACCAAGATAATTATCAGTAAATGAATAAGAATAGCCAAGCACGCTCACTGTTCTTCATTATAATTAAATAGTGAGATTATAAATAGCTAAACAGTGTGAGTCAACCTACCAATTTCCACTGGAAGATGGGTGATTTGATTTTTTGGTAGCTCCAGTATTCTCAGATCCTGAAACAGGGCAATGTAGGCTGGAATGGTTTGTATCAACGTGTTGCTCACATGCAGTTCTTTCAGATAGGTCTGTTCTTTCAGCGAATCTGGGAAATCCTGCAAATTAAATGATATTTCATAAACAGAAAGCATCAAGTTGCAATTGGATTCTACCATATTTCTAAAAAGAATGGAGAAAATTCTATGCCCAAATATTTTGCCTTGATTATCTTAATATAGACAGTTTGTTCAGCAACCCTTGTAAGAGCTGTTCTCCTCTGAAAATCATTGAATTTGTCTATCCCCATACAGACAATTTTTAACTGCTCATGGAGATGCTTTGCTCTAAAATTGAAATCTGCCTGTAGCGCTCAACAATTTCTCATGTTTCTTCTCCAGCTGTAGGATTTAAAAAACAAAAGAAATTAAGGGAGAGGGGGAGGGGAAGGGGAAGGGGAAGGGGAACGGGAAGGGGAAGGGGAAGGGAAAAAAACCCACACATTTCAGTGGTTTATTTCACCCATCAGAATATGGTAAAAGTGCAAGTGCACAAGGAATATCAAAGTAGACCTTGCAACACAGGGAAAAAAAGTGTGACTACACTCTTAAAACCTGCTAATCTTTGGAAATTTGTTTGCCAAGATGTAACACAGAGCAAGAAACAGGAACATTTCAAATAGAACTTTGAAAGCCTTGCTTTTAAAAGCAGTGATTTAACTTCCTAAGTCATTCAATATTTGAAAATTCTTGTTCACTTTCTTTAGAGAATAAATGTACTGTTTATTTTAACCAGCCCAGAATTGCAAATAATTTTCATTTAAGTCATTCAGAAGGTTTTTTTTAAAAAAAAGTTTGTTCTAAATATACAGTAAATAAGTTTGAGTAATTTTCGCAAGCTATTCTATTTGTCCAAAAATTTTCACATATTAAGACTCACACAGAGTCTTAATTCATACAATATCATTGTAGCTAATTGACATTCAGCTCAGACTTACTCGTCTTTGTTTGAATTATGCAATCAAATTCCTTAAAGTTGGATAAGATAAAAATCAATTGGTAAAGTTGAAGGTCAGATCATTTAAACTCCACTTTTTAAAGCAGCACATAATTTACCAGTCTGATCTTGATTTTATAGCACTCTGCATTGGTAACATCTGGAATAAATAACCTGGATGAGGTGCTATTACTACATCTGCTCCATAAACAGAGATGTAGTAGTTTTAACATTTAATTCTATTCTAACTTTTTTTTACCCTGTGCATGAAGAATTGTTCACAGTAGAAATTATTGGTTTTATACAGAGGACAATTTCAAGTAGTTTTTTTCCCTTTAGATTTCACGGATCTACAAGGACATTAACAAGGGTGATGCATTTTAATTATCTTTCACTAAAACCTTGGAAATGTGCTACTTAACCTTTAGTTAAATCAAAATACCTAATTGCAATTAAAGATATACTGGACTGTTGATCACAAATTTTTTTTATTATTATTTTTCAGTCTCTAATTATGATGCTTTTCAACTTATGCATGCAGACATTTAGCTTATAAAGGTTGTTCTGTCTTGCCACCTGCCTTTCCATGTTTGATATGGATCATTTCATTTCTTGCTTCATTTTCCCAGTAGCTGTATATTGCACTGTGATCCATCTTATATATTTGTCAGTTTGTGACAGTTAAAAAATAAAATGCCTGAAATGCCTCAGCCACAGTAATGAGAAATCTCTCCAACTTTCTGGAGTGGATTTTTTCTACTCCTCCACTTTTGGTGGTGCACATTTCTCCGCAGCAAAGTAGAAGAATAAATACCAACTGGGAATTCAGTTATTAATGTTTTCTGCACTATTACAGAACTGAAGACGTGGCACATGGGGAGAGTATTTAGCTAGATCTGCATGAATGCCACTGTAAGGAAGAACTGTGGTTCACAGAGGAAGCACATGTATAACATAGTCATACCAGGGGAAAAATAGGTCTTGGTAATAGATAGCATTCGCCATTGTTTTCCTCATTTTGCCCCAATCCAAAAATTGTTCTATTGAACTCCTATTTCCATTCACCTCAATATCACCCTTGACCACCTCCAGTTCCTTGCTGGCTCAAGGGACATGGTGGAGAGTAGAGGGAAAGGCTGACCTCCAAGAAGCCAACAGCAGGACATGTCTCTATGGTGTAAGCAGGATCCCACAAACATCCCCTTGACACACAAGAAAGACAGCACAAAACACAAGGCACTGTCTCAGATAAAGATCAAACAGCTAAACTGCTTTACAACTTCAGAAAAATGAGACAAAGTGATGCATATTTTTGACCATCTCTTAGGATGAGGAGGAAAAAGGTTGGAAAAAAAAACCCTTTACTTGCATCTTAAGTATTACCTTAATAGTGTCAAGATATTCTAATGCAAGGACTCAAAAAACCAGAAAATTCAAAGGAAAATAACCAGGTTGGAATGTGAGGTCTTCTGATACATGCCTTGATTCACTTTTTTTGTCCTTCTGATAATTTCTTTTTATCTTTTAATCACATTTGCATTTTGCAAGTGTAATTTTCTGTGCTTAAAAATGCTTAAAAATATACTCTAAAAAAATCTGATTTCTTGCCAAATATTTCTGATGTTTTACCATATATTTGTGTCGCTGAAACATAAATTGATATGATATTTTACTTCACTTACAAAATGGTTAGTGATGAGGACAAAAATTTGCAAGAGCTTTATGTTTGCTTTACTCTGATTCCCTTGTGCTCTTTTGTAATCTTCTTCTACCATGCTAAAGCTGGCAGCCTGCTGATAAATTACTCCATGAAGACTGACACTTGGAGGATAGCCAGTCTTTTGCCTTTAACTGAAAAACAATTCCTCAAATTCCTTTGATTTTTGGGGGAAAAAAAAGAAATTAAAAGAAAAAAATGCTATTAAAAAGCAATAAATACCAAAGCTGCAACCATTGCTAATTTTTCTATTTCTAATTAGGAGAGAATTTACCTGCTAGACCTAAGCCTTTGCTAAAACTGTGATCAAAGCACACAGTTCAGAAGTTTCAAGTCTATTTCTTAACCCAGCTCTGTAATTTTGTTTGTCATGGGCCAACAAAAACTTTGAATCCAAGTCTCTCTCATCTTTGAGAAAGTTTGGAGCCATTTACAAAATTATTGGTGCTCAGGGTCATCTCTATTACCCAACCAGATTAAGCCTTTTACAAGTATTAGTGGAGAGAGGGGCAATCTCTGCAAGTAAGTATGCATGTGGCAGATTTTGTGTTCAGCGCAGTAATTCTAGTTGACCTGTTATAGCAAACTGATACATCTCTGTTACTAGCAATCACACACACAAACAAAAAAAAAAAAAAAAAAAAAAAAAAAAAAAAAAAAAAAAAAAAAAAAAAAATTCTAAAAAAAAAAAAAAAAAAAAAAAAAATTATTCTCAAAAAAAAAGAGAGAAAGTATGTTGGATAGTGGAACTGGGAGAATTAATGCTATTGAGTAATTCCGTTGATTTGCTGGCTTTTTCTCTTCTGTTCACAAGAGGAATAAACATGAGGAGGAGAAGGCGGATATTACAGGTTAACAACTGGCTGCGCCGCTGACCTTGGAAACAAGGTTTTGGTTTCTATGACCACGGGACTCTGAAGACCATCAGCTAGTGGGGAATGATGGGAACCATCTCAGTAGGAGAGGCAGGAATGTCTTTGCCAAAAGGCTGGCCAGCCTGGTTAGGAGGGCTTTAAACTAAACAAGAAGGGGGAAGGAGAGTGTCACACAGTCTGCGCGATCAGTGCCACGCAGGCAACGTCAATGGGTGTCCAGCGGGAGTATGGTAGTGGAGGAGTATAGGATATGTTATAGAGGGTCTTCTTTCACCCCTCCTGGGAAACTTACAGGCTCAATTACTTTCCCGAAATGCCTGTACACCAACGCATGCAGCATGGGGAATAAGCAGGACCAACTGGAGATCTGTGTGTGGTCTCAGCATCATGATCCCATGTCATGGAAGGCTACGTGCTCTTTAGGAAGAACAGACTGGGAAGGCGAGGTGGTGGAGTTGCTCTGTATGTGAGAGAGCAACTGGAATGCATGGAGCTCAACCTGGTGACAGTTGATGAGCGAGTTGAGAGCTTGTAGATAAGGATTAGAGCGTGGACTAATGTGGGAGACACTGTGGTAGGTGTTTGCTACAGGCTGCCTGATCAGGATGAGGAAGTTGATGAGGCCTTCTTCAGACAGCTGGAAGTAGCCTCACAGGCCCTGGTTCTCATGGGGGACTTCAACAACTCTCATACCATCTGGAAAGACAACACAGCTAGGCACAAACAGTCCTGGAGGTTGCTGCAGTGTATTGATGATAACTTTTTGGTGCAGGTTGTGGAGAAGCCTACAAGGAGAGGTGGACTATTGGACCCCATACTAACAAACAGTGAGCGACTTGTTGGAGATGTGAAGATGGAGGGCACCCTTAGCTGCAGTGATCATGAGTTGGTGGCATTCAGCATCCAATGAGGAGGAAGCAGGGCTGTAAGTAGCCTTGCAACCACTGACATCAAGAAGGCCAAGTTTAGCCTCTTCAGAGACCTACTTGGAAGAATCGCATGGGCTAGGGCTCTAGAAGGAAAGAGGGCCCAAGAGACCTAGCTAGTTTTAAAACAGCAATTTCTAGTGCTAGCTAGCAGTGTCCTCCAGGGGTCAGCCCTGTCAGCCCTCAGTTCAGTCCTGTTCAATTCATTTACTAACAACCTGGATGGAGGGACGGAGTGCCCCCTCAGCAAGTTTGCTGATGATACCGAACTGGGAGGAGCAGCTGATAACCCTGAGGGCTGCGCCGACATCCAGAGGGACCTGGACAGACTGGACAACTGGGCGATGAGTAACCTCATGAAGTTCAACAAGGGCAAGTGCAGGGTCCTGCATCTGGGCAGGAATAACCCTAGACACGCGTACAGGCTGGGGACCAACCTCCTGGAGAGCAGCCCCGCAGAGAGGGACCTGGGCGTCATAGTGGATGACAGGTTGCCCATGAAGCAGCAGTGCCCTCATGGCCAAGAAGGCCAATGGGATCCTGGAATGCATTAAGAAGAGCATTGCCAGCAGGTCAAGGGAGGTGATCGTCCCCCTCCACTCAGCCCTGGTGAGGCCACACCTGGAGTTTTTGTGCGCAATTCTGGGCTCCCCAGTACAAGAAGGACGTGGAGCTACTAGAGAGAGTCCAGTGCAAGGCTACAAGGATAACCAGGGGCCTGGAACATCTGCCCTACGAGCAAAGGCTGAGAGAGCTGGGCCTGTTCAGTCTGAAGAAGAGAAGGCTGAGAAGGGACCTGATCAGTGTCTGTAAGTACCTCAAGGGAGGGAGTGAGGAGGATGGGGCTGGCCTCTTTTCAGTCATGGCCAGCAATAGGACTAGAGGAAATGGCCACAAACTGAAGCATCGAACGTTCCACAGGAACTTAGGGAAAAAAATTTTGACAGTGAGGGTGACAGAGCACAGGAACAGGTTGCCCAAAGAGGTTGTGGAGTCTCCTTGTCTGGAGATCTTCCAAACTCACTTGGATGCCACCCTGTGCCACGTGCTCTAGGTGACCCTGCATGTGCTAGATGGACATGGACTAGGTGATCTCTAAAGGTCCCTTCCAATCTTAAGCATTCTATGATCATATGAGACTATGATCCTATGTTTTCTTAAAATTATTTTAAATCTGCTGATCCAGTAGAGAATAAACATTCATTAGCTAGGAGCAGGAAGCAAACATGCAGAGAGGAAAAAACAGAGTCAAAGTAAATTCATTTAAAAATTCAAATGAATATTCATTACATTATTTTGCTACAATTTCCATTCAGCTGTAATAGCAGTCCTTTTTCTCTGAAGAACTAATTTAATTCAGTAGGTGCATGTTTACATGTACAAAGCATCTCAGTTAAGAGTTTCATCAACTCTCCAGTATTCTCCTCTAGGCAATAGATATTAAATGCACATTTTAGGAGTCCCAAGTTCTTATACTGTTCCTTTTTATGGTGGGTTTGCTTGGAACACTCTAAGAGAAAGTTTTCTTGAACATATCGTTAAAACCTCAGCTTACTTGTGGCACAGTACATCTTTCTCTTCATTACTAGTTCTGAGGCTTTTTAAACACATTAGGATTTACCAGAATTTATGCTGGGGGCAATACAGCTAGGTTCTGCCCTTATTAAGGGAAAAGATAAGCATGACTTCTTTCACACCATTACATGGGCAGAACATTAAGAGACTAGCCTGTTTGTTGTCATAAGACCTCTTCTTTCCTAATGTTTTATTTCAGTTGCTTAACATAAATACTTGGCTGACCAACAGCTTTCTTAATTCATTACTGTCCACATATTCCCAGCTGGCACCCAGCTGGCACCCAGCTTCCCAGAGATGCACCACAAAGGGATGCAGATGCTGAATTCATAAATATTTGATTGATATGCAAAAAAAGTGTCAAGGACCACCAAACACCAAGGTCACACAATCACACAATCTCTTCCAGATGGATCTCTGACTGATAAAGATAAAACCTTCTCACTGCTGCAGTTATCAACCACTATCCCTAGCCAGAAGCCTGGAGAGATACAGCTAACTCAATAAGCAAGTTATGCAGACTTTTTCAGATTCAGAGGCTAAATGATTATAAGGTCTTCAAGTGTAAAGACCTAATGCTGATCCTCCTTATAGCACCACAAGAAATCCCTTTAAGTTAATGCAATCACACCATTAAAGAACCTTTCATTTGAGAGGTGTACAGGCTCAAACTGCATGCCTCAAAAAAATGGTCTAAAAGTGAATTGTCGCTAGTAGGAATTAATGATCTAAAAGGAATTATGGATCTGCATATACAGAACATATTTACTCAAAATTCAGATACTGTAAAATCAAGTTCTGCTTTTTTTAGATAGTATTCTATGCCTGTCTATTTAACCTAATATTCATTACCTGATCCTCACCTCTTCTAAGTTAAAATAATTATTTTACAACTGAAAGAAATAGAGTGTCTACTTCATGAAGACACATTATCATTTAAGTGGCATTTGAAGTGGAATAAAAGTGACAAAGAAGTCCTGAAGAAAGCAGTTGCTATTAGGAATTCAATATGTCATCTACTCTGATTTCTTCTATTGCAAAAGGTTCCCTGAAGGAGATCTAAATGTACTTTCCAAAAACGACTGTTCAGTTGGTTACCAAAATAGTTTTCCAGGCTACCCTAGTACACAACAGAAGATTTTATGAAGCCTATTTTGAAACTTGCAAGGTGTAACCAGTGGGCCAGACTGACTGCTATGCTGCGCAGGTATGGAGTATGGGAAATTAGTGACCTGTGACACATATACATTTTTACCATCAAAATAGCATTATGGATCCCTAACATAAGCCACCTTCCTCATAAACAACTCCATTACCTGACTTGTAGAGTCAGCCCATTTGTACTTGAAGAAACTTCTGAGAGACTCCCTACATAACATCCTATGGGAAGGATGCTGTAAAGGCATGTTCTAGGAGACCCTGCGTGTGCAGGGGCCTTGGACTAGATGACCTCTAGAGGTCCCTTCCAACCTTAAGCATTCTATGATTCTACAATTTATTCTGATCTTGGTAAGTCCCTAAAGTGAGGACTGCTCCTCCATGAGACTTAACTTCACAGTATGAAGGAGGAGAACTGGTAAAAGCCAGAAGCAGGCCCAGCATTCAAAATTAAATCTGTAAGTCATATCAGCAACTTACTCAGATTTAGCTGTCAACTGTCAAGAGGATATGTTATGGCTTCATTGAGGGGACAAAAGGAGAAACATAATAGAAATACTTATCAGCTAAAAGCAAGCTAGATAGGGGATTCAGCAGTAGTTCCCAAATGGACACTTAACAGGGCTGTGCTGCTTGCTGCTGCCAAAAGTACAGGGCCAGTGATTGGGAAACCAAACTGGTTACATGCCTGTAAGACTGCACGGGTAACCTCAGCTCTGGCACCTCCCAAGTGCTTAATCATCCCAGCTTTCCCTTCATACATATATTTCCCTGCAAAATTCTTTGAAGGAAATAAAACACTATTGTTTCCACAGATCCTGACTATAACATGCAGGAATTTATGATAAAATTGTAACGCACTCTCTTGAGGGGGATGAGGCGGAAAAGTGTCATGGCTCATTGTGTCTTTGGTTTGGAAACAGCAGATGGGATAAATTGCAAAAAAAGAGATGCTATGATTTGTATAACCCATACTGTACCTTCTGTAAAATGTCTAAAACTATGGAAAGGATTCATCCTGTAAAACGTCATTTAAAAAATGTGAAAAACAACTCGACAATTTTCAGCTGGTAGAGAATGGCAGAATTCTTTGACTTGGAAGAAGGAAGGGTCTTCTCCAAAAAAGGCATGTGAGTTTCTACTTTGATTTTATCTTAATCTACAGTCATCTGCAAACTACATCAGCCTACTTCTTTGAAACAGGAAGCTCACTTTAACCAGGCTGGTTAAACGAGGCACAGAGGCTGTTAGCCCATTAAACTGGGAGAGAAAAGTATTCAAAAGTATCTTGTAGTCAAAATGCATCTCAGTGGAAGTTTTTAACAATCTAAAAGACTTCAGGCCAATTCTAATTCACTTTTCAAATGAGTTCAAATTAGAATTTCACATAAAACACAACCAAGAGATTTCTTTTTCTTTTCCTTTTTCTTTTTTTTCTTTTTCTTTTTTTTTCTTTTTCTTTTTTTCTTTTTCTATGCAAGCCATTCAGGATTAATGCAAATGTTAGTTTTGATTTGAACAAAGCTTGAAAAAAAGATGTATCACAGCATTAGAACAAGAAGAGATCTCTGAGTAGCAGAAGATATCAACAAGAAAACAAAGCTGAATATTACTTTCATCGTTTTCCATTCACCAGGGAATTTAAGAGAAAGACATCTTATTGCAGTGTGATTGCTCACACCAATAATTTTTGCAAGAGATAAATTACATATTTCAGGAGAGAATTTAAAATAGCTTATTTGAGAACTAAACTGTTAGTTCAGGGTAAGGTGAAAAATGCTGCTGTCACTTCTAACACAATGAAAAGTTATCAGTTTCATATGCATTGTCCAAAAAAAACTTCTGTGGGATTAAAAGTTACAGTGCAATGCCACTTAAATAAAAAAATGCATTTGCCATTATATTTACCGTCCACTGCTCTCCAGAAAGCTGAAAAATAAACTTGCTTCTTTCCTTCTCTATTTCATTTGCCAAAGTACGTTTCTTATAGAGCTGAGGAGCCTTTCCGTACTTATCCAAGATCTTCTCATCAGTGTTTACAAAGCCATTTTTGAGGTATTTTGATTGTGGGATGCCCTTCTTCCGACACTCTAGTATGAAGTTCCATTCCTCCTTTATCCTGAAATGGAGCCAAAAAGGATTTACATGAATCAACTGAAAAAAACACAGCACAGAAATCTTTATGCTTATGTTATTTGTTTCCAGAGTGATTAACAAAATACAATCACTCACCTAATGCATTGACTACTTAAAGAAATAAATGCATTCAAGCAGCCATGCTTAGATTCACCAGGATGATATATAGATGGGAGCAGGATTTCATTTAGTAACTATAATACAGTGACATCCAGGGAACTGAGCCCACTGTCACAGAAAGCAGTATGAGTTATGCCATTGTTTTCAACTAGATAGGAAATAGATTGACACTGAACAAGCAACAAATTATATGTATGAATAAAAAAAGGATCTGATGATACACACAGGATTTTTCATTTACAAAAGATACTTTAGCAACTAAGGTATCAGAAAGTCTTTATTTTCTTTTCTCCTCTTATTTGAAGATTATGATCTACTTTCATTTTTTAAACACTATATTCTAACATCTTATGAGGCAAAGGTCAAAGTTATCACATGCCAGCTAATTTCTATTTCTATTCCAGTGTAACTTTAGGCTCACCTCCAAGATGAAGTTTTATCCGTATAACTTCTGGCACAAATTTAATTTGACATAATTAAGCAGTGCTAACTGCACGTGCTTTAATTTGAGAGAGATTTACTTCAGCTTAGTCAATTAAGGAACAAGTTGATTAACTGAAACTTCCTTATACCAAAAATAAGACTCTGCAGAGGCCCTTGCCTCATAAATCTGATCTTACACACTGAATGCTAGGTTCTTGTTGTACATGAGATTCAATTATATGATCTCCACCCTCTGGCAGAAATTTTAAGCAAAAGACTTGAAGAAAACTGACAGATGCAGCAGGGCACAAAGTTCAGGATAATGTGCCCTGTAGGGAAAGTCATAAACAGTATGTCCTTGAAAAGGGAAAGAAATGCCAGTTTGTAAGTTCAAGTAAGAAGCAATAAAACCAGTAAACATATTTTCAGCTAAGAACAGAAAGTTCTCTAAAATGCTAAACCATAAAGAAGAAGACATATGAAACAATGCCTGGTTTTAAATCAGGTCAAATAAATCAGTTACAAACTTAGGTACAGGAAACTTCTTCACATTACAGTGAAAATATGTTTATCTTTGGACACTTGTAAGCAAGACAGAAGTTAGAAGCTGAAAAGCAGAGTGAATTGATGTGGAACTGATGGAGAGCAGTAAGTCATATTTGACTCTATGCTATCAAAATAAACCTGGACCTCTAGTAATCAAACCAGAATGCTTAAATAGGAAGAGTATAAGTATTACTGAGACAGCTGTAAACTGCCAGCACAAACTGTGACAGTTATGGAAATCCTATGGGAGGTTAGGAAAACACAAAAGCACAGGCAGCACAGCAATAGAGGGAGACTTCAGTTATCCACACACAAATCACTCACAGACATGATGCAGGCCTGACACTTTGGGGAATCAAGTATAGCTGGTCACCAGAGCTGCTACACTGAGACTTGATTTAGTTTCTAGCAGCAAACAGTATATGCTTCCTCACAGAAATACTGAAGATCCCTTCTGTCATAATGACTATATTATATTCCCATGCATCATCCCCACAGAGAAAAAATAAAATGAGGAAAAATGCAAGAAAAAAATCTTCTAAAATGCATTCAGTTCTGGAAAACATACTATGTTAAAAAAAGTACTTAAGAGTTTTGCTTGCTGGGCATAACACTGGCAGATGCATGAAAACAGCACAGTCTCAGAGCAAATACATTCTTATAAAGTTACAAAAATAATCTCTTTCTGTCTTGTTTCTCTCTTGCTTCTAGAAACAAAAGAAGGAAGGGAAGGGAAGGGAAGGGAAGGGAAGGGAAGGGAAGGGAAGGGAAGGGAAGGGAAGGGAAGGGAAGGGGAAGGGGAAGGGGAAGGGGAAGGGGAAGGGGAAGGGGAAGGGCGTTTATATCCAAAAAAAGAAATGGAAAAGCAGTGTATACTCTCATAAATTGAATGTAAAACCACAAAAGGTTAAGAGAAGTCACTCTTTACAGGAATACAAATTAATCGTGATAAAGATTTTCCAGTATATCTGAAGCAAGAAGTCTCTCAGATGTGGTAGGAATGATAGTTTATCAAAGTACAAAAGAAACACCAAATGAATAGATAAAGAAGATGTTAAGAAAGCTTCAGGAGAATGAAATTTGTTCATGGTTTCAGTGTTCATTAGAGTGGACAGTCTGCTCTTCACTGGTAAGCAGCTGGAAGGCTTTCTTGCCTTTAAAGTGTCAATAGATGAAATCTGAGAATAAGAAGAGTGAGAATAAGAGCAAATCTCCCAGTTCTTCCCAGTGTCTAACTATAGGCACCTTTATATCACAGGATTCTGAAGTACAAATGAATTGGACACATAGAAAACAGGTTCAGCAAGTTTGGCTCAGGGACTCCCTAAAACAGCAGCTTCAATAAGGGTAAACCTGTAACAGCTAGAATATTTTGTAAGCTATTTAATAGAACAGACATGAAGAAAATGGGTTAGACCAGAGAGTTCAGCCTGCTCCATGATCCTTCAACATGCTGCATCTGATACTGAGAGACAGACAGCAGAGCCCTTGACAGCTAGACCAAAGGGTCTCCCCACCAGCTGCAGCCTGGAAGCCTGCATTGGATAACATTTTCCATATCAGGAGACATGAAAGCTCAAACACTTCTTTCAGCTGCCTCAATGCATGAGCCAATTCCATTTATAGTGTTGAAGTTACTTGCTCAATCTGTCATCTGAACCCCAGAGATCACTAGCACAATAGAGGGCAGACAATGTCATTGCAAGAGGTCACTAGAAAAAGCTAGAACATAACACTTTGATATAGTATAAGAAAACTAAATAGTGCCACAACACCTACATATTGTTTTCTAAAAGTCTGCTGCTGGGGAGCATAGCTAATTAGTTATAAAAGCTCATTGTTACTGTGAGAGGTAAGTGGGAAGTGAAGTAGGCAGGGAAAATGTGAATTAAAATCTGCAAGGAAGAGAACAACAAAAGGATCCGAACCATTCAAAAGCATAAACTGAAAAGGACAAAAACCCTGTAGTTCCCTTTTCTAAGATCTTAGAAATAATCCTTTACATATTATTGCTTTATTGCTATTTCTCACACCCTCCCTCAGCCTTCCACATATTGCCTCTATGTCCCTCTGTGACGCTAAACTCTGCAGATCACCCTCTCATTTCTTGGAATTTCTTTATTCGCCAAAGAATTAAACATTTGATTTCAGTGCATAATGCAATGCACTGGAAAAGCATCATCCCTTGATGCTCTTCATATTTGCAGTTCTTTGCTTGCCCAGAGAAATAACTGAATCATTCTTTGCAACCCCAAAGAAAGATAGACAGTAAAAATTAAATCGAGTGAAGAATCCAACAGAAATATGACATGCTGTGTCAGATTTCTTCTTTACTCAGACATGAAATTATGGCAGCATGCTTTTCAAGAATGCTCTCTTATGGTCACCAAAAATTATGCACAAGTAGATTTGAACAGATAGTGAATGAAAAATGCAGTAAATATGCCTAATTGTATACAGTACATGTCAGAATGAAAACATGATTCATCCCCAGGGCAGAGGGTCTAATCACTTGCAATACCAAGCACTGCACCATTAGGTATACATTAACCCAAAGAATCAGTATGAGTCTCCCCAGACTGGCAGTATGACTTATAAACCAGTGACTGTCTGTATTATTAGTATGCTCTTCTAATCTCATGCAAGTGTGGAAAAAGCTAAGAGATTTGCAGTAGACTTCCTAATATATATCACTAAAAAAGATTACAAAGCAGCAGCTTGCATGCTACAGTTCTGATCAGATCAAAGGAACCATGTTTCTTGTTCAGCTCTGTCTACTCATTGCCAAAGCATGGAGTTGTTATTGATTTTTAATGATCCTTATGAAAATAAAAGACCTTTAGGTTTTCCTTTGGTTGCAATCCTTAAACAGAATAGGATTGCTACTGTGTTTTTATTATATAAGGTTATTGCATGAGTGTTCGGGAAAAGCATAAAAGGCATCTAAAGCAGCGTGGCAAAATTTAAAAAAAATACATATAAAAGCAGCTTTTAAATATGTTAATATTCTTCTTAAAAAAAAAAAAAAAAAAGAATCTGGTCTTGGCAATTTAAAGGCTCCAGACATTCCAGGAGCACATTTTCACATAAGACAAATGAGTAGGTTGCAAAAACACAACCCTGCTGATGTTTGCCCTCTTATAAATGCTCGACAGTAAAATAGTTTGATCTTCCTCCAGAGCTTGATTAAGCACATGCCAATTCATTAAAGAAAGAACTATCAGTTTCAATGTTCAAGAAAAGAGTTTTAATCCAGCTAAGCCTAATTCAGGTGGGAATATGAGTAAGAAAAATATTTTTTCTGGACATAGCACCCAGATGAAATCTCATGTCCCAGTTCAGCTAAGTATCTCAAGTACTTCAACTTCAATCATGCAAATAGTTTCACTAATTTTAATATAGCAGAGTACGTATGATTATGCAGGTATTTGCAAAGAAAGTACCTTTATATCTTTTAAAAAAATGCATGTGTGTACAAATTTACCAAAATAGACATTAAGTGCTGTAGAGCAAAAGTTATTTCTGTCAAGCTAATAAAATTTTACTACCGCCCAAAACACTGCAGTTTTTCAGTAAGCTCTCAAGACGACATACTGTAGGTATAGATACAGATGTATCATCAGAGAAAGAGTGGAGAATATCAATTATTTCTATTTGGTCAGTGATGAACTTGTCTTTAAGTCTTCAAGTATTATATAACTATTGGAGCATATCTACAACAAACAGTATAAAATTAAGATTTATTGTAAAGCAGTATTTCCTTATGTCAATATAGGAACTCCTTGCTTGCTATTTCAGACAATTTTTTGTGGCAATACCACAGATCTAACCAACCTGATGCAAATAATTACTGTAGAATAAATTAAATGATTTTACCCTTCAAAGGAGTCACCAGCTTAGAAAACAAAGTTTATTAGTAAGTATTGGGTCATCCCAGAGGGAATATTTGTTTTTCTTTGAAAGTATAAATAGTTCTTCCTTCTCTTTTGTGATATGTCTGATGAGGAGGTATTCAGGAAAAAGCTAAGCAGCTTAAGTAAGAGAATGAAGCTTCATTAGATGGCACTGTTTCCTCTAAATCAGGAGGGAGAAAATAAGCAGGACTCTACTCGATGACATCAGTTTAGTGCTCCTGAGTGACCTTTAAATCAAAATCACCAGCCACTCAGCATCATTCAGTAATCCTACCAAAGTTTCAGAAGAGCAGAACAGTCAAACTGGAGCACAGCCCAGACTAATATTAATGACAGACTAATAACTTTTCCCTCTAGTTTCAACTCCATTGATTCAATCTCAGCCAATCTGCCACGCTCTTCCATGGGATACAGGGATTGTGTAGGAACAGCAGCTCTTATCTCTCAACACACATGTATTCAGTATATTAGATACAAGGTCAGTGTGCACAAATGCATAAAAACAAAAGGCAAATAGCAAAAGCAGTTACTAGTGCTATAGAACTGCTGCCAGATTACACACCAATTTTGTTACCCACGATTTTTGTAATATTTTTATTTGCAGGTAAGGGCTTCCAACCTGAGATTTAAGCTTATTCAGAAAAACTTCCAAATCAGGTTTTAATTAGGAGAATAAAGATAAACTTCACAAATAAAATCTTAGTTTAGCTACAAATGTATTATGACAATAAAATGTGACACAGAAATAGAGACAAACCTATTTTATTGAAAAAGACATAAATTCTCAGGGAAATAAGTTATTTTCTGCCTATGAAGTCAAACTTTTCACACTCAAGAAGTACATGTTTCAGAAAAGTCATATGCACACAGGTAGTCAGCCAGCCCTTCAGAGAAAGGTTTTGGAGACGAGAAGCATCAAAGTATGTGACTGAACAGTTATTTTTCCTGTACGTTTGGCAGGTGGACAGGGAAGGCAGTGCCATTTCACAGCAAAGATTAAGACAGTTAAACTAGGAAAACAGTTTTGGCATTCCCTTACTTCACTGCTTAATTGCCCAGCCCTCAAATTTTACCTTACCTGTTTTTCAAATAATAAATAAACATCTTGCAATCCTCTCAAAAAATCATCTAACAAATTTTAAGTTTTACCTTCTTATCTCCCTCATCAGGAAAAAAAAAAAAAGAAAAGAAAAAAAAAGAAAAAAGTGAGAAAGAAAGAAAGAAAGGAAGGA
>PTEX01000323.1:137407-203453 GCA_003342815.1 Eudromia elegans
GAAGGAAGGAAGGAAGGAAGGAAGGAAGGAAGGAAGGAAGGAAGGAAGGAAGGAAGGAAGGAAGGAAGGAAGGAAGGAAGGAAGGAAGGAAGAAAGGAAGGAAGGAAGGAAGGAAGGAAGGAAGGAAGGATCACATGTGACTGTTTGCTGACCTCCAGAAACTAAATTACCTTGCTTCAAGACAAGCAAAACTCTCTGGAGGCTAACTGGAGTTTTTTTCTCAAATAACACTTACTGCCTTTCACTGCATATTAGCAGGTCATTTTACATTGCAGTGGTACTGATGAGAAACTGCATACAGCTCTCAAGAGCATTAGTGAATGAGAGCCTCTTTGAGGAAAGCAGGATTTTTGTTAAAAGCAGCAGCCTCAGCAAGCCAGTTTCAAAATCATCTGTTACACCAGCGTACTTGCAGAGAAACTATTATAATTTCAATCTTGCTTGGGAATTCACTCCATCTGCTGGCAAAAGTAAATATCTAGAATCTTAAATGTTATAATGCAATCTTCAGTCTGGGAAAGCTGCCTCTTTGAATATCTCTTGGGGATTATGATTTTGCATTAGAATCCTTTGCAAAATATGTATTTATTATAAACTGACAGTGAGTATAACATTAATTATGGTGGACCTGCACAAGAGTAGTAAGATTTTAGTCAACAGACTAGCATAATTTTTCAAACATGCACCTCCTTGAAAAAATGAAATACAATTTCATAAAGAGATATTGTTTCTGTTATACATTTGATCATAACAAATTTCAGCTGTATTTTAAGTTTAAGCTAGAAGCAAAATCATGTCCTACCTTCAAAAGCACCAACTTGTCATCTGACCTTTAGAACATAAAGGCCAGGGATACCTGCATGCCTTGAAATAAAAGGATTCTTCTTTTACCTCAATTTTGTCTTTTATTACAATTTTTTTTTTTGATTGTATTCTTCCAAGTTCATCCAGTAATGTAATAATTATGGATGCCAGCAATATAAGAATGAGCATGAACTTTGCCATTAATTTTAGCAATTGAAGTACTGATCATGCACAGGTAGGACCAAGGTTTGGTGTACTTGATCCTTTAGGCTGGAAATTTTAGGAGAAATAGTATTAACTAGAGAGGTATCTTATTGATAAGCATGGAACAGAGCAGCGGACTAGGTCCTGTCTGCAAGTTGCAAGTTAAATAAGGAAAACAAAATGCCTTTCTGAATGCTGAGAGCACACTTGCAACTTGATACTTCCCTGTGTCATATCCTGACTTCATTAATAGAAAAGGCATATTAGGCCACAAAGCTTCATGCTTTTTACTCAAAGAGGAGGCTAGAGATGCCACAGAAACAACCACAGATGAAAGTAAAGCCTACTGCTTTTAAGGAAAACACAATTAATGGGATAGTCTGAGCTTTAACTAACATCACAGACAAAAGATATGGGAGCTAGAAATAACCACCTTGCCATATATGAGGATATCTTCTTTTCTGTCTTGCATATGGAAATTTCCTATGTACAGTATTTCTGTATTAGTCACGTTAGAAACTCTCTCTAGTAGCAGCAGACCAACAAAAATTGTCAGCATTCCATCTGCCTCTGATCTGACTGACTTTTCAGACTGGCAGATGCCATGCACAGTCAGAAACCACCCATTCCTCCTAAAAATCATTTCAGAGAGGCACTTGAAATGGCGTGACAAGAGGCACTAGCCAACATGGAGAAGTATTGCAAAATCTGCCACAGAATTACACAAACCATAGCACTAGTTTGGTTTTACCAGATCACAAAACCTTTTGCTTCTCATTTCATTTATAAGGGTAACACAAAAAACATTATTTACCCCTCCACCTTTATCAAAGGAAAAGCTTACCCTCCAATAGCAAATGCAATCTGAAGGACAAGAACTTTCTTTTTGTTAGGATTCTTTTATGCAGGTTTATGTTATTGAAAAACGGGATGAAATTATGATATTTGGTGTTTTAAAGTGAAAAACAATGTAAAAAACATGATCAGACTTCCTGTTAACTCTGAACTCCCCTTAGCGTGACTGCTCTGTTGCAAGGTCTGTTGCAGTGAACCCACAGATTGGGCTCCCTGAGTGAGCCAAAGCACCGTCCCCAGGCTCAGTGCTGCCTTCAGCCACGGCACTGTTTAACCCTGGGCACTTCAGTTTTAAAGCAGGAAGTGGTTTCTATGGCTTTATTCTTTTTTCACAAGGGAAACCATGGAAAGTCATATGTTTCCAAAAGTATCAGCACAGTATAACATTTCACTGTCTCTAATGGGGATGAACATAAAGAAACCAAAATATTGCTTAAACAAATGATAAATAAAATATAATAAAAACAATAATGTGGCTAGTGAGAGTAAGTATTATATTAAAGCTTCTCTAATATTTTGAACAAGACAAAATTCGTCTGGTAGTTCTTTTATCCTGACATCTCCTTCCTATTTAAGATCTATTGTATGTGTTTATTTCATTCCTTTTTTTTTATCGGGTCAGCTCAACAAAGACCTACAGTATTTCTTAGTATAGAATTTTATGCATATGTTTTCATGAATTCCATAATAAGAAACACTTCCATATTGCATATAAAAACAATAAGAGTACAAAGTGCATTATTTTTCTCTTCAAGCTAGATTGACACAGTAGAACAGTGAAAACCCCCATTAATTCATCACAATCTGCATAGGAAAGTATATGGAATAATGAAATACAAGCACAGTTTGTGCATGATTTCTGTTACAATCATTTCAGCAGAGGCCACAAGAAATGAAGAAACAAATCCAACAAATTTGAATCATCTGACTATACATGCTGATGTTAACTGATATGTTAATGGATGGTTAGAAAGAAAACCAAAAAAAGTTGGCTTACCGCTCTAATGCGCTCTTTTCTAATCTTTCTTTCTCCTTCCTTTGACGTTCTTTACTTTTCTTAACACGACTTTCCCACAATCCTCTTATGAGAGAAAAGTCAAATATTATCACCTGATGTCCCATGATGTCAACATCAAGTTTCTCCTGGAATAATAAGCTACCATGAGCACTTCAGAAAATAAGTGGCGAAAACAAAAATACAGATTGGAACAACAAAAATACAGAATGGAACACCACCACGTTTCTTTAATCCTATCTGGAGAAAAAAAACATAAGAAATAGTAACAAAATATATACCTTTCTTCTTTCCTGATTTGTCTAAGTTTTGTGCGTACAGTAATCATTGTAGCATACAATGGGCTCCTAAGTAAAATCAATGCCAATGACTAAGTGTTGAATTTTGCAGTTGTTCCAATTTTTCCCTTTCCAAGGCAAAGATACAATCAAATCAGAATACAAATGTGATTAGGAATCATTGATGAAAATAGTTTTGAGAATTTAGGGTTTTTTAACAACTTTTAACAATTTACATAACAGTAGTAGTGAAAGAGAGCTGAAAGTAATTGTTCTTCTTAAAGCATGACAATCACTTAGTCTTACCATAGTGGTCTTTGGATATCCAAACAATCCCATTTCAATGGAATTGTTTGCATAAATAGATGCATATTTGTGAAAGGGGTTGCAAGACAAGCCCTATAATATAACATACTACTTACCTATTGCAGAGATAAGGTATGTGAATCATGGCCCCGTTTATGCATATGAGTTGAAGGTCATAAGAAAAGCCCGACAATTAAAAGCTCAAGAAGTTCTAGGTATTGGTCCCATTCTGTGATCTTTAACATGCTGTTGTAAACTGAGCTGAACTGAAGCCTAAGTCACTAAATTTCCTTTATCTAGGTAAAGCCACGCAACACAAACTTCTTGCACACACTTTGCTTCTCCTGAAGTCAGTGACAAAGTTCTCATTCTCTTTAACAGTAAACTGTTAAGCTCAGATTTCATCTGATATGAGCATTATCTTTGTATTCAAGGGAAAAAATAGAAGAAAACCACCGGCATTTTTAACTACCACAAGAGGTGAAGACGTTGGATTTACAAGTTGTAAGAAGCATTGTAACTGACAGTAAAGTGTCCCTTAACAAGCTGTGACAATGGATCAGTACAAACAAAGGAAGAAAAACACTTAGTATATCACTAACACAGGTGCATATATACATGCTGTCTTGGAGTCACTGGTGAAAATGCAATTAACCCAGCGCAATTTTTATTAAGAAATGCACTTAGGTTATCTATATAGGACTTCTGACATACTTACTTCTTAAAAAGGTTCACAGCACCACCGTAAGAAAAATCTTATTAAATAGATATTTGAGGTCTTTTGAAAATAATTGCTCCCACCAAGATAAAACCACAGAAAGGGAAAATCAGTTTAAGCTTTGCCTTAAGATTTCATTAGATGCCACTATACTATTCATTAGCTTAAAAAACAGAGAATGGAAAGACGAAAACCCACTGGAATGTCAAGTGATTATTGAAAATGAAGTCTGCCTCTTCCTTTACAGGGTATTTTCAAGTTTTTAGCTATTACTTTCCCTCAGACCTTACTCTGATAATTTTTTGCAAGTTCTGTGTCCTGGCCAGGAACCATTTATTATTATCTCTCTGTCTGTCATAAGACTGAGGAGGAAGTTCTGCCCTTTTTCCTCTTTACACTTTTCGTCATTGTTCTTTTTATCTTCACATATAAATCTCCATTGTACATACCACAAAGGACCAATCACTTACAAACCAGCAAAACACTCTCACCCTCATCACATCACATGACAGGGGAAATTAGGGCTACAAGGATGATCAGGAGCCTGGGACATCTGCCCTATGAGCAAAGACTGAGAGAGCTGGGCCTGTTCAGCCTGAAGAAGAGAAGGCTGAGAGAAGATCTGATCAGTGTCTAGAAGTACCTCAAAGAAGGGAGTGAGGAGGATAGGTCCAGCCTCATTTGGGTCATGGCCAGGGTAAGGACTAGAGGAAACAGTCACAAATTAAGGCACCAGAAGTTCCACAGGAACATAAGGAAGAATTTCTTAACAGTAAGGGTGACAGAGCCCTGGCACAGGCTGCCCAGAGAGGTGGTGGAGTCTCCCTCTCTGGAGATCTTCAAAACCGCTTGGACACCACCCTGTGCCACACGCTCTAGGTGACCTTGCGTGTGCAGGGGGGTTGGACTAGATGACCTTTAAAGGTCCCTTCCAACCTTAAGCATTCTATGATTCTATGATTCTATGAAATAATTATGCAGAAGTACAGCAAAAGAAAATGTTCCTACTTGTTTTTCTTATTTATCATCTACCTAAGAAATATCCTAAGTGCCTCTTAATACACACAGGGACTGGCCTGGGAAAAGTATTTTTCTTTTACAAAAATCTTTCATAATTTAGGATGGTTATATAACTGCTATCTTTGCTGTTCAAAACGCAGCTTGTGGACAATAAGTCCACAAATAGTTCCCAGCATATCTCAAATCAGCTGCTGACAGCAGCAGAGTCAAAACCCCATTAATAGCAGGGTAATGAGAACAGTGACCTTACTCATGGTGGAAGGTATACTCATAATCACATACACCATCTCAAAACTGAATTCACTATTAATTTACAGCAAGCTGTTCAACACCTGAAATAAAACACTCCCTTCCACTGCATAAGCAGAGAAATCCTGTAGCAAGGACTGACCCCTCACAGTAGCTGTAGACCAGCAGCCACTCTGCAGGACTTAATTCATTTTAATAGACCAATTCATAGCAACACTTTTTGGTACAAGAGCTATAGCAGGAGCTGAATTGCTGAGAAACTTGAAGTGGCAGTTGGACACTTGATCTCTATTGGAGGTTGATGGCCTTAATCAACACAAAGTCTGAATAAAGTGTGAGGGTACTCCATTTCCTTGACTTGTTTCCTACCTTCTTGTCTCCCAGGTTAAGTCATCTGTTGTTTATTGAGGCAATGATTTATTAGACATTGAGGATAGAAAAATTTGTATGGCTTCTTTCCACATCCTGAATTAAATTGTGATGCATCAGAGTTTCCTCCTCAAACATAAAATCAGACCACAAGAGCAATGTGGGTAGGAGGTGAGAAGAGCCTATCTTAACTTCTCTCAGTCTCTTAACAGGACTAATCTGTTCAGAACAAACAAAACACAAATCCCCATCAGACCACATGGTAGAGAAAGCCTTAGCAATCATCCAGCAAGAAAAAAAAAAGTTTGTTGTCATCTATAGCTCCAGAAGGGCCACCTAGTAGACCTCACAAGGTTACTAACTTTCCCATATCTTGTTCTTAAACAGAGACAGGAAGAATCAAGCACAATGACAGAACAATCTTCCCAAAAATCTCAGAAGCAAACATTTTCCTGATGATAAAATGTTGCCCTGGCAAGCAGGAAGTGGTTGGAATAATCTGTGTAGCTCCTTCAAGGTGCTTGCTCACGCACAGTGAGACAGAGGAAAGTTAGCAGTAATTCCAGTGTCTAGCAATACATGAGGCAGTACTTGAAGTTCACATACAGCAGTCCATTCCTTTCAATCATCAGCAGCCTGTGCAAGAAAACCCAAAGCTATGATCTATTAGTCATAGGCTGAAGTTACATGAGCACAGAAATGTCTCATTATAGATTTCTTTCCAACTTGCCCCTCCTACAGCTTGACTGATAGTCCACAACAGACTTCTCTGCCACAGAGGAGTTTCTCACAGGTTATCACCACTGCTAGAATTTTAGGTATTATCATAAATCATAGACTTGTCATAAGAGACCTCTGAAGGTCACCCAGTCCAGCCCACTTGCTCAAAGACCTTTGGTTGCACAGCCAGTGCTCCATCTCCCTCAGCTGTCCTTCCTGCATCGGCTTCCATACTTATATATCCTTGTGTTATTCAGCATTGCTCCTTTAACCCCACATATTCACAACAGCTCATCAAGGACAAGTTTTGGTCATACTTGTTTTGGTCATACTTGTGGGGATTGACCTGAACCACTAACACATCAGTAGCTTAAAAAATGACACACGCACACACATGCACAAATTAATTTCTAATTAAAGAAATAGCCCACTTTATTATTATTATTGTTATTAGGGATAAGTTTTGACCATAGAAGAAAGCATCACCAGCATCAGCAAAACCCTATTTCACAACTACACTGAGTTTGCAGCTTAATGCCATCTTCCTTGGGTGACATCCACATCTAAATTATGCTGTAGATCATCAGCACACCTTTCTTAGATGATGCATTGTTATAATGTTCATTCAGTCTTATGAGTTATCAGTGAGATAGATCACAAGACCTGGGCTCTTCAGTAATGCACAATAATGAAAGCATAGTTCTTTCCAAGAAAAAAAAGGGATTCAGGAACATAAAGAGAAAGCAAAGATGTCATTTACAAGAGAATTACTTGTGGAGAAAACATTTCTCTCTCTGTGCCTGTCTATGGGAGCAGATAATCTTATCCCTAGCCACTTACAGTACCAGAGAAGTAATCTACAATACCTTAATCAATAGCTTTAAAAAGGAGCATACTGGGAAGCCAGACTGATTTCTTATCTAGCTCTCTTGAAATAGCTCAGAACTAAAGCTGATTGGAAAAAAAATCCTTAATAAGGTATTACAAAATTTTCTCTTCAGAAGAAGATACATGTTATATAGGAGGTTATATTCACAAGTAGTGGATATATTTAAGTATTAATTGTAAAAGAAAATAGGCTTTTTCATAATAACAGTCAATAAAAATAAGCACCTGCACTGTTCAACAAAGCAATATTAAAACTTCAATCAGGCAAACTTGAACTAATTGCAAAGAAATTGAACTCTTATTTCACTTCTTTCATTCTCCTTCTGCCTATATTACTCAAAACAAATAAATAAACAAACAAACACAACAACCCTTAGGCCCTAAAGCCATTACAGCATCTTCTCTTCCTGACTGATGGTCCAGTTTATCTGCAGCCCTACCTGAGTTTTCATCAGTAAAATATAATCATTCTTAACAATTACTCTTCTTCTCTCTGCACCTTAAAGTAAGGCACCAGGAGCTGATGCTTCTCTGCTCAGGACTGTATATTCAGTACTAGATATTACAACCTCTTCTCAGCTTCTTGCCTAGTTGGGCTTGTGAAGGGCTTGCCCACACAGTGTGATTCTTCTCCTCTCACTAGCTGGTTTTATTTCTCTGATTTTCATATTCTATCTCTGTATTCTTTGGAAAAGTGCAAAAGCCTCTATAGACTTTTTTTTTCTGGTCTTAAAAAGAATGGAGCAGAATTCTGTTACAATCTTTCAAACTTTTTTAAGTGAGCATATAAATAGACTTATTAGAATCAAAGGGAGTTCTTAAATGTCTAGAGTTATAACATTTGGAGGATTTGGTGGTAAAAGAGCAAAAGTGTTGAAATGATGAACATTAATACCAAATGTTATTTCTAGTAAAAGCATCTGCTTAAGTATCTGCATTGATTATTTTTATTCCATCGTTTATTTTCTTTTATTGTGAAAGCTCGCCTAAACATACCATGACGTTTCTCTAGCTCCTACCACAGGTTTTCTTCTTCATATGTTAAATATACCTAGAATTGACAAGAACCTGTTGAGCAGGGTGCTGAAAAACTTCACAGTGACAAAGAAGGCATCTACCTTATAATGTTTATAATCCCTTTTATTTATTGCTATTCATATTATTGCTACATGGATGAACTAGGATTATCCATCAATAAGACAGGATGAGGTTTTTAGTATGGTGCTTCCTAAGCCTCCTTGCTGCCTGAGGCCACCAACATCTCTGCTATTTGGTTACAGCACTGCCACAACTTCTCCCTGCTTACCCAAATTACCTGCTCTTAACTTGCTCATAACTTGCCACAAGCTAACATTGTATTGCCTATATTTCATTACATTACATCCTAGCTTCTTTCAAGCATAGCTGTCATCCATGCTACTGTTTTGCAGCTTGTTTGTACACTGTGTTTCAGTAGAGCACAGAATTGTGCCTCCTTTTGAGTCTGGAAAATGTCCAGCAGAGATCGGATACGACTGATATAGCAAATTTTAGTATGTTATAGCCCTCTGGAGTCTGGCTGGAGTTTGGCTACCCTCATTAACAGCACTCTGTATGCTTCCCTTTTCAGCTTTACATGAGTTACCAAAATATTAATGTTTTGGTTTCTTCAGTTTGTTCTGCAGCCTTGCTAACTTGAGTCTTTTTTCATTCAGGTAGCCACTCTAGGAGATCTGCTGTGCTCTTATGAATATTACTGCAGGATTACATAGCGGAAAATGTGGGTAAAATGTTTCCTACCAATCCTGCAAATGATTCCTTGGGAAATAAGCTCTCTCATGCAGCATGGGCTTTAGAATGATCAAGTCATTTATTTCACACGTCCTTAAATATGTCAGAGGGAATCTGACATTTGGGTAACAGAATATATATACTTTTTATATACTTTTATACACATATACTTTATACATATATACTTTATACATATATACTTTTTTTAACAGAACATATATACTTTTTTTCTTTACATTATCAAGGAAAGATTAAATTACAGAAACACAATATGATTGAACGTGCAACAGGAATGGTGACACTGCTCATGGTGTACAACTCTTCTGTGCTAACTATGCATAGCTTGTAAGTGGGGCAGTGCTTTCCAGTGTCATGGTGGAAGAGGACGTGCAAAGCAGGGAGCCATATTTCCCTGACCACCTTGTCTCCCAGGAACAATTCTTTGTTGTTCTGAGCCAGCAGGGCTTTATCCTCCCCACTACTTTTGTGGTTCACCTGCAGCAAGGCTTGCCAGATGTACAGCCTTTCAGGTCAGGGATTCCAATCAAATGGTGATGGTGTCCATGCAGTCTAGGTCTTGGGAAGCACGTGGGCATGAGCATAAGGGGTGCAACCTGAAAGGTCTGTGTCTGCAGAGATCCAGCCAAGGCCACTTCTGAACTCAGGAGCAAATAAAGGGAAAGGAGAGGCAGCTGCAGGGCTGCAGAGAGCAGTGCCGACACCTGGACACAAGCCCAGATGGTCTGGGAGTTTGAAATGTTCCCTGCTGCTCTCTCAAGAGCACAGTCTCAGACAGCCTGCTCTGAGATAAACAAACACAGACAAACAATGACATTTTCAAGCTATTAATTAGTCTAACTTTCACTGAAATTAATTTCAGAAATTAGTGCCTTTGCATAGCACAGAGTTTAACCCTGAATGCTCTGGTGAACCAGGTTGTGCTTGGATTTCTTACTCATGGTTATACTATAAAAAGGACTTTTGAGAATAATGGCTGATATTGGCCTCTTTCACATTAAACCAAATAATTTTGTGTTGTTTATATACCAAGATTGTAAATATTTCTTCCCTTAACCTACTCCTGTACTTCAGATATGAATAATTACAAGCATCAATAATTTAAAAATATGTGTAAATGTAGACATAGAGAGTTTGGCTCCTACATATTTTTATGTGTGTATTTCTTTGTCCAGTGCTGCAGCACCATGCCTTACTGACAGTTTTCATTAGTCAGTTCGTAATAAAGATGTAAATTAAACAGCCTACCAAACAAGATTTCCTTTTATCACTGCAGTGTTCACATCTTGATTTTTAGACTTTTTTTTTACAGGGTTATTCATTAATTAGGTCTTTAATTATGGATTAATTAGCAGCTGAGTTACAATATTCCTTATACTTCCTCAACTCTTGTAGTGCTAATATGTTTGCCATCAAGCATGATAGATGCTACACATGCAAGGGGATTTATTACAGATGTATTCCCCTGGCCCTTCAGTGAGCTGAGTAATTATTCAAAGTGATTCTTCCACTGACAATGTAGATAATGAAACACTGGACTGATGCTTGTGACATAATCCCAGGCTCTTTTTGGCTCAACGTTCCTGAAGAGAGCCCTGATTCTCACAAGACAAGAGAGAGGCCCGAGTAGTGAAAGGTATTTGAAGCTGCCACTTGCCATGGGGAAAACAAGCATCTCAAAAGTGCATTTTAAAAACATTGCATGTTTTTAAAAATGGTTGAATCTGCATGCGAAAAGAACTGTGATGGGTAGGAGGTGAGCAACAGAGACTCATGAAGACTAGAACATGTGTTTATGATTGATTAGAGAAACCCCATTTAATTACTTATGCAAAGACCCGTGGCAAATAAAAACACACAGCATCAGTGAGCAAAAAACGGGGGCTTTCAGCTAGAATTAGATAATTTTAATTAAGCAGAAAATTAAGGTCTCAGGTTTCCCCTTTTTTCTAACTTTTTATGGCATCAGGTGTTCTTAGCAGCATATTCCATGGACTCATTCTTACTTATCTCCAGGACAGTGGACCTGGCCATCCCCAGATACTGGTGCTATCACTTTACCTTTCTGTGTGATAACCAGAGGATAAATTTCTTTAGGCTACCTGTCCTATTGAGAAGAGCACAGACCCTCAAAATTTTAGTCACATACCCTCCTCTTGTGTGCATAATTACCACATAGTGATCTGAAAATAATCACCACTTTCATCTTCCTCTATTGCAGAGCAGAGCAAATACTGTAACAGCAGACCTCATAGACATTTCTGATCTCAGATATACGCTCATCACTCCTTTGGTGAGCAAAATGCTCAGAGGTAGTTCCTAAGCAGAGAAGTTCTGTGGCTTAACAAGAGAGAGTGCACTAGTCAGACAAGCAAGAGAAGATGATATTATCAGCTATTCCACTTCAGCAACCAAATCCTATAAGCAAGAGTGGTCCAAGGCCCACTGTGCAGCCATGAGGAGGCAGATGTATCTCTCCAGCACTCCTGCAAGCCCTCAGTCTTAGCCTTCCCAAGGAGCAGGGCACAAGCAGCATGGAGCAACATCTTTCAGCTAGAGACATTCCTTGGGACAGTTCTCCATCTCTGCCTACTGTCAGAGAAGTTGGGGAACCTTGTAGGTAAAATTCATCGCTTCAGGTAACTGGTGTTATCACCCTTCAAGACTGTGAGTTAATTACAACTGAGGGGAGCTGAGATTCACATTAGCCTCTTAGTCTACAGAAAGTAGCAGGTATCTTCATAGCCCAGAACAAGACAGGCTTTAAAGGCCTGTAGCAGCAGTAACAAAAACAGTAATGACAATATTTGACTTTACATGATAGGCTTTGTTCTCAAAAGATTTAACAGGTGAGATTTCCTATACTCTGTTAGATTAGCTGTAAGTGGCCTTCAGA
Organism: Eudromia elegans; assembly: GCA_003342815.1. Classification (NCBI taxonomy): domain Eukaryota; kingdom Metazoa; phylum Chordata; class Aves; order Tinamiformes; family Tinamidae; genus Eudromia; species Eudromia elegans. Next base: position 149,518 of record PTEX01000323.1, read on the forward strand.
AGCTGAACTTCTATAACTCTTTTTAAATTCCACTCTAAATTTTGACAGACAACAAAGATAAATGACCAGCCACTTCAAGCATTTTTTATTGAAAATCATTCTCACAGCAACATATGTCCCTGAGATGAAATACCAAGAGTTTATTATAACTGAGTCATGGAGAGAGCAAATAGCTGTCGTCTTGAAAGCTTTTCTGTGTTAAAAGGTTTGGACTTGTTATAGGTGTAAATGCACTTAGATTAGGGGAATTACACATGGGGATGAATCTGATTAATTAACTTTAAAGATAACCAGGAAGCATATCACTTTGGATTAATGCTCTGTTTTTCAGCTATTTTCCCTGTATTTATTAGTGTCTAAAACTTCTATACTGCAGCAGTGCCAATGAAGATCTAGTAACAACTGCTCACTTTCACGCCCACTTTGATGCCCCCCCATAGCTGCAGAAATGCAATAATCATCAAAACTGTCACTTACCTACCACTAAAGCACAGGAGTGTCCAGAGCTCCCGAGTGTACTCTGTGGTTATTTAATTTGGGACATGGAGGTTGTTTATAGCAGCAGCATAGCTTCTGGTCAGTCAGACCCGTTTGGACCCCACAGCGTGACTAGCCTTCCAGATGTACTAATATGCTATATTTGTAAAGTGACAACATGATCTGTGGACTTACAGCCGAGACATGTGCAGGATGAAATATGTACACTGCATGACTCAACACCAGACCCAAAACAGCAGTGCTTGTATTAAGGAAAGGGTGGCAAAACTAGTGTTACTCAGGCTTACAACTTTTTCCTTGGGGCCCAGAGCAACTCTTAGTACAGAAGATTGAAATGTGGGGATACTATCCTTTAATGAAGTACACCTATTAATTATAGAATCTGGACTAGTCCCAAGAAATCTGAGCTTTGCCTTGCAATGGAGAGAGACATTTCTAGTAAAAGGTTTTCAAAAAATAAAGTTTTGCCTCAGAAACATTTCTGAAAACTCCTTTAAATTTGCTTCCCAATTTTGCATTTCAATTAAAATATTATTTAATTTTCTGATTAAAAAGAACTGGGACTTTTCAACCATCTCTGTTTATTACTGATCATTGCCAGTAAATAAGCATTAATTACAGCAGCTGGGTTGTAATTGTTGGCTCAAACTTCAGATATTAGTTTTACATTGCTGTGTTTTCACTGTAAGCACATCGCATTAGTACTCATGGAAGAGGAAAATCAGTCAAAACCATAAACTGTAGGTTTAAAAATTCCCTTTTGCCTTCAAGCATGAAGGAGATAATATCAGGTTTTGGCTCTACCTTTTTTTTTTTAATGAAATGATAATGTGTCTGAGAAAAATGCTTCACACAGACTTGCAGTTTGACTACCTTATTTTTCACAAAGAGTGGTAAAAAAATGCATTGATCACTATAACCACATCAGATTTGCCTAAAATACTTTTATCATCTGGTACATCTGCCCACCAAAGTCCATATTTTTGCCAAACAGCTATCTGAATTTCCTGGGGCAGAGATGCACATCCAAGTTCAGCAGCCGTAGCTAAGAGAAACAAGACACAGCAGTAACAGGGAGCAGAGGCATATTTGTACATATTTGTGTCTAGCATGCAATAAAATTAAGTTATTCTTAATATTATTATATAAAAAAATAAGATTTCCAGCTTGTTTAAATGCTGTCATTTTATTTTTTTTTCAGGTGCTCTTTTTGGCTAGGTAACTTGAGAGGTCATGAACATTTAGGGAAAACAGATGATCCTCTAAAGGATAAGATGCCAGCGATGGAAGAATGTCTGAGGAAAGGCCTGAGAGATTGTGGGAGATGCAAAAAAAGGACAGCAGAGACTGAGAGAAACACAGAAATAATGTATAATACTTTTTTTAATGATTGATCTCAGTGTACTTTACAAAACATATTAAAGGAAAGAAAAACTATAAGTCAATGCTTAAGTTTGTCCAAAACCTGCTTCAGTAGAAGACTGTTTTGCCTCATAGAATGCACAAATTCAGTCAAGCTATAATCTCTTCTTGGAGCTAGGAGCTGATCTACAAGTAAATGATGGAAATAGCTCAGATAACCTGGACAGTGGGCACAAACAATGCTACACTACACCGCACAGCTCAGTGAGCAAGCAGAAGTCTTGCTTGCATCCAGTCAATCTTATTGGCAGGTGCACCTCAAATTAAGGCTGGCTTCGTTGACGAAGGCTGTTCCCTCAAGGTTTCTGGGGTGTCCTTCATGTCATGCAACTCAAATGTAATTGCTCCAGAGGAGGGATGACCTCAGCAAGGATCTGTACCATGTGCCATGGTGTCCCTGGGAGGTGTTCCTCAGAGAACTGACATGTGACATGGGGCCTGGGTCTGCAAACTGCAAACTGCACACTGAACCACCTTCCTGGAGCAGGCACCATGGCAGCCATTTTCACAGAATCACAGGTCCGTTCTGGCTGTTGGAGCTGATCAGTCCCACTGAACTGGAGCAATCTCCGAACTGAGCTGGAGCTTGTGTCGAAATCTCTGGCATCCCAGTCCTGGGAATGGTGTGCAAAAATACCCAAGCTGTCACTATGTGCAGCCAGCTGCTCCATGAGGCAGCAGCTATATTGCTTCCAATGTTGGGCTCACTCTGAAAGCAATAGAGCCATGGTCATGCATCACTGCGCTCATCTAATCCTGCTGCCATCCTAAGATAGTGCTCTACCCATGCCACTAATAAGTCCATAACCCAGATAATCTATCCAGAGTAACAGAGAGTTGACTTTTAACACACAGATCAAGGGATTTTTTTCTACCTCTGTACTAGCTGGAGCACAGACTCTGTACATTTTCTTTACCTGAAGAATCTCTTCTGGCATGCCTCTTTGCAGGTAAAAAACTCCTCACAACAGTAAAGGTCAATAAAGAGATCTACACAGTCTATTGAATAAACAATTGCAAGAGATATTTTCATTTTTTCTGGTCACTATTGCTTCTCTGTTCTAATCTGGTCAATAATATGCCATTAAATTGAGGTCAATAGAACATGTCTGGCATTCATATGAATGTCCGGGTTACACGAGTTCCTGCACAGAACCAGTATGGGTGAAGGTGGGAAGAGCATTTAGTGTAAACAAAGCAGCATCACAGCAACACTTCATGCAACAAAAATGCAATGGCATTGTAGATAGTGTAACAGTTATCAAACCATCTACTATAAGGAAAGTCTTAATACAAGTATATGACAACTAGCAGCTGTTTAGTAACACATTTCTCATAAATAGCCAAGAAATCTAATCCCATGAGAAGACAGATACAAAGCCTGGCTAAAGAAAAGACACAATCTGTAATACGGATTTTTCATTCGTTAGAACAGGGCTGTGAAACCTTTAGCTCCCAAATATTTTTACTTGCTTCTTTATTTTCATACCTACCCATGTGGGTGTTGATCTAGAGTCGCCAAGGCTGCTGAATGACTATAATAATATTGCAGACTCCATAAGTGCTGTTACAACTGAGATCAGCTGGACAGATCCTCATGTCAGCAATATTTTGGTCTGGAGGCATCAGTCATTTCTGAGACAGTCTCAGTGTGCACCAAGGAAAAGATCCAAACTGTAATTCCTGCCAGAGCCAGGGACCGGAGATGGCTACTGTAAAACATGCCTGGAGAATTCGTACTAAGAGCAAAGCATCAGACAATGTATGTAATGTGGGGCTGTGAGTCACAATGCCTTGTTTTCTCACCTGTGCTGCAAAGCCTCTTGTGCAGACTTTGCTATGTTACCGCAGAAGTGATTCAGTAAATCAAACTCACGGCTCTTGGTTTAAGTTGCATTTCTCTGCTGAGCAAAGCCTTCCTATGGCCTCTATGTTTGGAGACTTTGTCAGGGACCCTGTCAACAGTAGACAAGTCCTCAACAATCACAGCTCCCACCTGGGCCGGGAATAAGGGACTCTCAGCGACCAGGAAATAACTAGAGGGCTGTCCCCTCTATTTTTAAATGTCTTAGATATCATTTCAGCTTGTAGAAGTTGTTCTTCTAGAGGTAAATCGCCCTCCAGTAAATGTGCAACAGCCTTAAAATAATCAAAGAAAAAATGTCCTAAAGGGTTTTGCAGGCACTCTGAGCAAGAAATACAGCACTTAAAATCAAAAGTGGTACAAGATACTACAGCCTTTGCAGACAACAGGGCTGTGACTGCACTGGCTCTTTCCAGGGGGTTGTTAACAAGGTTATAAAAGATCCTCAGCTGGAACTATTTCAGTACCAATAATAATAATACTATTAGCATTTCATGTTTGGTTCTCCCCAAGAAAGATGTAAAGTGGAAGCCAAGTTTTGCTCAACCCCAGGCTCCTTTTAGAGTTACTTACACTTGTACCTGATTCGAACTGAATCACCTCATTTGAGAAGCATTTTCTGAGCAAAATAATGGGCATGTTACCTATTGATCTCACTCTTATTACATTTAATTGTGCCACAAATCAAAGGCACAGGAGCCCGCTGGTGTGAAGGAGCAGAGATGAGATGTATGTTACATTTGATTGACCAGTAATTGCTGAGAGCAGGAGGCGCTTTGGTAGGAGCTGGGCTCAGCAGACAGCCTCATTAGATGTGTCATTACAGAGAGCCAACCGTAGCCACCCAGCCACCCACAGTAAGCCAGCGAAGCAGCACAAGATCTTTCCAGGCATGCATGTCTTCATCAAGGTAAAATGTGGCCACTATCAAGGGGCACAAGCCTATTTTTCTCACAAGGAAGATTAATCCCGAGGAAAGAAGAGGAAACACAGGAAGGCTGGCTTCTTTTTATAGTTGCTTTCAACCACCCAGATCACAGGAGCACAGAGAACACTGTGCCAATACGTGCAGCAACCTGCCAAAGCGGTCTGTTCTGTGGGCAGGTTTGAGCAGGTGAAGAAGCCCACTGCCCCATACCATCCCCAAAGATGTATGGCCCCATCGCACTGGGATCCACCAGAGAAAAGCAAAGAAGTTCCTAGCCAGAGCCTTCTGTAAAAGCAGCATGGCCAGCTGCTTTTTGCAGACCTGCTGCATTACAGAAGCTCAGCAAAAGAGGCTGCTTTTAACTGCGAAACAAATAGTGCCATCTGCTGACCAAAGGAGAAGGAGACCTAGCAAAACCGTAAGGTTTTTCTGCATCCAGCAGCACTGCAGCACAGGGACAAATAAAAGTATATGTTTCTTTTTCCTTCTTCTCTACATATTGTATGCAGGCTCAAGGAAAAAAAAAAATTTCTGTGGCAGTTTATATGGCAGAATACTTGTACAAATAAGCAGCTAAAATATGTAATTCCCTGTGGTGGGATTACCCTGTTACAGACATAGTAGTCCCATACTCAATATGTGGTACATATTACCAGGCTAGCATTCAGTGGTTTTATTGAAAGAACACCACGTATGAGGACAAGCAAAAGAAGATTGGGGGGGGAAGCCATGTTCTAATCAAGCAAGATATATATGCATATATAAATGTGTGTGTGTATATATATATATATATTTAATTCCAGGATTGCTGCTCATAAGCTAAAGAGCTCTCCAAAAAGCATTTTTGATATTTAATCTTTTGTTGTAGTCTTTCAGTAAGCACTCTGAGCAACCCATACTGGAAATCATTTATTTTAAAAAGACACGAAGGCAAATTAGAAAATAGAATTACATATTGCAGAGGCTAAAAACAAGGGGAATATGCTTGAATTTGATTAAGGAAAAGGAGTGGAAGCACCACAGAAATAAAAAGAAGACTGAAAAAATACTGTTGTAACTTCCCTTGAGAACATATGTAGCTTTCACATGAGTTAGTTCCACAAGTGAGGAAAAGACGTCAGAAAACAAACTCACCCAGGAGCACCAGGGTCATCTCCTTTCTCTACAAGGAAAAAAGTGTAATCTGACTTCAGACTGCTGTTTTGACGCATGGTAAATCAAAGCAAGCTGAACTCTTGCTGAAGAGTCACAATGAATGAGGGAACCTGACCCACATCACGGGCTGGCCCTGCTGGCACAGTGGATGTATTTACTGGCATCCCACGCTGGCTGTGCTGCTGGCTCTGCAAACCATCACAGGCCCTGGGTCCCATCTGCAGATAGTATTTTGAGACTGGCTAGCACTAGTTTCAATTTAGCTGAAAACACCAAATTGATCTGATGTTTTGGTGGCTCAGGAGCCACCTCATTGCCTGTGCACGAGCCAGAAGAAAGAGTTAACAACATTGAAGATGTGTCCCAGGCAGCTTCAATGGAAAACTCATTTTGAGAGATAATGAAACTTGCTGATGTAGAGTCACCCTCTACCTCTGGCAGCTGAGTAGTATTTCTGAACTTTTGCCAAATTCTTATTGTAGCTTTATAAGGTAAGGTAGAGCCATGAGGCAAAGGAATTGTAATCCATACCTATAAACGATGAGCACAGAGGATGTGAACATGATCTTTTCCAACAGGAGCAACTTTCAGATAAGCATAGGAAAAAAAAAATTAGTGCTTGACTTCTCAACTCACTGTCTTCCTACTTATTACAGATTAAATTTAGATGACACTAGCATGACCTAATAAACATGTCAGCACCGGTTCAGGTAAATTTCAGACACTTGCAGCCCAGATGAGAGAGCTGTCAGAGAAGGATTATTTCTACATCTATCGTGCTGTATTAGAAGCTAGTTCAAATAAGGGCAGTAAAGCCTGATGTAGGATTTAATGAAAAATCTGTGCTCACTGCAGCTCTGGTGCCATTGGACCCAAGCTAATTCTGCAGTACTTCTTGCCCTGCCTTGCATCCTCTATACTATAGACAGAGATGAAAGAAATTGCACTGAAGAAAAGTTCAGTTTCAAAAGATGCCATTTTAACACTGTAAATATAAAGACCTTCAGGAAGAGTCCTGAAAGGAAGAAAAATATTGTAATTGTGCCAGTCTGCTGGGTTGTAAATGGTTTTCATTCATGTCGAGTGCCGAGTTTTGACTTTGAGGCAGAGCAATATAAAGACCAAGAATGAAAAAAAAAGGCCTGGAGGTGCAAAAGGAGGAGTTTTAATTTTATGAACATTCTTAAAACGCGTTAATATTGATAAAGTAATTCACTCAGAAAGGGTCAGGCATTTCCCTCTGCACATGACTCATGGGGCTGGTTAGAAGAAAGTAGATGCCACTGAATCAAATATTTAAGAGCAATGAAATAGAACTTGGCAAGAGTCTCTGTTCTGAAAGGACCAACTTGCTGGTCTTCCTGACAGCACTAGCCTATATATCTTCATCTGGCTGAGCCATATAGTGCCTATCCCATGCCATGGGAAACTCTGGGGCAGGAAAGCACTGGGTTAGGGGAGTACTAGGGTTAGACTGGAGACGAGATTCCATCCCATGGTGTGTGCCTGGGACAGTATTCATGCAGCAGAAGCCAAGTGAGTTTGCAAGTTGCTTGGGTCTAAGGGTCACTGTTGCAGTACGCCGTCCTGCAATGACCCCGCTGTATAGGTGCGCGGAATGGGGAAATTATTGATCCCAAATCTATGTTCATATTGTAAATAGTTTTGATGGGGGGGGGGAGAAGCTTCTAGAAAAGAGGGGGGGGTTGTGATCTAGAGCTAAGGCTCCAACCCTCCAATTAGATTGTAGCTGTCATAAGGGAGCCAATGTGGGGGCCACAGGGTGGCCAACTGGTGGCCAATCATTTTCCTCTCTTGTTTGGACTAAGTGTATAAACTCCCGTCACCCCCTTCAATAAAGGGGGGGGGGGGGCGCCTGCTGCCTGCTCTTGTACCCTGAACATCTTAGTGTCTGTCTGATTTGGTGAGTGATTGTGATACGAATGTGTACGTGTGTGATGTGTGTGTGGCCAGGGTATTGGTAGCAGCTCCGTCTCTCCCTGGAGAGCCTCCCGGATCCCTCACGAACCTCCCTTCCCCTGTTCCTGTGGCCCCCACTGCAAGAGGCCTCTGCAGCTTCCCCCGCCACTGCAGAGACGCGGCTACGGGCGCCGGCTGCGGCTTGCTGCCATCTATCGCCGGGCAGGTGAGTAGCCCCCGCAGCGGGTCCACCGGACTGATCCATTTTTCTTCCCGCAGGTCACTACTAACAGTACAATAACAGCCCTTCCAGGATCTCCTAATCCAGCCTGATCTAGCACTCGCAAGCCCTTCTACCTACCACATGCTGTAGCCTCAGAGTGGGAGATGCACTTATAGAGCTTGCAAGTCGTGCAGATAGAAAGCTTCATGCCAGCCACTTCTGCCTGAGCAGCACTCTAATGAGAACGTTATCCTTTATCAGAGCAGCTCAAAGCAGCTGAACTTCTTATTGTTGGCAACAGCAAATATTAAAGGTGCTACAGCCATTATATGTATATATTATCTTTCAGTCTGTCAAGCAAGCATTACAGGAGAGGGCAGTGGCAATTACAGGAGGTAATTACAGGTGAAGACAATGTAGTTTATCATGGTAGATGACAAATTGCAAGAAAGGATGAAGGACTCTGGTTCTGTCTGGGCAATTCGTACAGATTAAACAATAACTTTAAAATAATTAACCTAGAAGAATGTAACGATTTTTTAAAAACTATTTAAATGGTTTTTAATTTGTTTAAGTGAACTGTCCCATTAAAATCCACATCCATCATTTAGATTTGGAAGGGAAATTTTAATAAGTCCAACCTTCAGCCTAGCTCGAGTAACAGCACTACAGATTTACAGATGAATGTCTCGGGTGGAAAATATTCTAATACAATGAACTTATAATTAGATATAGTAAGAATTTCTACAGAAGTTAAAAATCAGTCAGAATGGCAATAACTTTAATGGAAATGTTTTTCAATGTTTTTAACTATTTGTAATGACAGATAATTGTATATACAAGGACTATGAGAATTTATGATCTGTAGCAGAAAATTACAGGCTTCTAACAGAGCAAGTGGGGAAAAAAAGCAACAAAAAGTGGATAAAGCTCCAATTCCACAACAGAAATAATAAGAAATACCATATAGTAAGAGGCAGTACCCAAGCAGCATCATTCTGATGATGCAAAAAGAGCATCTCCTAAGAAGGCCCTCACATTTCAGGGCTTGAGTGTTTAATGATTTAATTAACTGGTTTTGGCACCAGTCAGACTGCGATTTTCACTCACTGATCAAACTCAAGCAGTACTAAGAAAAAAATGGCTCCAGCAGTTCTTTTCTTTGGAGGGGAGGTGCCCTCACCTCACAACCCACCGATATTCACTCAAAATCAGTGCACGTGGGGCGTGTTCCAGGGTTGCGTGAGGCTCGCACGACCCTGACCAGCATGAGTATGAATGTCAGAGTCCCTGACCTTGCAGTATTCTCCAAACCACCAGGGATGCTAGGGCTAAAAGTACTAGGGAAAATACATACTGAGTGGAAAACACAGTAAGTAAAAGCACACATTCTCCTGCAAATAAGAAAAGGATTTAAGCAGAACTTTATTCTCCATCCACGAGCAGTGGGTGCTGGAAAAAGAGAAAGCTTGATTTCTGACAGCCATTGTTTCACAGGCACTTTGTGTTTTAAACAGTTTTCTGTTAGTTCCAACAAGGCTAACTGAACTTTTACAGAAATCTAAGGAGATCTGCATTCCAAGAAAGCAAAGAAGGAGCATGGAACATAAAATTCATTAAGAATTAAAAAAAAAACCCAAAGATGTCTTGTGACTGACTCAGAGTTGGTAAATGAGCCCTGAACAGGAATCAGAAGATGAAGATTGGATAAAACACTCAAAAAAGGCAAATGTCTGCAGGCCTTTTTTCTCCATGAGGGCTTGTAGTCCAGGTCTGTGTGTGGAATTTAAGGCATGATTTCATGGGACAAGGTGAATGAGAAGGAAAAGCACAGAGACGGGGAAGAAGACTTCCCCACTAGTGGCAGCAGATCATTATATCCCATTCACCAGAATAAGAAACTAGTAAAAAAATATAGGAGATTGAAATGATTGTCAAAGCACCGTTAGTTGTGACTTCCTTCGTACGTGGTTGGTATGCCTTCCGAAGAAATGGCATATCCTTTTTAGCTTCCAGAGTCATATTATTTCATTTTATATCTCAGCATCATTTAACAGGGTCCAAATCATCTTCCAGGATTTAAATATATTTACAGTTACGCAAGAGAAGAACTCACAGTAAATTTATTGGCACAGATTATTTTGCCTGGATTTATATCCTGGTAATTGCAAATAGAACTGTGTTCAAGATATGACTTAAATTCATAGGATCTCTAAGCTACTACAAATCTCTTACACATTCATGACACATTGTTGAAATTGTTTTGTGAAAAAGACAGATGATCTGCAGAAAAAAAAAGGGAAAAAAGAAAAAAATAGTTTATTATATTCTTATTCCCATAGTGAGGAATTTAACTTATGTAGCTATGCTGACTTCAGAACGTAATCATTTTTAACATTTAGCAAGGTGATGTAGAAAGGTAATATATCATCCAAGATACGCAGCAAATAAAAATTGTTCCCTTAATGCTAATTTACACAGCTGATGGATCCAAGCCTGCCAGGCTCCTCCTTGATCCAGTGTACTCTCCAGGAGGTCTTAACTGGAGTGAACAATTGTCCCATTGCAGAGGAGTAGAGGCTATGTTGTTTCTGATGCAATTTTTAGGTTCAAATACTAATGTTTACTTTTTTTTTTTTTTTTTTTGAGTTTGCTGAGCTGGTTCTGAGTTAAAAAGAGTTTGCAGAAAGTGACATATAGGTCTGTCTCCCACTCCCATCTTCAAATCTTTTTTCTTCCCGTGTTCTTGGACAAACATGAGACAGCTATTCTGGTCATGGTTGAGCTGACTCTCCTCCCAGTCCACCTCCAGAAAGTCTTTTTTGTGGAATATGTTCTCTGGTGAGTTAGTAAACCTCACCGTGAGGAAGAGATGGGAGAAAGGGAGTAGCCAGTGGCTGGAAGCAGCTCACCAGACAGTAGCAGCTCAGACATAATCCTATTAAACAGCATGACCTTCCCTGCTTAGTTCAAGGAGAACCACATCACAACAACAGCAAGGAAAAATGGGAGAGAAAAGGAAGACAAGAAAGAAAAAATACCTGTATTCATTCTTGCACAGGCTCCTCCTACATCTCCATTACTATATGAACAGTGTGTTTGATGTCCTGAACTGACACATGGGCTTCACCACTCGAATGTAGCTTCTTCTGGTACAACACAACAGTGAAATGGTGCAAACCTCATGCAATATAGTATGCCTTGTCAATTCCAGGATTTGCATAACAGTTTGTAGGCACTGTTCACCATGGAAAAATTGGGTGCATTCAAATGGAAACCTCTGTGAAGGTTATGACTTGGAAGCACACTCAAATTGGTTCATTTTATATATGTATTTATAAGTATATATATATTTAAAAATCCCTTTTTAATCAAACTTGGAAATGTACACACAGCTGGAAAATCTAGGACATTTGCACAGAAGAGCTGATAACTACTATCACTGCCTCCTCATTGACTCTTCTGTGGCAGCTTCACACTTCTCGCAGTTCTGTAAGCACTGACTTAAAATCGCCTATAACACCGCCAGCTCAATTTAACACCAAGAAACTGAAGGTAGTAAAAGAAGAAGGGAGGGAAAAAATATGCAAGGAAGTGCTACAAGGAGTCTACATCTTGAAAATATATTTCTCACCATATTCTTGTAAAAGCAATGCCATTCCCCTCCTATAGACCTTCCTGTGCACTATATGTGAAACTCAGGGAAATCTAAAATCATTCCAGGACTTCTGATATCAGAAAGTCAAATTTAGTCATGAGCTACTTATATGTGACTTTGAATATTCCATTTTCCCAAGTTAGCTGGTAAGACATTTAGCGTCTTGTTCATGTAGAATAGAACATGAGAGATGCTTATTTTTCCAATGACTGAAATATAATCACTCTATGTGTACTAAGGAAACTGCACAAACCAGGTGAGATATATCCCAAACAGTGTTTGATGACAGTGTACTCAAAACAACAATTTTGGTTACCCAGAAGCCACCGCTAATTTTAAGACTAATGCAATTGGCTCCTTGTTAGTCCCAAAAGGAAATGTCATTAATATTTCCTTAATGGAAGTTTGGCATCTAGCCCAGTATTTTCTATTGCCTTGACCTTTTGCTGTGCTTTTGTGTTACAAAATGAGTGCATAAATCCATACTGTCGTACAACTTCTCCCAAAGGCCTGGTCCCTTTGACATGGCAATTTATATATAATTCCTAGAGCCGACAAATCTCCAGTGCCTTTGCTAGACTGTGAAGGGCCTTGGCCACACACCTGGCACTCACCTGATTGATTGTTCGGTTTTAAACTTTGTGTGTGCAAATTTCCTTGAGGCTGACACCAGGCTGTGTGCAAGCAAGTCCCCCACATGAGCTTCTCCATTTTGCATGGGATCAGCAAATCCAATAATATTGTGATTTCATGAAGCTTGGAAAGGACTCAGGATTTGCCAGCTGGAAGCAGCTTGCAGTGCCTTGCACAAATTAGGGCCAGGACTTCTAGCTGGGGAAGAAGGAATCATGTCAATTTCTACAGTTTAACCCAACAAGTCAAATTTAGATATCCCAGATTTAATGTAATTAAGATTCGTTAAGGTGCTCTGAGAAGTTACTCAATTCATTGCTTTGGTGTTTCAGCTTTTAAAGGTAGCTGTTTCCTACAGTGTGTGGTTTTTTTGTGTTCCCTGCTGGCTTTTCAAAATGTTCCTGGGACAATTTATGCCTATGGAGATATAAATCAATTTCCATCCGCATCTATCAATGAAAACACATCTGCCTCTGATGTATGCTGTACAATGCATGCAATAGTGGGGCAGGTTATCCCGGAAAGAGGCAAAAGCAGCCCGAATGTGCTGTGACATAAGTTCACGCCAGTGAACTGTAGTGGAAATATCCATGCTGGGAGTCAGGGGTAGGCAGGTGATAATTGCCTTTCAGGTGCTTATTGACTGACTTGCTAGGCAGGAAGGCAGAAGTAGCAGCTCTTAAGCCATACAGGACATAACTTGGAAAGCTGCTTTGAGTTCTCACAGGGGATTTTTTCTTACCTACAAATGATGGTGTGCAGTAGCTGGAGGGGCTTGCCAGCAGAATACGTTGTTATTTCTTCCTCTGTTTTGAAAGGATGCAGGATAATGAGTAAGAGCCTCCCTACTAGGCTAGAAAGGTCGAGAACCTCTCTACAGCTCTGTCAGTGTTCTTGACTGATTTTCTGCTAACCAAAGATAAAAGATTTATCTTGGTTTTTTTAGTATGTTGAAATTATCTAATGAGAACTTTTGCTGATTTTTTTTTTTTTTTTTGTAAACCAATTATTCAGCTACTTTGAGGGACTCTTTTCCCACCTGAGCTGCAACTTAGACTCTCCTTCATCCTCTCCTGAGTCCCCTTCTCTGTTTTAGACTCTTTTTTTGTGTGTTCTTCTCTTCTTTTACATGCAGGAGCAGGGGCTGGGAAAGGGCAAGAAGTTTTTTACTGTCAGCATGAGAGGAAAGACTTGAAAATATTCCTTTTTTTTTCCTTATATTTTCCCTTATTAAAATTAAAGGCAAGGCAGAAGACATCCAAAGAATTGGACAAAGACGGTTGCTTTAATATCAATTCCTAAGATACTTTGGATTCTCACTAGAGTCAATTAATGGAAAAAAAAATCATTTAAAGGTAGACACCTTTAGAATACCTCTCAACTTCCTTTTCTTGGACTCAAAGACAGCGAATTTCTGTGCTATCCTATAATTAAGAAAAATGCACTGAAATAGTCTTTCTGCTGTAGGAATCGTGACAATGGGGTGAGTGAATAATTCAAACCAATGCCTTGGCAGCATTTACCTCTCCTCTTATTCTGCTAAGTGTCTGCCAACAAATTTTGTTCTTCACGAATTTGTTTTTAAAAGCAAATTTCTCCATCTCTATTGTATTTCTGTATTTTAACTTAGGTGCCTCATACATCTGCATGTTTCTAATCCTTAAATTACATAACTTGCTCTTATTTTAAAATCACATGTGTAAATTGAGTGCTAGGGAAACTGCATTTCTAGGATCATTCCACTAGAAAGCAAAATCTGATATTTCTTCTACTGGCTATTTATTTATTTATTTATTTATTTATTTATTTATTTATTTATTTATTTATTTATTTATCAGTAGAAAGGCTTTAGAAAGTTCACTACCCTGGTTGTATTATAGGAGACTTTGTCTTTTAAATCTTTGGCAAGATCCCAAATTTTGCTTTTCGGACCCATTTTTTTTAGATGCACTTTTACTTGAAAAGAGACTTGTGGATTTTTTTTCTGTAATCTTGCCAAAATGATCCTGGCAATAAATTAAAACAGTTCCCTGAGCACTACAGACATGGATGATTTTTTCACGAAAAATGAATTTATGGAGCCATTTCCTTCTTTTATCCTGACTTCCATCAGTGTTACACAGTAACACAAAGAAAATATAGCACTGAAGAACAATTTTGTTTCTCAGCTCTTAGTGAAAGAATCTCAAGCAAATATAGAGCTACTAAAAACATGGGAGGCAAGATGTAAAGAGGTCGTCTTGTCACCCAGATGTGTGGCCCAGGACAGGCTAAAGAATACCCAAAAGCCAAAGTCCTTGTGCAACAGTCATTTCAAAATTTTTTTATTTTACAGTCTCTCTCTCGCTCTCTTTTTTTTTTTTTTTCCCCGTAGTCCATTGTATTTCAATAAGGAAAAACATAAGAAAAATCTGCATTTATAATTCTTAGATGATGACAGGTAAAAACGTTTGTATGTATAAAGGTAGGATGTAGGAGTTTAGCACTGCTTTTAACAAAAATCTCACAGGCAAGGTGTGAAAACACGCTTGCTAAAAAAAAAAAAGAGAGAGAGAGGAACTTGTACATTGGGTAGCTTTTTGGAAGGTCTGAACTGCTTCAGAGTCTGATGTTGTGTCTTTGATGAATGGGAAAACTGAAGGAAATTATTAAAAGGAGTCTATTTCCTATTGTTTTACTAGTAGGCTCATTTCAAAAGAGCTCCTTTCTTCTGCTCTTAACCAAGATTGTGGCGCTGTTCTTCCTGGCACAGAGGAAATGCTTTCTATGCAACTGTGATTATGGAACTCTGCATAGCTTTCCCACATATTTCAAGATGACTGTGGTAAGTAAATTAGCATCAGCGACTGAAAGAGCAGATATATTATTACCTATTTTCTCACTCGGAAGGCTCTTAAACAGTTAGGATTAGTTTACACTAGGATACACTAGTGTTAGGATATTAAACATAGCAAAAAACATCTTGGATAAACCTGCCATCACAGATGACACTGCAATTAATTGAGGGAAACCTGCCAGATAGCAGATTTGTGTTAATTAATAAAACAAGGAAAACTAAATTAAGTTAAAAAACTAAGTAAAAAAAAAAAAAAGTCCGTAAAAAGCTGGTTTCAGTCAACTACACAGTCTAAAACGCTGACTTTAGCCTCTTACGTAAAGAGTAAACTACACAATTGCCTTAGCTTTTTAGCTTGCACTCACTTCCCTCTCTTGAATACTACTGTTAGCAACTATTCACAGCTCCTTTGAAATTACCCGGGCTCCTGAGTGCCCAGCAGAAATGCATGCCGGCAGCTCAAAAGGGATTTTTGAACAGAAGGAGAAAATGTGCATGTGGAAAGGAGGAGGCCTCCTTTCATTTACTTTTGCGGAGGAAAGCAAGTATGAAGAGTAGATTCTCAGAATACTCTGCTGGCAGAAAACATTTTTTTTTCTCACTGTTCATATTCAGGTTTACAGGGCAAAAGAGGCCATAGCAATCACATTTGTCTTTGGGCTTACGAGGGGGATTTTTCAGTTGTTTTTTTATTAACAGAAGCATCTTGAAGAAGCTAACTAGCAATATTAGCTTCTCCCAGTGGTTTTAGAAGGCCTGTGAAACTGAAGGAGATATTTCTTTATGTGCAGTGATCTATTCCTGACTTCTGGAAGAGTTATCAGAGAAACAATGCTACTGTCAGGAGACCTCAGGTCACTCTCCAGGGATCTACACACTTCTTTCTTGGGAGGAAAAGTGAGATTTTATAAGTCAGGATTTTATCATCATCCACAGGATGTCAGTTTCTTAAAATGTATGTAGAAAATAACTGCTAGAGAAGCATATGAGTATTTCTATTTCCCCAAGTTATCTTCCTTGAGAGAAATTTTTTTTAAGGTTTTTTTTCCTCCCAAATACTGCTAAGTAAAACAGATTATTTTTTTTTTTCTGTAAGAGAGATTCTAAGGTAATATGCTAGTTTCAGTGATTGGCATAAAAGATATAATGACAGATTAAATAATGTAGTACCCAATTATATCATTTAAATAACTACATATTAAACTTTTCTTTTTTTTCCTCTAGGAATTTGGACAACTTCAGATACCTGAGGCAACTATGCATCACACCTTGGGAGTGTTTCTATCTCTATCTAATCAAGAGCTTTAATGTGAGTGCTACTTAGCTTTACTATAGATTTCTCTGTGTATATCTCTCTCCTGCCAAGGCTGGAAGCACTTCTACCATTCATGTGCAAATACACTGAAAAAATTACCAATTTAATTGTGTTATATACTCCTATTTTAGCTATCTTCATATCTGTACTACAATCACGGCAAACCAAACAAACTCTATACTGCTTCCCAGACCCTTCAAGTTAGTTTAACTGTTATAGGAAGCCGAAGTGTTTTCTGAAATTTTAAAGCCTTGAAGTTTTCCCTCTGATATTCTTTGAAATGTTTACAATTTTTAAAATTCATATTTTTCTGTGGAAGACACTTTACAAACATTTTTAGGAACATTTTCTTTTTTTAAAAAAAAGCAGCATAAGGTGTGGCATTTTTACAACTTAAGACCAACTGGTCTTTTGCTGATGTGCAGACTTTCAAACCTGGTTGATTCTGATCTCAGTGTGGCCATTTCCTGACTGCATAGTCCAGGCAGAAACACCTTTTCCATTGGTGTGCAAGGTGGTGGCAGTCTCTTATAGCAATGGCTCTAATGGGCAATAGCTTGACCTCACAACTGCTAATAGCTTGTGATTTTCCATCAAAAGAAAATCCCCTCCTGCTACCTGGCTCTGCTGGCTCCACTCCCAGGACCTACCTTTGTTTCAATCAAAGCAAAAGAGAAATTTAACAACAAAGACCTATTGTGGGAGCTCTCTGACCACCCTAGTTTCCAAAAATGTCCTGGACTGCTGACTGAAGAAGGGATTCTCTGCAAATTGGCAGTGATGGCTTTCACATATATGCTTTACAATAGCATCACCTTGTCCTACTAGCAGACCGGAGATCTCAGGAAGATAAGAACAAATATAACAAATGCATATAAAGATAAGAACAAATAGCAAACACATATAAAGAGGGGAAACAGATCCTGCCATGGGAAGTCAGGCAGAGTGGACTATTTACGAAAAAGTTAAAACTCATCTTCGTTTTAGGACTGCAAAATTGAGATCCAGAGACAAAACAACAGTGAAAATAAAATGTGCTTCTGGAAGAAGCAGTGCTGGATTTTCTGATGCCCAGAACACCATCTCTCCCTTAGAGCAGACAAGATCCTGGGCAGCAGAAGATCCCAAATTAGGATGCATAAGGATATGTGTTTGCTGAAACAGACTTACATTACATTTGAGAAGCCATCAGTGAAAGTTTGGGAAGTATGACTTTCAGGTTTTTGTAATAAGAATAAATAAATAAATAAATAGAGAAATAAACTATCTTGTGGTGAACACAATGCTGCGAAAAGCTAAAAATTAGCCTATGAGGAGGTATCACAGGGGAGAAACACATAATATCTTCTAATTGTTTTGTATTATCCAGGCATTAGCCTCATTCCAAATCTAGCTATTACTTGACTGTCTTCCCAGGATTGCGCCCTATCAGCTGGCCAGATTGGATTTATTTAGGACTTATGGGACAGTATGACCCCTCTCTCCCTCTTTCTGATAGTTTTTCATTAAAAAAGTACCAAAATTTTAAACTTTTAAAAAATTATTGCCTTCTCTTTCTCCCAGTTTCCTTTCTAGTTTCTAATCTCATTACCACTCTAGATACCATCTAAATAGGTTAATAGACTGCTGCTGTGAAGCACTGAAAATCTGCCTAGGCAATCAGCGCTCTGTTTAAAGCAGTCAAGTGAAGTTTAAATTAAAGATGGGGCCTGCATCTAAATGTTAGGTCGGAGCCCTTTTACCCTGTGGGACAGCCTGAGTTCCCAGTCATGCTTTGTGACCCTTCTCTGAGCAGTTCCTTATTTCACTTCTCCTTACTTCATAATTATCAGTGAGTGTTCCTAGCTGCTTCATTGGTTTTCCTTAACAGAAAAAAGCCACAAGAATTCATGCAGGGGTATATTAAACAGAAATGACCGCTGTTAGTTAATTAATTGATGCCAGACATAATCTCTTCAGCAGGTGAACTGGAAAGGTCCACAAACTGCTCTTACACAGCACATAGGTAGGTCCAGGTTCCTGTTGTCCAAGCGGCACTGATCCCTCTTCAGTTCAGGAGGAAAAGATGTAAATTTCTTCAGGCATTCAAGGCAGAACTGATTAGATCAAAGAGTATATTATGACAAAAAGTGCAAAATGGAAGAGTGTCTTTTGTCCCTGACAAAAGAGGTCTCTTATACCCTGGAAGAGCAGGCAGATCTCGCTGGAAAGTGCTCCCAGAGGCGCAGGGGCAGCTGCTGTGCAGGGAGACCCAGGGCTGTAAGAGCCCTCTCTGAAAGCACTCAGTTATTGTCAGCACTCACAATGTAAGCGGAAACAAATCAGCTGCCAGTGACAAACTGTTGGGAAGCAATCCAGCATTTTCTCCCAGGAATCCTGGCTATGATGCATCCCACGAGACTCTTCATGGGAACCAAAAAACAGGGAAAGAGCCTGAAACATCCCTAACTAATACCACACACCAAATCTAGCCTCTGTGGGCCCCAAGTCTTAGCAGGGTCAAGGTCCACATCTTGTCTTTGTGCCTCTCAGAAAAGTGTCACAGAATGATACGTAGAGGTGATAAATACACACACAAACATACACTCAGAACACAACTTTGCCATTATAAATATGAGTAGGACACTGCAAGAACCTCAACATTAGCTCACTGAAGACCTTAAAAAAAAAAAAGATTCTTTACATTCTGACCTACTCAACTCACTAGCTGTGTAGAAATTATCTTCAGCAGCATCTAGCAACTTTTCCTCTATAATTCGATCCACACCATGGTTTCTTTATAACCATAACTCCACTGAGTAGCTGAAATCAATAAAACTATAGGTTTTCCTGACCTTCAGGGAAAACAGAAAAGGAAGAGAGGTATTTTGCTTGCACAGTTGCACATGGAGTGGATTTCTCTCTTTTTGACATCTCTGATTAACAAAAATCTCTCTAGCAGCAGAATTTCTACAGACAGAGAAGGGAAGAGAGAAAACCTTGCAAGGCTTTGACTTTTTTTTTTTCTCTTTTTCTGGAAAGTTGGGGGTCTGCGTACTTGCGAGGGGCGTTGCTAGAAGCAGTCAGGAAGAGCACCTTTGAGGCTGTGCATGCCTTTCTGTTGTTGTTGACTTTTTGCAATCCTGTTTCAAGATGGGTCTATATCCTCTTGACAAAGCCTGGCAGTAATGTGTGTTCTTCATGGAGGGATGAGGAGAGATGCTGATCCTCTTTAGTGCTGTGTGAGTATATGCTGTGGTTCGGAAGGGAAATGCCTGCTGTGCACAGCAGGAGCTGGTGCCAGGCTGCAAGCTCACAGGGTGGTTTGTGACAAGATCTGCTTTTTTCCCATATGTTTAAACTTAACCCCCTGCCTCCAAAACGTTTGTAACTAGCTTCTTCATTCCAGATTTTCATTGTAACATAATCACACTTTGTAATTATTTGTTGTTTGAGGGAATTTTTTGGGGAAGGCTTTTTGTTGGTGGTGGGGTTTTTTTAAACCTTCTAACAGGCAGGTATGATTCTTTTTTGTTGTTGTTAATACAGTACTTTTTTTTATTTTCCAAAATAATCTTCCAGAAAATATCATCCATCTTATGAGCTGATTGTCTCTTTGAAGAGACTTAGTGATCAGTCTATCCAGTGTTGCTGATGTAAAGTTTTAACATAAATTGTTTGCTTGACCTTTCCAGGAGTGAAAGTCTTATATTTTCTTAAACTCACAGCAATGTATTTATTCTTTAAGGGGGAAGAAGGCATCCCTCCCTATTCACTCTTTACTCCAGAATGACAGTAAAGGATATGGACAACAGTTTTATAAGTCACATTACTCTAAATACCTCCATACAGATCTCTTCAGACTTCCCTCCCAACCCCACCCCAAAAAAAGCAGTTCTTTTTATGAGAATCAGTATCATTTATCCTCCAGTTCTGAAAGATGTGCCATGTTAACTACATAGCAAATGTTACCTAGACTGGAAGGTTAAAGCAGCACTACTGGCTTAAAGGAGATGAAGCTATAATAGCGGGGAAAAAAAAAAAAAAAAGCTGTTCAATATTTCTATAGTATGCAGCATCTTTATTGGATTATAAAAACGTATTTATACAAGGATTTCTATCAGGAAATCACATCACTCACCAAAGTGATTGCCATAAGAAAACATTTAAAGTTCAGGTAAGCTGTAATGATCTTTCCAAGGTATTTCATATATATCTTTTCTATAGGAGAGTTTAATGACTGAGGGCTTCTCTTGGGTAGGTTATAATATTAGTATTAGTAATGCAGTAGGAATTACTAAGTGTCACCCTATGGTAGCATCCCAATTGCAGAGACACTGTGCCCCTCTCACATGGGCTCATATAAAATGCATTGCTGTTTTCCCTAGAATCTTACAAACTCCTTAGTGTTGGGGTCAGAGGAAAGTAGAGGCACACACCCTGAGTTTCAAGTGCAAAACTTATACAGAACTAATGAGCAAGTCAAAAGGAGCTCAGTATTGTGCCGATTTGTTAACCCAGTTTAAATACCAAGTTTAATACAAGTTAAATACCAAGTTTAAATACCAAGTTTAAATACTGAATTAACTCATCAACTTGTCACAAATATCTCTGTTGTTGTTAAACTTGGTAAATTGTTATACGAGACCACATTGGTAGACTTGTTCGATCATCCACATTGCATATGTTTTTGCCATAATACATTTAACTTGCTTGAATACAGAGTTTCAGGGGCATAACCTGCATCACAATATAAGAGCTCTGCTCTTAAACATCCATTTCTAATGGTGTTTTTATGTCAAAATGTTCCAGACAGTATTTCCAAGGACTGAAGAAAATCTTTCACTCTATGTTTCTGTAATTTTGATCAGTAACATTACAGCAGTTTTGTATCAAGGTTTGATAATGGATCTGTGGGTGGACTGTTTTTTGAATTAATAAGATATTATCCTTGAATATCCACCAATTTTGTGGAGGAACATGTGCACAAGACAAGGACGGTAGCATCTGTGCAGTGATGTGTCTCAATTTCTTAAAACAGCTTGTAGCTAAAGACTTAACATTTTTAAGATTAAATTGCCTCTTTTTTCCCCCCTCATGCCTTCTGAATATGGCAACAATCACAAACATCCCTATTGTAATAAACTCAGTCCTTTTCCTAATCAGCAATGAACTAAGGCAGATGCTGAATTCTGTTCCCACTAAAAGCATTCGCTATAGCCCTGATAGATACAAGCTAGTTATGGATAATAAACTGGTTACCTAGTTCATTCTTCCAATTGCTTTTTCAGAGATCTGAGCTATTACATCAGCATAAATCCAGACAGATGCCATTAACTTCAGCACTCAGGCTGGACATCAGAAAATGGAAGCAGAATTTAGGTCTTTAAATATCCGTAATTTACACTGATTACAGTCTTAAGTTTTTGACCTTGGTGGGACCTTAAATTCTTAAGCCCAGAGAATGAAGAAGCATTTCATAAATTACTAGTGCTTTCTATGACACTTTTCATATTCCATGAACAGACAAGGAGTTTACTTATAAAGAGTTTGATACTTATTTTCAATAGGCAAGCAATAAGTAAGATTAACCCTAAAAGCTTAAGTCCACAGAAATGAGTAAATGAGATTTTCAAAGTTTCAATTTTTCTGATGCAGGATAAGGACAGTGAAATCTAGTGTATCTAAAGAAGTTTCTGACTACCTAAGTGTATACATGCAAAGCAACACAGAAAATAAAAACAGAACTTTGTCAAGAGGAGCAGCCCTAAAGTATAATTCAGTAATAAAACCTATTAAAAATAATTAAAACAACTATTTTTGCTCTGAAGCAAAGAGGAGAAAGAGCTCTCCAAAAGCTGTTTGCTGATTGTTATCAGAAAAAGGAGAAACAGCTGTTTCAGCAGGTATCTTCATTTGCATTGAGCTGTATTTCAGCATCTGCTTGGAAGAAAAATACTTATCCCACATCTTTTCCACTACCTGAGATCAGATAACTGCTGTAGAAGTCAAATTAGCAGAGCTGAGACTGGGAGGGATGTTAGTTCACAAGTGCTCCTCTCTCCAGGTGAAGACAGATGCTTCTTTAGGGAGATTAATTTATGATGATGCTATGGATAATGCAACACTGGGCACCGAACAGTACAAGTGAAAATCACATGGGTGTAATGAGTTATCTACAACCCATAGTGCTAATGAACTATCTACAACCCTTAGTAGGGGTTTTCTGATGATGATTCCCTTGCCATTACAAGTAGGTCAATATGAAAATCCTGCTTTTGCTCTCTGGCTACCCCCACCTGTGCATGCATAGTTGACAGTACAAATACATGTGGTCTTTAAGCAATCAGGTGATCAGACCTCCTCAGCTGAGAGAGTTACAAGCTTTCTGACCCTCAGCTGATACTCATTTTTATATAAACAGCCGTTTATCTGTAAGCAGAAAATATGTTTTTCACCATGGGCAGCCCCCTTTCCCTCCCTATCAAGTCAAGAGCCGTAAGCCCCAAGTCATCACGTAGGTGTAAACGAGGGCATCCCTCTGCTTCTACCGAAGCTGCACTGTCATGCAAACACACAGGTGGGATTAATCGGACCAGAGAGAAACTGGAGAGCTGTACCCTTGATTTAGTCTGGCCGTAGGGGCACTCATCTTACAGGCAGAGATCTTGGCTACTATTCTCCATTTACAGATTTCTTTCCAAATTACACAGAGAGAGTTGAGGTAAAAATGCATATATTTGTCATTGTACAAGGAGTACAGATTTATGTGTCTTGTTCTTTCTAGCCCATGGGCTTTTTTGAGATGCAGGGACATAACTTTAAAAGCGCAGGGTGCAAGTTAAGACCTCCTCTGTGCTGTGAAGTGCACCTGTAGTCTGGTGGCAAGGTCATTCTCTACAGATATAGAAGAGTTCAGTCTGAATTGCCTCAGGCTGAGAAAAAGCTGGAATATGTCTCCAGCCGCCTGCCCTCTACAGCTCTGATAATAATAACCCTCATCAGTGAAGCATTCAGGAAGAGGTGCACAAATGCCCCCGGATGAGTTTCAAGACTGAGACAGAAGCAGAGCAGAGCCAGGGATGCTCTCTGGACACCCAAGCTCTGTGTGTTACTTACCAGAGTAAATTAAGTGCAACAGAATCAAAAGTCCTTCAGTAGTCTCTTGTTGACATAAAAAGTGAGTTAACTGTCCTTTTACCTCCACTTCCTTTCCTTTTCAGTCAGACAAAATGTCTCGGCCCTATTCCCGTAGACATGAACAGGAGCAGATTGCAGCCTTCAGACTGGCAAGAAAGAGAAGCTTTAAATCAACATTTTACATTTTTGTGGCTCCTATAATGCTGCATTGGCTCCTTGTCCTTGACAAGGAGCTGAGATTATCTCAGATTCATTTATTCTTTTGCATTATCAGCACAGATTTCTTCCTTTTTGTAGGTATCTAACAGAAAGCCATTTGCCTCTTTCCTCGTCTCAGGAAGCCTAGGTCCTCTTCCTTAGCAGGGCGAGGTCTAGCAGGAGCTGCAGCTGAAGCCCATCTCTGGCTGTGAGATGTTCAGCCAGGAAGGATATCCAAATGGCTCCTTTGCTGCTGGGACATTCTGTGTCATGGCTTAGAGAATTTTAATGAATATTTCTTTAGAGCCCAGCTGGAGCAGTAGCATCAAGAGAACTCCATGAAGTACAGAAGTCCTAAGCAAGCATGCACACAGGTGCATTATCCATGACACGCAGAGAGAACCTTTCCTCAGTATATCCAGGATACACTGCTCAAATGGATCAGTGTATCCCAAGCACTTCTGGCTCGCTATGCTTCTGTGTTCGGTATTGATTTCCCACACCAAAGTACAGATACCCTGAACACAACATAGCAAGTGACCATGTGCCAGCTCATTCATCACAATTGCAGTCATATTTGCTCTGATTCTGTAGTGAATATGCTGCCTTATCTTAAAAAAAAAAAAAAAAAAAAAGTTTTTTTTTCAATAGCGTAAGGTAATAGTTCTCAAATGAGCCTGCCTCACAGTAAATGCAAGATAATCAAAGGTAATGTGCATTTTATAGCTGTTTAATTTGAATGGATTTAGGGGAAAAACTATGTCATTAATCAATGCTAAGACTTGAAATTTCTGTATCTTCAGGGTAATAATGGTTAGAGAATGAAGCATTTGACAAGGTATTTTCTGTATAGAGCTACGTGGGTTGAGTTTATACTTCCCCAGAGCCTGGTGAATTCTTTTGTTTTGGTTTGGTTTTTAATTGAGTACCCAAATACATGTACAAAGGCTATTACGAGTGACAAGTTTTGCTAAATAGTCTTGGTAGTATGGATCAGACTCAAAGGCTCTCCAAAATCCACATGAGACATCACCTCTCCTGCTGTCCTTGTGTCCTTTCTGTAACCATGCCAAGCTCCCTCTCAGCTCCCGCTATCTCCTATGAAAAGCAGTGCCAGAGCTGCAGGAGCAAGGATAAAAATCAGTGCATGCAAATGCTCCCTTCATCCAGGAGTTATCCCCCCATTCATCAGAAAAGGAGTTGGCATATTTCAAGAGGCATATTTCAAAGAAGTCCCCAAACTTTGCAACTTCTTATTGTAAAGTTATTTTGCATTTCTTTCTTTACCTGCTGACAAACAGAGAGATCTGACAGATCAGACAACACACTGCCACGTAAAATACCAATTGTGGAATTAATATTTGGTCTATATTGATCAGGTTTCAATGTAAGCTTTCCAAATTTCTATTAAGATTCTCTAAGTTTCCTTCTTTCCCCTGTCCTCAGAACTTGCCTTGCCTTGCCTTGCCTCGCCTCGCCTCGCCTCGCCCCGCCTCGCCTCTTCTTTTCTCTTCTTTTCTCTTCTTTTCTTTTTTCTTTTCTTTTCTCTTCTTTTCTTTTCTCTTCTTTTTTCTCTTCCTTTCTTTTCCTTTCTTTTTTCTTCTCATCAAACAACACTTAAAAGGAAAATATTTTGAAATAAAAAATGCCAATATTAAGGAAATTTTTTTTCCCACTCTCAAATATGCAAGTGTAAATATGAACTGTATTTCCAGCTTTCTGAAAGTTTGTCAACAGCAGCAAAGTTCATTGGGTCTGCATGCACACACATACACAAACACCAGACTACAAGGGAACACATGACAGGTCTCTCACTATGGGAGTGAAGAAGCCTGGTGGTTGCAAAATAAACAAACTAATTAACAAGAGTTAGTTTTAAAACTTCATCCTTGGAAAGCAATATGACAGTAATAGAGATTACATTCCAGTACTGGAGCCCTGCAGAGATGGAAACAGATTAGATTTCATTTCATTGCCTGTGGGCTTTTTTTTAAAGCCTTTTTTTTTCTAAAACTCCAACCCACCACCATTCCTCATTTTCCCTGACAGTTTCTGTTGTTTTTCATTATTATTTCATCCTATATTTTATCACGTGGTTTCCAAAGAGACTTCAAAGTTGCTTTTGTTTTTCAGAGTTTGTCAAACGCCGGTACATTGAGTAAAAACCTTACCTGCTCTGGCTAGAGCCACATCTTCGATCTGCAGCCCAGAACAGGCCCCATATTTACAACACAGACATCATTCTTGGCTCTCTGGTAACTACACATAAGGCCAGGGCCACATGCAGCCCCAGCACAAACAAAAAGCAAGAGCTTGTGCATCATCTCCATACACAGTGATTACTGCACTTCTTTAAGTGATGTGCTGTCCCACAGCTTATGTCCCTCTGCCTCCCTTGGATAGTAAGTAGCTGTTGAGAAAAAAAAGATAAAAAACGGCAGTAGCATCAAGCCGAGGTTACCAAAAATTACTTATCCCGCAAATCCACTCCCGGACATTGCACCCACAAGGCACTGCCCACAAATCCCCTCGCTTCTATCACCCACACGAACACCTTGACATTGCATTGCTAGCTATTAACAAAATGACACTAGCAACTCTGCTGATCTGCATTAGATAATTCTGCTAGAATAAAATGGGGGAAAGGAGGAGAAAATTCTCCCCCTATCACTGTGCCAGCAGTTTAGTCACAGTTGCTTTCTATGAGAAACACTCTCTTCGATCTGCTCAGCAGAGGAGCTCTGCACTGCGGACAATGCCTGTCTGTCACAACTGCACATGTGGCCGCGGCAAAATCATCATCACAGTGATTTTTGACAAGTATAAACCAAGCAAAAGTGGAGCTAAGCAAGCAGTCTTCCTTACGTCGGTCATGCTGAATAAACAACATACACGCGTTGCTCTACTAGTTCTGCTGTGACAGCAAGCCCAGGAATGGGCTCCATGTGAAGAACAAGCTCAGATGTCAAGGGGCTGCCTCCTCCTCCAAGTAGCCCTAGTTTCTGCAGCCCGTCAGCACAAATGGGCTAACACACATCCAACACCTGCGAAACAAAATATGGAAATAACTGCAGTTGGTACAGCGACTCTTGCTGGCTTTCAGGAAAATCCTGCATTCAAACTGGGCAAAGAGCTTCGCTTCTGCTTTATGTAGCCCCCTAATTCTCACTTTTTTTTTTTTTTCTTGACCAGAGCAAGTATTTTAGCCCCTGATGTGAAAGTGTAGAGAGCAAGAAAACGTTTTCAGTCAAGTGAGCAACATAGTCCTCTGGGACTCTAAAAAGAAAAGGAATAGTGGGGATTTTTACTATGGAAAAAAGAAATGAGAACTCTCTTTCTTCCTCATTTTAGAGTAGAAAAAAATTAATTGATGGTGGCCTGACAAGTGTTATTTTCTATCAGTCTCTTTGCCTTCATCTATGCAATAACAAGCAGACATTGGTCAATAATAGGATCAATAATAAGAATTAAAGCTAAGGATATTAAAATTGCTATAATTATGCTTCAGACAGAGCTAGGCAGAAAATTGATTCCCTGTCCTGCAAAACCTGAGATGTAAAACATCTTTCTGCTTTGCATCAAGACAAAGCCAAGAGATTTGTTTGCTTGCTTATTTTTTCAAAAATAGAAACAAACCTAACTAGACAAAAAAGACAGAAGAAAGTAGAAACAAATGAACAGAGATAGGTTTTAAAATAGCTGGTATACTTCTGGCTAGGACACCCAAATTAGATTTCTGTGAAAACTCAAGTCAGCTCCTTAGGCTAAAACAGAAAAACTAGGAATTCAGACCTGGGTCTCACAAATCCCTGCTGAGAGCTACAACTGTCAAGTTATTCCTCTTTTTTTGAAGGCAAGTACCTGTTCCTGAACAATGCTCTGTCAGAACAGTGCATTTCTAGCACCTCTCATTTGGACACCAGGCCTTTTCCAATTTGTCAACATTTCCACCCAGCCGTAGTTACAGGAGTGCACTTTCGCTGTCAGACTAGCAGAGCGCTTGCTTGAGGCTGCTGCTTTGCGAGGCCAGAAATTCAGCTTGGCATAAAGACAGAGCGTTTTAATTGTTTCTTTCTACTCACAGATAAGTCTTTGTTAAGTAGACACTTGTGAGTGGACCCTTCCTAACACCATATATGCTTAACACAGTAAACATTACTTAAATTTGGACTTTGCTTTAAAAAAAAAATTGGAAAAAAAAACCCACAGAACAAACCCTGCACTTAAATTTTTGACAGCAAAACATTTTCCAGTACAATTGTGATTTTTGGTTCCTATCTTCCTGAATAGAGGTTCGATTCCCCACTCCAAAGTAGTATGGCTTTACAATATTCCCACCTCTCTGTCCCTTTCCTCCAGTCTCTACCTCAGGACAAGCCGTCATTTCAGACAGGCTGCTCAAGTAGGCTTGTGAGGCTTGTGCAGTAAGTTAGGTGGGAGAAACAATGAGACCAAAAGCATACACTCTGCTCACTGGGTATTTAACCTCTCTGGAGACAATTCTCTCAAAGTAAAATCCTAGTACACACAAAAATTGTCCAGTCGGTCAAGGTCAGGTGCATACAGATGGGAATTTGCTCAGATCACTATCAGGTTGTTAAAACATTAGACATCCAAAAAGCAGCACTGCTAGCCCAGTCATTTGCTCATGTATCACCAGATTTGATTTGCAGATTACCTTGGTAGGGGTTTCACAGGAGTTTATAAATGGCAATCATAAATATGCTGAGATAATATATGACACAAAGGTGGGTACCCAAATTCAGATTTATCATTATGGGATAAACAGGGAGGAAGACTTTAGTGATGTTAAGCCTGCTTGGAGCACTATGTGCAGTTCTGAGCTCCCCAGTACAGGGGGGAACGTGGAATTTGTAGAGAAGGTCCAGCACAAAGCAACAAAGATGATTAAGGAACACAAACATCTATCATATGAGGAAAGACAAAGTGAGCTGGGCCTGTTTAGCCTGGAGAAGAGAAGGTTGAGAAGGGATCCGATCAATATGCATAAATACCTGAAGGGATAATATAAAGAGCATGGGGCCAAACTTTTCTCAGTGCTGACCGGTGACCGGAAAAAGGATAATAGATATAACTTCTTTCCTGTGAGGGTGCCAGAGACCTGGCACAGGCTGCCCAGAGAGGCTGTGGAGTCTCCTTCTCTGGAGATCTTCCAAAGCCGCCTGGATGCCGCCCTGTGCTCTGTGGTCTGGGTGTCCCTCTGGAGCAGGGGGTTGGACTAGATGATCTCTAGAGGTCCCTTCCAACCTCAAACATTTTATGATTCTGTGAATACCAGGCCCACTGACAGAAGGATTCCCCTTCACAAGAAGTATCATAACCATGTGTCCCAGTTCACCTGGCTCCAAGGATGCACTCATTTCCCATTGGTGCTCATACTTTTCCTTGGAAAAGCAGAATCTATTCTGTGGTAGAGATTTAAACTGTAATGAAAAGACACAGGCTAGACCTATGAAAGACCTATGAAAGAACTCTTACACAATCAGAGAAGCATCAGGACAATTGGTTAATAGGGGGAAGTATTTTTTCTTGTCAATTTTTATGTGTGGAAATGAAGGGCAGTTTTCCAAATGATGAACTGCCATAGTCTCCTAGAAACTTGTGCCTCTGTAAAAATTGGAAGATTTAGCAAAGAAAATGGTAGATTTTATAAGTGTTCCCAAAGCATCTATTAAGTGTCATTTTAAATGAATTAAGCTACACCAAGTTTATGGTGAAAAATGTTAAATATATATTTATCTCAAGTTATAAACTTCACTCAAATTTGAAGACATTTCCTCTAGTGTCAATGATTGGGATGAAGTTTACTGCTCACTAGAATTCCGCAATTGTACCTATTTCATCTTTAATCAAACAATATTGCGTTAACAAAATACATATACACTGTGCTCTCATTTCAGGCCTTTCTATCCTTTGGAGGCTCAAGAAATACTGGAAATCTATTAAATCAATTCAATCCTTTTTTACCTCTTTAAAAAGGTTACAAGTGCACAGTGCTGAAAAATCACAGGACTTGCAACTCAATTTAGAGTTTCATTCCTCAATAATTCAGATGCATCCTGTTTAGAGGGGCTGAGCACACAGGCAAAATTTTCATTTAAATATAATTACATTAGTTCAACTATTTGTAAAGCTCCCCAATATGTTTCGATCTGTAAGATGACCAAATTTAAACAAAATAATTTGAGATTTGAATCTTTTCACTGTTCTAGTCTGAACGAAGATGTGAATGGTGCAGTCAGCATAACTAAGCAGATAGTAATCTATGAGAGGAGAAGCAGGGCAAGGATTCATCTTTTCTGCCAAAAAAATGTGACATAAGCATGCCTATAAATACATATATCACAACTGGAAAACTGCATCTGCCACTCTGTTTTGTGCCCTCCAAAGTCTTTAATATCATGTAAAACTTTGTATTCCAGAGAAGTCTTCATATCAACCTATCAATCCTGGCTTCCTCCTCAGGACATAATATGGTTAACGGCAAAGCAGTCATACTATTAACATAGCTGCATACAAAATATCTTTCTACTTGACTCACACTATTTCTACCCTCTTGTCTTCAGGGAAGTCCTCTAAGAGCATCCCCACTGTAACCACTGTAGTGGTTACTTCCTGC
Organism: Eudromia elegans; assembly: GCA_003342815.1. Lineage (NCBI taxonomy): Eukaryota > Metazoa > Chordata > Aves > Tinamiformes > Tinamidae > Eudromia > Eudromia elegans. Next base: position 179,927 of record PTEX01000323.1, read on the forward strand.
TGTAGTAACTGTCCCACCAAGTTATCATGAGATTAACTACTGTATCACCTATATCCAAAAGTGATCTCACAAGGCTAAATCCCAAGCAGAGGTATGAATTTGATCTTTTCCTAAGAACATTAACCTGCAGAGATCCCACGGTCACTTTTGCCATCCAAACTTTCTAACCTGTGTCCAGCGCAGAGCACTTCCATGGACCAAAGTCACCAATTGCTCACAGAGCGATGGCCCTAGGTAGCCCCTTTTGTAGCCCTAGGTCTGTCCTAACTACTTAAGACCATCCTTACATTTTCCACTCAAAGATTTTCTAGTTCTATCTTTACTGGGGATTTTTGGTAGTCTCAGAAGCATTTCACAGACTGTCCCTAACGATCACTGGCTAAAAACTTTCAAAACTGTCTTTTGGTATGCTATGCTCCATTCTGGGTGCCTGGATTAATAATTAATTATGTTGACAAATGTATCTTTACCAAGCACCATCCGAAGTGTGCTCACTCGAGCCCACAGATGTGTTTTTTTGCCAGCCTCCAAGACCCAGCATCAGTTCAAACAGCTACTCAATCAGTGTGGAGTAAACCCTAAGCTACCAAAGGGGCAGAAATTCAGTGATTCTTCAATATGCTCTTCAGTATGCTTCTGAGGGAAAGCAAGCCAAAACAGAAGCCAGGTTGATGGTCAGGTGGCACACACAGCACATTTTTGATGGTTAACCCAGGGCTGAAGTAGAAGATGGAACTTGCAGTTTCCAAGGTGTGAGCTCAATGAGACATTACATACACAGAGGCAAGGTACCATCAGCTACATGCTATCTCTCTCTCTCAACTCCTCACTTGTCTTTTCACTCTTGAAAAGCTGAAAATTCTTCTGCAGTCTTCAGTGTCTTGATAACTTACTTACTCTAAGGCCATGTTTTCATTGTCACTTTAATCCTTTATAGGTCTCCAGTGCCATAAAAAGGAAGGAGATGAATCACCTCTGCATCTTCCAGCTGTTCCGTCTTGCTCCTTCCTTGTGCAGTCATTGCACTCTAGAGCCCATCTGTTTGAAAAACTATGACATGATAAGTGATTCTTGTCCAGTCTTACCAATTCTTTAACCTAGCTCCCAGCATGGCTCTAGAGACGGTTCAGAGACGAGCGACCAAGATGATCAAGAGACTGGAGGACCTACCATATGAGAAGTTAAACGAGCTGGGCCTGTTCAGCCTAGAGAAGAGAAGGCTGAGAGGGGATCTAATCAATAGGTACAAATTCATGACGTATGATTGTAGGGAGGAGGAGGCCAAACTGTTTTCCGTAGTGGCTAGTGACAGGACAAGGGGCAGTGGTTTTAAGCTGAGGCATAGGAGGTTTCATCTACGAGTGAGGAAGAATTTCTTTCCTGTGAGGGTGATGGAGCCCTGGAACAGGCTGCCCTGAGAGGCTGTGGAGTCTCCTTGTCTGGAGATCTTCCAAATCCACCTGGATGCCACCCTGAGAGCAGGAGGGTTGGACAGGATGATCTCTAGAGGTCCCTTCCTACCCTAAAGATTCTATGATTCTATGACTCTGTGAACACCAGTGCTAGCACAGGGGAGTCAAACAATCAGGTGGAGACAAAACGAAGGTCTGAACAACTTCCGATAGAAATACAGATTATTATATGGCATTATTTCTATGTCAATGGTTATTGACATTTAAATCCTATTACGTCACATTAAAATAACTGCTACATCTCTCATTTTTGCCTGCCACTCCTACTGCCTATAGGTATAACTTACAAAAAAGTGTCATAACTGTTTTTACATGTATCTCATTACACATTTGCACTTTTGCAAAGTGTCTTTTTTACATATAAATTCTGCCTACTACTTTGGATTTGAATCAGTAGAATCAAAGAAAAATAAAAAGAAAATATAAGAAATGAGACACTTTAGTTTAGAGTAATCTAGAAGTCCATAACACCTGAAAAGGAAATATCCTCTCAGGTTGTTGCCTTCAAGCCTCTGGATCAGAGCCACCCCTTCCCTTATCCCTCACACCAGCCCTGATGCTCACTGGACCTCTTACTGAGCTGATTCAATTCACTAAACCAGAAAACTAAGAGAGCAAAAAGAAAGACAGATAGGTTTATTCCAGATTAGCAAGTGGATTCAGCAAATTAAAGAGTTCAGTGCAACTGGAGCCAGTGCAAGACAGAGCACAGGACCCCTTTCAGTAGAGGCAAAATGTTACACTGGCTCAGATAGCACATATTCTAACATAATGCCAGGGTCCTTGGCTAGTTTTAGGGGCAAAGACAAGACCTATTCTGGAATTTCTGTTAATTTCCATTCCAGGATATATGTTCTAATCCTTGGAATTAGGCTGTGAGAGCACCACTTGTTTTGGGTGCATTCAAGGTTTTCATAAAATGCTTTGCATCATGACATGCAAAACCAATAGTCTTTGTGGTCATATCCTACCGGAACACTGTTAAAAACAGGCTTTGCCATACTTCGATATTTCCAAGTGAAACTGAGGAGAAACACCTGATCAGCATTCAACGTTTGAATTGCTTTACTACTATACTTTGATTTGTCTTCACTGCTAGGTTTGATCAACTGATTGAGTGCAAACTTTGCTCTGGTTTCAGCTGAACGCACCAAACAGGCCAAGTCAAAATAGGCCTGGATTAAACTCAAACAATAGTATTTTATTTATAGAAAAGTTTTTCAATTAATTTTGCAATAAAGATACAACTTCAGTGCATGACCGCAGTAACAACTTGTCACCCAAATGGTACCTCAGTAAGACTATATGATTCTCAGTAGGCTCTATATAACTGGTAGGAAACTAATCTTAAAAAGGAAATGTTCACACAGTTACCCAAAAGGTGGACACTCACTTGACTTAATGATGGAGGAGGATAAATGCATTCAGCCAGAAATAAGGTAGAAGATCAGTGGTACTGAACCTTTGAACATACACTAATGAAATGATTGTGGAAAACTTCTTTGCTCAGTAGTCTCATTTCTTCAATAAAAGACAAAAATTTCAAATTTCTTTGAAAAAGAAAAAGCAAATCTGAGATTTGGAGTCTCTTGTTGTTGGGACTGGTTCATTTGCCAAAGGACTTCCCTCAGAGGAAGATGGCCAGGGTTTCCTGATAACATTTCCACCGTGTCCCAGCAGAACAGTAAGTTATCTTTTACAGTACCTAGGAGACATGAACTACATTGTTTTTCATTACACAGTTGCACTATTATATTGATTTTTTTTTTCATTCAGTTTAATAACTAGCTACTAGACTCAGTAAAGAGAAAATGTTTTTCAAGGCTGGTTTTATTCCATAAACATACATGTCAGGCAGTGGCAAAGCATTGTTTAGGTATGACATCTTTACGTGACATCTGCAACAAGGTTTCCTCTCCAACTGCTGCTTCCTCTCATTTACAGGTGAGATCGCATCTTGTTTGTACTAACCTTCATCCCTGTGTTGTCAGAGAGCTGCAGGATAACTCCTCTACATCTCTGTATTAGTCAGTGCTGATAGGATGAGCACATGGAAGATGGCACTGTTATCATGTGGCAAATTGGCTGTGGTTTATTTCCTGTGGAGGAAAAAGCCACTTTAAATTTATGAACTGAAATCTACTGGAAAATTCTACAGTTGGCTTAATTCGGTATAAGACAGACATGTTGATGAAAGAGGCTGCTCTTCAAGTGTCCACGGCTGTTTATTCCAGCTTTCCTCTTCTGCTAGCAGTAGTGCCCATTTTCCATGTCAGGGAAATAATCCATCTGAAGTCTAATCTTTTTTCTTTTTTTTTTCCTTCTGAGTTTTGAGTCAGATAAACTCCCTGCTCAGCTCAGCTCACTCGTGGTGCACAGACACTGCTGGCAGTGTGAAGGAGGCCATGGAGCAGACCGACCATGGTGCAAGGCAGAGGGGGATTCATGCTTTCATCAGCAGTTGCTGTTCATCTCCGCTTAAGCTGATCATGAACCTACAAATTAGTTAAACTGATGCCAGCCACAGGATTATTTTATTTTCCTGTTTATTGTTCCCTTAGGTCAATTACTGGCAGAATCAGACTAACCCAATGTAAGCCGTTCTTAACTTGGAGCAAGAAAAACTATTAAGAAATTTAAAACAGAGTATACTCCTACACTTGTATCCATATATTCATGTCATGAGAAAGTCCTACAGGAATGTAACACAGTGTATAATGTGGCAGCTGCAGAGAGCAATAACAGAAAAATCGGAGGCTGACCTATTCATCCAGCATCCTCATCACTAATGAGCTGAGCACCCAGAAAGAGACCATGTGGGAACACCTCAGCTTTGCTCTTTCCAGAGAGTTGAATTTCACTCAATCTTTGTTTTGCAGGTTTCACAAACTAAAAATAAATATCTGCAACCAATGTTCTTTCTACATACCTAACTTAAGACAGTACCATACCATTCTGTTTGGCAAACTTGTCCAAGTCCTACAGTGGAATTTTGTAACATAACACCACTGGACACATTGGCTGCACTGGTGTCGTTTGATTTTCCATACCCCAGGACAGATTTTCCCATGCAATCTCCAGAAAGAGGACACATCAATACTTTTATCTTTCTCCCTTCTTTTTCTTTTACCTGTGGTAAAAGGACCTCTGGTTCTAGATGTCTATTGATTTTATAAAGTGCTCAGAAGCACTGAATATCAACACATAAATACATACAGTATTGAACACTAATATAGTAAAAATCATCTGTCATTGTTAACCATGCATCATCCTTCTGTGTAGCCTTCCTCTCACACATTGGTCAACAGTGCTGAAAGACACAAGCTGTAGAGTACAATGCCCTGGATGAGCACGAGAAGGGTCTACTACCTAGTAAACTACCCCTGTGTATCCTTACCACTCTTACATTCCCTCCAAGAAACACTTGGCCTACTGGAGCAACTAACAGCATTAAAAACAGCTAACACTCAACCAATGTTTAACCACCTCTTATGTACACAGTGCTTGGCTGACATTTTCAGGACCAGTTCTTTGGCTGGCTCCACTCTTATCAAGCTGATAACCAGAGGTGCATCTCTGCTTACTGCAGCTCCTTTGAAATCTTTGCCAGCTTTGCACAAGCTTTCTGGCAGATTTGGTCAACAGCAAGCAGCAGGGCTTTTCTTCAGTATCACACCAATCCCATCTCTGTAGAGCAACATTGTCCTCCAAGCAATTTTGCCTCTCATATTTGTGCCTTTTTGGAGAGGTTTTAGGAAGAAAGGAGCAAGGTATTACAGCGAGCAATGTTTACCAAGTGCTTTATGGCTCCCCAGGCTGTTAGATCTTGCATTTACAGAGTTGACTTCTGATCTTAAACAAATGGCACAGGGTGTGAAAATTGATCAATATTTCTCTACTGCCACTAAAAGTTACCCCTAGTACAGAGCTGGGAATCTGATACCCAGAAAAGCTCTTCAGAAGAGCTATATTGACACTGCATTTATTAAAAAGCCCAGCAAGTGTGATGTTGTTTTGTTTACTTATCTCTGTTTATTTTTTCTTCCTTCAATCTGTAGGGAGGGAAAAAACAGCAAACTCGATCCTAGTTGACAGCACTTCAAGTCTGATGATTGTTACTTAAAGCCACACCTAGACAAGGTTGAAAATAAATGATGTCTTCCTAATATAATAAACAGTAAGAAATGTAATTTGGCTGTGGTCGTTCTTTTTTTAACTCCAAACACTGTATTTTACAGCTTAGGAAAATAGAGGTTTGAACTCCATTTAAAATAAGTGTTGTTTGAAGTGGAAGTGCTTGACCCAAAGAAGTATTTTCATGTCCTGATAAAGCTCAAAACACACAAGTATTATCAATACATGGAAACATGATACCTCTTTCACTTTGTGTGAAACATATTACGCATCTAATTTGGGGCAGCCATCTATGCATGTGATAGCACTTGAACATAGCATAAATTTTAAGCAAGTACCCAAGCTTTGACATATGTTTACTTTAGAAATTCTCATGAATAATAGCAGAAAGAAAGCAGACTACATAACAGTGAAAGAAAAACCTATCTCTCCAAACTACCACAGTTTAAGATAGAAGAAACAAAATCCCGCCCTCAGTTAATAGATCGCAATTTCCTTTATGACATTCTTTGTAATAAATATCTTAACTGCATGTACAAGCACATAAATTCTTGCAAAGAGGAATTCCAAATGGGTTACACATAAATACATACAAAGGATGCTTAATTCCAAAAGATTTATTACTTCAGTGCAAGCCTGGAATAAAAGTAATATTTAAATCAGTGATGATTATAAAATAAACTATGATAAAAGTCACCGTGTAGCCAAGGGAATTATCCTGTGTCTCCCAAAGAAATAGCTGAACTTAGATCATTACAGTCAACAATCATGCCCATGTTGCATCTGCTAGAGCTAGTGTAGCTAGTGTAAGTGTAGCTAGTGTAAGTGCAGCTAGTGTAAGACACTATTTTTGTAGAAACCCCAGTTTCATGTGTCCAGCTATATACCTCTGTCCTCGCCAGAGATTAGTGTCTCCACAGAAGACATGAGGGAATAGATGCTCATGAGGAAATAGAGCACCTCACATTGAGAAGACTTTGTCTGGACCATTTTCCATATAAATTGCACCAACCTTTATATCATATTGGATGGGGGTTGCAGCTTCTAAGCCATTTGCTCAGATGGAGCAAGGCAGACAAGTATCAATCCTTTGGAGTTACAAACTGCAACAGACCACAGACCACAGCCACCTTTAGTCACTAGGATGGTTTCTCCAGCGAGGGCTTGCCATATCCCTGCTGTGCACACAGTGATGCTAGCCTGGCTGCAATTTGTGCCACCTGGATTCGCACAAGTTTAGTAAAAGTCTTCCTCCTCTGCAATCCTCCTGCCCCTCAAGAAATAAAGTACATCGCTGCCGTTTCCTGTTACAGCTCAAGTAAAGGGAACAAGCTCCCATGCAGAGCATTTCACTCAAAGGCACTGTGTTACCACTGTGCAGCTGCAGGTGTCTGTGTCCAGGATGCTGAACTGTAGCAAGGTGGGGCCATGCAAGGGGACCTAGTCCACTCAGGCCATGTGACTGGTCTAATTTGTGCGTCTCAGACTTTGAACATTCACTAACAGTTCTGTCATGACAAAAAAATCAAAAGTTATTTCAAAAGTGTATTAAAGGCTCTTGCAAGATCTCTATCAAAAATCACACACTTTTCTGAAGTGTTGCTGGAAGACATCTGTAGTGCAGGCACTAGGCACTACCTAAGGATTTTCTGTGCTGAGAAATGATTGCTAACCAGTAGTTAGATCTGCCTATGGGAAGCTCTACTGGAGACAAGACACTTTGGTAGTAGGACTGGCACTTCTCTATTTATTTATTTATTGCATATATATATAAAGTTATATATATATTTACGTGTGTGTATGCATATATATATATGTATATGTACACATGCTCCAGTTCTGCAGAAACCACCAATTTCTTTTCCCAAGCAGCATGCAGTGTCAGTGCCTTTTCCCATAACAACAAACACAACCTTTGGAGCCGGGACCTGCAGCACGGGGCTCTCCCGGCCGTCCCGGGCCCTTAATTCCACCCCCGGGGGAGCTGCTGCCCCCTCGCCCCACCCCGCCGGCCGGGCATGTAAATCAGCACCGCGGCTCCGAGCGATGGTCACGGCCCCCAGCCCCTCAGTGGGGGCTCGGCCGTGGCGCGGCGGGGAGCGATGTCCCTGCCCCGCGGCCGTCGGCCGGGGAGAAGGAGCCCGCGGTGAGGGCCTGGGCACGGAGCGGCCGCGGGGAGCTGCGCAGCGCGCGGGAAGATGCAGCGGGGACAGCACGTCAGGTGAGGACACGCGGGGCGCTCCCTGGCAGCGCCGCGTTTGGGGACACCGGGCGGGGACTGAGCAGGACAGCGGGCCTGGAGCTGCAGGCCGGTAGCGACCCGTGCTTCGGTGCTGCTGGCAGCCCTGCCGTGCTCTGGAAATGCAGCCAGAGAATGTGTGGGATCAGGGGGGTTCTCTTTTCCTCTTTAAATTATTACTTTTTTCCCAATAAAATTTCGAGATTTTTGATGTGCTAATCCAAACCACTGACTGTGGGCACATAATTTTTGTGATAAACACTACATTAATAGTTGTTTCAGCATGTGTGTCTTACTCCCATAAATCAATTTCATTTCTTTATTTTTTTTCTCCTTTGTGTGTGTGTGTGTGTAGAATTCTTTTTACTGTGACTCTGGTCTGGCAGGCCATTCATTTAGGAAAAGGTAAGGCAAATTTCACATCTCTTGCCTCATCTTTCTTTAGTACCTTTACATTATTTCATTACCAGCTATCTTCTCTTTCCTATTTGCACTTGTCAAGGCCATGATAAAGAAGAACACGAAAAAGATGTGGAAAACGTCAATGCCACAGTTCAGAAACAACAGCCTAAAAATGAAGGGACTGTTATAAATGCTCTCAGTGACATGAATCAGAGCTACGAAAGCAGAAAGCAGCAGCACACCAGGACATTTGTACCTTTCACTGGAATTACAGAGAGTAGGTAACATTATTTACTTAAGCAGTGTCAAAAAATTGCTTTGTTAAATATTCTATCACAATAAAGCTTTCCCTCTTCTCCTGTTCACTGATTTGCTGGCAGATTTCAGTTTGTTGAATCTGTATGGAAGATAATTTAAACTGTTCTCATGGCCACTTACAAAGTGGTGATAAAAGTTTAAGGTAAAACTTCTTTTAAACTGTAATCTTTTTTATCTTTTGAACTACATACTAAATTACTGTCTTTAAAACTCGACCTTTTATCTACAAATTGTTTAATAATGATGATAACAGAAAATAGAGGAATATTAGGAAGTAAAAAAGATGTGCAAAGTGGCTGTAAAATTCTGTTTCTTTTGTTAATTTAGCCATATTTCAGGGCCAAAAAATATTTATTAAAAAAAAAAAAAAAAGTTTTGTGTCTGGGTAAGATACTTTTAGAAAACAAGAGCTGATTTTCGTTTCTTACCACATACTAGTAAGGATTTGGGTCAGTAGTTCTGCCCCAGGCACTTGAGAAACAGTTGAAGGAAAATCTCCTTTCCCTCTGAGATATAAGTAACATTTCCCACTAACCTTGCTTGTTCATAGCAAGACCGAGACCTGCCTCTGCCAAAGCGAAAGATTTCACCGAGTCCTTGCTACTTCTGCAGGACTTGACAGGCGTTGCCTCTTGACCATCCTGTAATCCCTAGTAGTTTGCTGCTAATCCTTAACTAAACAATCTTGGCTTAACTGAGCAAACACTCTTAACAGGCAGCTAATTTTATTGTCTCTAAAGACAATAAAACTAGACAACCTTAAGATCCTTTTGCAACCGGAGAGAGCCAAGGGAACAAGCGGAGAAAAGGGGAAGATTTGAAATCCCCCCACACCCCGAATTGTGGGGAAAATGGGTCAAATTGCATTGCAGGTAAAAAGCTGAACAGGAACTGCTGCCAGAACGGGGGGACCTGCATCCTGGGCACCTTTTGTGCCTGCCAAAAGCATTTCACTGGTCGGTACTGCGAGTACGACGAAAGGCAAAGGTAAAAGCCGACCCAAAAACGGGCAGAGGCGACCAAAGCCGCCTGGAGGGGTGCTTTGGGGGTGCATCAGAAAGCTATATACATCTTCCCTTTTTCTTGACAGCAACTGCGGCAGCATAGCCCACGGCGCCTGGGTGCTGCAGGGCTGCCGGCTGTGCCGCTGTGGCTACGGCACCCTGCACTGCCTCTCCGACATCGTGCACGGCGGCTGCGGTAAGGGCTCGGACACCGGCTTCGCCTCGTGCAGAACGCATTTTGCACCTATTTACCTTCTGCAAAGGTGGCGGGCTGCCTATGTGCCCCGTTTAAACCTCGCACAGCGGCCTGCCTTGCTTCGGAGAACGCGTTAGCGAGGAGGCGAGTGATAGAGCTGCCTCTGGTGTGGTGCATCACATAAAATGCTTTCAGATCTTCATAAAATTTCTGTGCAGTCGGAAACTAATTCCCCCATTTTAATTGAAAATTGCAAGGATAAATTTTTCTCCCGTTGCACAGCTCTCCATATGTTCGTGACTTCTCATTTAACCAGGGCAATTTGTTTAACTTAAGCTGCATCCAGGCATAAAAAAGTGCTTGAGTCAGGGAGAGTTATACATACTTGAAAACCCTTAGTTTCAGTTGGTAAGATAAAAAGTCCAAACAAATATTTTATTAGAGAAACTGAAGTACTGATACCATGGGTGATCTTGCATAAGTCACTTCTCCAACAAATGGCAGAAAATGGGTCTGAATTCTGATCCATATCACAATCTCCATAATATTCTTATATAGAGCTCTTAAAACTCAGTGCTCTGCACAAAACTGTGTAGTCTTAGGCCTTGATTTGTCTCCGTCAGTAATATCTGTACTTTCATACTCTTAAGCAATAACTCTTGAGAGTTTAATACATCTACAGGGGCAAAGATGGTGTGAAACATTGCTGTCCTCCTCTGTCTGTGTTGACTTGTACCCATCCTGTAGGCAACTTGCTGCTCCTCCAGTTGTGCTAACATTGCGTGTTGAGAGAGTAAGGAAACAGATGACCTAAATAGACAGTAAATCCTCAAGGGTTTGCTAGTACCCCAAAAATCTGACAGGGACTTTTCTGGGAGAAGAAGATGCTATCTGAGCTCAGTTTTGCCATCATCTTGGAATCAACCAGAAATTTCAAAACTTGAGCCTCTCAGATCCCCAGAGAATGTCCTACTGCACATTAAGCTTATAAACCCAGCAAAGTGAAATGCTTGAAAAAAGCAGTTATTGCTATCTTTGCCACCACAGCCAGAAATACTTCTGCCTTGAAGTCTTCCTTGTTGACTCCTTACCGGTGGCAGCTAAGCAGCACCCTTTGGAAGAGCAAGGTGCCTTTCTTGCCGAGTTTCCCTGAACATTTAACTTTTGAGTCAGCCCTGCTGCTGTTTGTCACAGGCTGAAAAGACCCTGCTCAGTAAAAGCAGTCTTGCAGCAAAGGTGGCAGGAGAACCAGCTGCTCACCCCCAACCTGGGCTAGGGTATTTCTCTCTGCTCATGCTAATGACCATAAGTGGAGGCCCTTCCTGCCAGGAGAAGGGTTAAAAGGCTCCTTGGGGGCAGAGTGCATTCCTCTTGCAAAGATCTTGCTCTTGCTTTTCCTGGGTATTTACTTTTGATTATTCTGAGATTAATGCCTGCAAGAGCTGATAAGTGCTATCAGTTGCTCCTCAAACGATCATTGATGGGACATCTATTCACATCTCTCCACGGAGAATAGCTTCTTTGATTGGCATTTAACAGCTGATACCTTTAACTTAAGTACCTGTGAGATGCTGGAAAAGTTTCAAAGTAGGTTGAGCATCCTTTATATTTTACACAGTTTGCATTTTACTCTTGCTAACCATTTCACCTTTGATATTTTTGTAGATCTGAAAGCAGAAGAGAAGGAAATGCCCAGGCTATATTCTAGTGGCCGAAGATTACAGCAAACAGCGCTTGCACTCTTTTGCCTACTGCCCTTCATCCTGGAGCTCTGCTGCTGGCAGCTATGAGATGGAACAAAGGAAAATGTCTCTGGTTCACCCAGCCCTTACCATGAGGCATATGCAATTTGTCTCTCTCCTTTGAACTAGGTGATGCCTCCACCTGCATGTTGGAAGCATATTAAATTAAGTATTTAGTTGATGTTGAAATGCCTGGATTATTATAAACTCAGATTATATGAATGTGAAGTATTTATTAATATTTTATTATTTTATTACTATTTTTAATATCTGATTCTGACAGTTCTCTAGTTTTAAAGCATTATTATTCCAGTAGTAGAAAAAAACACAGTGCTCTGTGCCGTAAGCACTGGAAATTATAGTAATTTTCTTTGCATATCATACAGATACTTTAACAAATAAAGTTAATTTTGTTTCAGAACAGCTTTTGTGTTTGATTTCACTTAAACATGAAAATTCTACCTACCCTTTGCCATTGTACTGTACACAGTAACAAAAATGGTTAGAAAAAGGTATGATGAAAAGGTAGGATGAATAGTTTGAAATTTTAAAAAGATAATGATCTCTTTTAAGGGCCTACTTCAAATGCTAATAAATAGAAGAACTCAAACTTAAGTCGGTCTTTCAGCTTTTGTTATTATTTCTTATAGCTAAATATTTTCTATGCATAATCTTATGCAGCAAACAAACATTTCTGGAGAGCACATACTTGATATTTGTTCTTCTTTTGGGAGTTTCAATTTTACATTTTATAAATATGAGCCCTTTTAAATGGATAGTGAAGAGTAACCTCTTTAAACTTTTCCTATGGGCAATGTATCTTGATTTATATACCACTTAAATGTTAGTATTTCCAAGTAGTTTGGAACACGTGACTGCATTTGTGATGTAAGTTTATAAGACATAAAAAAAAAATTAAATATCTGCAAAAAAAGCTTAAATATTCCTTCTCATTCTCTCAATGTGAGGCTACTATGTACAAATAAATCAGCTTTACAATTTTATTGATTTTAATGTTATTAGAGATACCTCAATAGTTCCATAAATCATTAATCATTTTGGAAAGTCAAATAATTTTACCTCTTTTAAATTTTCACATTTATTTCTTTAGTACCACAAATCAAGACAACAGTTCAGCTAGTTACTAAGCAGAAAAAGATGCATCATATATGACATATGTTGGTGATGCATTCATGTGCTGGTGACGTTTGAATCTAGGACTATGCACTATTTGACTTTTGCAAGGAGTTGTTGTATATTCAAATTAAACTGCATTACAGATTGCTACTTTTCACATTTCGGATGTTACTGCAACAAGAGTGAGTCTTTCCAACCTTTACATAAATTGCACTAGACCAGAAACAATTCTTTTCTCAAAACATTACTTCCTGAAAATTCATCTGTACACATATGTCTGTGTTTTCTCATCTTTAAAAAAGTCAGTTATCAAAACAATTAAGTACTAATGAGAACAACTTGGAGGAAAGCAGTGATGCCTTTAATTACTGGATTGTGAAAACGTCTCAGCTTACCCTAAAACATACCTGAGAAGTTTATAAGCAATAAAGCATACCTGAGAAGTCTATAGGCAATGGCACTTGTATCATATTTCAGATATGTTTTACTTTTTTTACAAAAAAATGCAGCACATACAGAAAGTACACAGCACTGTAAAAATCCAAAATATTGCATGATATTTTTCATCCCTACAGAAAACACACAGAGCCATTAGAGATACCAATTAGCAAAAGGAGAAGACTGGTCTCACAGGGTTTGTAACAGAGGAACTATTTCTAAGTAATAACATCCATAGCAGAATTAATCAGGAAAAGCTGTTGGAGGGTAATTCCCTATGTAGATGAGCATACATGCCTGTAAACTCACTCTGATGGGGCTATATGTTATTGAGTCAGTATGACTTGAAAGATTAGAGCAATTGAAAAGTCTAGCACAACACCATTTTCCTGCTGCACCGAAACATCAGTCGAAGATATCTAATTAGAAGCAGCAAACATTGCAGAAGGACTTTAGTTGGGTGATTCTAATGAATGTCAGTGTAAAGCACAACTCATTGTAAATGCTAAGACTTCCAAACTTTATCCCATGTATCCCATGTACCTAGAAGAAGTAATGGAGATGCAATTATTTTATTTTTATTTTTTAATTTCTTCTCCTATCTCACACTACCACATTCTGGGCTACTGGAAAATCATAAAATGATAGCTTGGGACTGCTTTACATCTACCATATTATGGTTTCAGTAATTACTAGTTCTGGAAAATGTTTCCCTGCTCTTTGCATCAGGTCTCTGGAAGTTACCATCAGCAAGACAGAGCAGAGTAGAAACAACACTTTTATTCTTGCATACCCCAGTAGCAAAGGGAGCCGTGGGAGCTGAGTTTGAAATGAAACAGACATCTTCAGCAGGAGAAAAAAAAGAAAGGTATTTGAAGACTGTTCCGTATATAGGCTTGTTCACAAATAAAAATATAAATAGGAAGAATGAAAACAGAAGCACTGAGGCACAAACGAAAGCACACAGTCACGATCTTTGCTTAGGTTAAAACTGTCTCCTCTTTTATCTGTCTCCAGCTGTTTGAAAGAACAGATAAAAGAACGCATTATTTTCCTCCCCTGCTACCGCACAGGCCTGGTCAACCCTCTCACACTGCAATTACAAGCACTTTATTTAGGCTTGTTTATAGCAAACAGCGAGGCTTGCTCTCCAGCCTCACGCTAACTCTTTTTATGGGCCACTCCGTCAAACATGGCACGTCCCAGCAAAGCAGACATCTGTTGCCACGAGCTGCTGTGTGTGCCCTCCATGTATGCACCCACGTTTGGCTAGCGGGAGGGCCCTCAAAGAGAAATATTTATCAAACGCTTCCCAGGCCCCGGGGCCGTCAGACCTTGCAATGCTCGCTGTTGACTCCGAAGCTAAAGCAAATGGTGCAGCCCATCACCACTAAGCAGCATCGCGCCGCGCTGATAAGAGTCCAAAGCAGCACAGTCAGGGCTGTCTCCTTCACCACCCCACCACTGCCTGCCCAGAGAGCTTTAATGCTGCAACAGCTCACAGGTCTGCAGAGGCTGGCTGCCATCCTCATGCTGCCATGGGAAGGCAATGGTTTGCTCTGCAGAAAGGCCGGAAAAACTTGTGTAATGCATCAAGACTTGCTAATACGAACCCATAAGACTCTGCAGGTATTTGGTGGTAGGAGAGCACCTCTCACATGGAGTGAGGGTTTGGGTGCCTTGAATCTCTCAGGGTGATTTCACTCCAAATGAAGAAAGATGGATTTCTCCTGCCCTAATGCTAATGGCACTCACAAGTACCAATATCCTTCCCTCACTCATAACAGTGAAAAAGACTTTTGTTGTTGTTTTTTACAACTGGTCAAAACAAAATCAGAAGTAGTTTTCCCTCATTTTGGGATTATTTTGGGATATGTAAGATAACTAGAATCTCCCTTCACATATTTTGTCACTTGTCTTTTGCTGACTCTAATTGCAGCGTGCCAGCAGGCTGCAGTATTTGGATCATTACATCTACTATTCCCATGTGCCTGAGCAAATATATCTCAGACTCAGATTTTGGCTCTCATTCATTAGAAGGGTAAAACAATACAGCGGACTGGCTCATGTCCTGGGCAGTTCTGTAAATTGCATGTCATATTTGTACACTATGTGGCAGCCTATCAAGTCACCCCAATCAGTCCTTCTTACCTTTCTCACTACAGTCCTGTAAGAGTCTAGGAGGCTTATGACATGTATATATATCTTCTGCAGACTTATCCAAGCATCATGAATATCCCTTGCTATTGTAAAGTGCATTGGAAAGGACAGAAAGGACATTAAAAACTGTATCTCCCTGTATTTGGCTGATTTCTAAGGTAATGATTTGTAGATATCGGTGATAAAATCTTCTAGGCTGACTTTGTCCTTAGCTGGTCATGTTGTGCGGATGACTCCTTGTTAAGAGCATGAAGCCACCAAAAGCCATCAGAATAAAATGAGAGTCCTTTGCAAAGCTAATTTAAAAAAAAATATTCTATGAGGCGTCAGCTCAGATATCATGTCTATCATATCTGGATGAAATGCTATGAAAGTACTGCAAGTACAAGAACACTCATAAAGGTTCAAAAGCAAACAGCCCCAAAGGCATCAGCATTATTGATCCATTATAGATCCAGCAGTGAGAGAAGCCTCGTTATTCTGGCTGAGCCTCCTAGCACCCGTCCTCACGGACTCAGTAGAAGTCTTTTCTTTTTTCTGCCAGCCAAGACACAAACTTCTCGGATCATTACACATTTTACGGGGAGTATTTGGTCATCTCTACCTAGTGAAGCTACACAACTTATGAGGGCACAAGTCACCTTTTCTTATTTACGGCCTTTATTACACACCATCATGGCAGGGGGAAGCTCACTGGTAGGCAAACACACTGCTCCACACGGAGAGGGCAGCAGAGGCAGCCCCAGAGCTGGCCACACGGTCTCAGCAATTGGTAGAATGGGAAGGCACTGGTTTGGGGAGCACTTTGGAAAGGGGATTATCCTCATATCCTCAGGCCACTGAGTCACTAGTCTTCCTCTTGCCTATTCTCTCAGGGATTTCTTATCTTTTCCTTTTGGTTTTCATTTTTAGAGTCTTTGGTAATTTCAAGTCTCTGCTTGAAAATTCTTACCAGCTAGTATCATCATCTTTGCAATCTCTCTTTTTTTATATACGTATTTTCATTATTTCATTTTCCTTATTGTCCTAGTGGCCTATATGGTTTCTCATACACAGATTAATGGTGATGAAGTGGCTACAGATCTCCACGAACTTCTGGTAAAACTGAACTTTGGGTCACAGGATTGGGCCTTGCAGGACTGTGCCCTAGGTCACATTTATAATTAATCCATCCATTTTTTTTTCTATAAGAAGATAGGATAACAGCACTGAGGAATAACTTCTTTTATAGACTTGGTATATAACACTCTGCATTTGTTACCAACAGCAGACCTTTTTCCTCTGCGCTTCAGTGTGACGCTCAACTCTATTTTGGGGAACCTAGGGTAAAATTCTTCCAAATTTATGTCAGCTATCTGAAAATTAGTTGTTTAAATCTATATTAATCAGTACATAACTGGCACCCCTAGAATATGGTTTGTTTTAAATGCCAAAGAGAGTTGAAACTAATTAGCTCAGAGGGACTTGCTTCTTCTCTTGGACCACAAGAAGACTTCTGGAGACAAATTTTGCATGAAGCTGAATGTTACAGCTATCACTATTAAATCATTATTAAAATGGGAACTCCTCCTATTGAAATGCTGTCTGCTCCTATATTGCTTGAATCAAAAGCAGCCTCATGTCTGGGACTCTGCAATTCACTGTACAAAGCTCTCTGCAATATTTCAAGTGACTTGGATTTCTGCTACGCTGTTATTAACAGGGAGATAATTTTTTACTTTTTTTGCACCATTGCAGGAAACAACTTACACATTATAGGAAGAAACTCACTCAATGGAAAGACATGTATGACTTGTCCTAGTCATAATGTGTTTCAAATGCTTAAGAGAAAAATTCCCATACAGGTCTTGACAGTACAATAGTACCACAGTTTAATGTAGACAAAAACTATCTTGTCAAATTTTACATGGTTTTATGGGGGAAGTTGCACTTTCTGACTGTGTGAACACCAAGATT
Organism: Eudromia elegans; assembly: GCA_003342815.1. NCBI lineage: Eukaryota > Metazoa > Chordata > Aves > Tinamiformes > Tinamidae > Eudromia > Eudromia elegans. The sequence continues at coordinate 197,125 of PTEX01000323.1, forward strand.
GTTCTCTGCAAAATATAGGGAAACATGTATCATGAATAATTTTATTACAGGCAAAGAAGTGGTGCTGAAAACACAGACTTTACTAGCACATCCTTAGCAGAATAACTTTCATGCTTTGCGCATCAGCTTTATTCATCTAGTCACAACTTTACCTCCCCTTATCTTCAAACATGCACAATGTTGGACCAGCTACTCTGTTGCTTGGGCACCTCATGGGACAGGTTCTGCTGGTCAGAGCAGCCTACAGCTTTGAGAAATCTAAATCTGGCTTAACAGAGAGGACATCCTACCCATCAGAAGCATGCACTAACACAGTTCCACAACAGCTGAGAGGCTATCCCTCATTGTGTACACAGTTAATCATATTAAACATTAGTTTAAAATTCTGTTCAGTTTAGCACCTCTGGATCTCACATGCTTGCAAGAGTGGTTTTCTTTTTTCCTCTTTTTTGTCATTGTTCTGTTTTTGTTTTGAGGTTGGGGGGAAGAGCAGAGAAACTGATTCTAGGTAGATGTCAAAAGGCAGAGATACAGATAAAAATCTAGGCAATGCAATCTCCACTTTGGCTAGAAAGAAAGAAATCAGGGCATTGAGAACGAGGACAGAGGAAAGTAGGAATCCTTGAGGAATCTAAATAGTGTCTGGTAGGATAAGCCTACCTGCTTACTTGGGTAAAGAACATCCCTCTTTTTCACCTGATGTTTCTCCATTGACAAAGGATTCTGGGTCTAAGCCATAAAATATATTTGTAATTTATTTAAGAGTTCAGGACTCTTACAACAAAGGACTTACTTAAGATACTCTGTTTAATGTTCTTTCAGGATGAACATCTCCTTCCATCTACTACATAGCTACCTACAACACTTCACACCATTTTGCGAAAGCTACAGATGCTGGACACCTATGCAGTTTCAAACAAAATTCTCGTTTCTGACTGGATTAAAATTCTGTTCTGCTACTGCTTTCTTTGTCTACCATGTTTGCGCCAAAGGTATAATAGTAACTCATATTCAACAAAACTGTGATTAATTTGTTATAAACTTAGCACACCAGCACCAGCATAGCAGCCTGAAAAACAAAGTCCGATTCATTTCATGGAGAGAGTCCAGCGCAGGGCCACAAAGATGATTAGGGGGCTGGAACATCTGCCCTATGAGGAAAGGCTGAGAGAGCTGGGCCTGTTCAGCCTGAAGAAGAGAAGACTGAGAGGGGATCTGATCAATGTATATAAATATCTCAAGACAGGGAGTGAGGAGGAGGGGGCTGGCCTCTTCTCAGTGGTGGCCAGTGATAGAACGAGGGGAAACGGCCACAAATTGAGGCACCAAAAGTTCCACAGGAACTTGAGGAAGAACTTCTTACCAGTGAGGGTGACAGAGCCCTGGAACAGGCTGCCCAGAGAGGTGGTGGAGTCTCCTTCTCTGGAGATCTTCMAAACCCRCCTGGACACCACTCTGTGCCACATGCTCTAGGAGACCCTGCGTGTGCAGGGGGGTTGGACTAGATGACCTCTAGAGGTCCCTTCCAACCCTAGCCATTCTATGATTCTATGATTCTATGATTTTTGTGAACATTTGGCTTTTAGAACTTGCCTTCAAAGCCAAGAAAAATATTTACTGACAATTTTGTTTTTCAGTTGGAATTTCCTCTGTGTACTTCAAGACAATTTATCTAGATATTAAAAAAGCAATCAGTGTCCTAGTGCTTTTAACACCAGTTTTCAGTAGATGAAGGACAATATTAGGAGAAAAGTTAAAGAAATAGATAGGAGCTTAACTGCTCCTCTGTCTCTTCCCTTTGCTTTTTATACACAGAGACAAAATCCCAGTTCTGTCTGTGTGGAGATATGAATAACAACCAAGTGCAAAAATGCTTGCACTGAAACACCAGGCAGCGTCACATCTTCAGCAGAGCAATAATGTGCTGCAAAAGCCAATTCTAAGCGCGTTCCCATGCCAACTCCTCGTTCAGCTGAGCACATCCCCTTAATGATATGCCTGTCTTGAGTGATACTAACCAAAAACAAACACAAAAGTTAACAGTGCGTGGTGCTGAAGTAGATGCAGGCTGGCATCCCAGGCCAAAAGCTCATTGCTACAGCCAGAGTGGCTTGTGCCAGAATCCATGGGGGAAATGGATGTGAAATGATGCAACCACGCCTCAAGTTTTGAATGAAAAAATTTATGCACAGAGTCCAGGCAAAGTGATCTAGGAGTAAGGTGAATTTGTAGTTAGGTTTCCTCCTCTTCTTTCACTTCAAGAGAAATTATGCTCTCCATGGAGCCAAAATTCTTCACGACTTCTTCCTGAGGTCCTTAAGACCTGGTCAAATCAGAAGGTCTCACCATCCAGAAAAGAGTTAATAACATAGCCCCATACTTATTAATACTACCTGGATCCAGAAAGTGGAGGAAGAAGTCAAACATCCTCCTCCTTTATCTTGAGTTTACTATCTTTCCTGAGCTTCTGTGACAAGAGCCATTTCTGATAAGATCCTCCCCTGTGAGGACAGGCATTCTCCTGAAAAACGAGATATCACCAGATTTCAGTAAGGAGAAGGAATTTCATGCCTTTGTCTAGCTTTGCACAGACAGGTAGAAAACCATCTCTGCTCACTGACTCAGATGAAATTTTTATCCTTTGGTTTAACTCATCCACTTTTCAGTCAGACCAGCTGCACTGACATGGGTTTATGCAGAAATATGCAGCAAAGTTGAAGGGAGCCCCTCAGTTAGTCAGAACAAAGCTGACTACAGAATCCTTCCACTAATGCTAAACAGTTTAGTTTGAAGGAATGTTGGTTCTGTCTCTAAGATAGAAAACTGGACTGCAGAAACAGTGGAAAGAGATAAATGACAATGAGTAGAAAATCTTTTTGTGTGATCCCACTATAGTATAAAGCAAACTGTTCTTACTATTACGGTACTACATCTCACAGGGACAAGAGGAAGAATATATTTATATATTTGCTATTGGTGACACCAATAGCAAAGTTTTGTCCCCTTCAGCTTGTAAAGGATATTGCAGAGCTGTATAAGATTCAGAAAAAAATTAATATAGGAATCATTTAAGATCTGAAGACAGACACTGCAATGGAAAAGGTAGGAAATTCAGTCTGTCTGCAAAGAATAGACTAACTAGCCTTTTGATCCCTGTTGGATCACACAGAAAGGTGCTGCTCATCATTTTATATCAAAAATTTAAATTCATCCAGTAATTTCAGAGTGGTTGTTTATTGAAAAAAAAATATATATACTATCAAGTCAATGAACGGCTGCGGTTCCTGCATCTCTGTGTGTGCATGTGTGTGTGCAAGTATGTGTGGATAAAGACGGCCCTGCAGCAAGCTTTGGTGCAGCAATTGCTGAAGGTGCTACAAGTGAAGAGAAAGTCCAAAGAAATGAAGCGAAGAAGATGAGGCATTATTACCAACGCGCTCACTGATTCATTGCAAACAGCAGTGTTAAAAGCCATGAACATGAGTTGCAAGTAACATTACTGTGTTAAAACATGGCTATATTACGAGAGTGCCTACAAGCCCCAACCAAGAATGAGATTTTGCTGTGGTAGGCACTGTACAAATGCATAGGAAGAGGGAGCTGCCCTGAGGAACTAGCAAAACCTAATGGATTATTTTTTTCTGACAGTTAATAAAACATCTGTCGCCACAGAGTCTGGCTCCAGCCTCCAAGGCAAAACCCTTAGTGCATGTATTCCCCTCCTTCAGTCATATATTCATCAGCCCTGGTGGCTTTGCTGTTTATTTTCCATCTTCTCAGCGCCACGCCAAGATCACAACATCAGCACAGGCACCACTCACCAGGAGATGGCATCATTAGAAGTTAATAATGCTGATTCCTAACTTTGCAGGCAGAGATAAGTGTAAGACTGAATATAGCACTGAGAACGACTTCTTGAGGCTGAAACACCCCACAAAACTTAAGATACCCAAAGCAAGCTATAGTAAGTATTTAATACAAGGCATAGGTTTTTATTAAAGTAATTTCCAAAAGATGTGCACTAATGATGCACTAATGTGCATTTCTGTGGTTGCAGATCATATAGCTCCTTGTATTTATTAAGGTTGAGCATACTGTTAGCACTTAGCAAATAGTGTTCTGATGATTATAGCAGAATCAATGCAAGACTGTTTTTCTTAGGCAACTTAAAAAAAGAAAATCTTTGGCAGGTTAAAAGAGCATACAATTAGATAAAGGCTATTACAAAACACAGTACTTTTTCTAGTGGTTTTCATATCATCATTGCACTCATGCATTAAAATCAAACTCACAGAGAAGGAATAAGCGTGATCCGACCTACTGCAGGGAGGAGAAGAGATTCTTGTATCATTGTGCAAAGACTTACAGAAAGTGAAATAATTGCCTTTAATCTTGCTGTTCTATCAAAGAGACCGAGGAATCCACTCACTGGGTTAAGTGTGTCAGAAAGACAAATTACAGCAGCCCTGTGTGCATGGATTCTGAAGCGTTGAATACTAATTTTAAAGGGCTTTTTATCAGATAGCCAGATGAAAAGAAGTAACAGAGGCTTGTTACTTTTCAAGAGTTTATGCTCCGCCTGTCTGCTGACAATTGAAATTTGACAGTGTGCCAAGATACACATATAAAAAAGGCTTGAAAATATTTGTCCTCAAAAATCACTATTTAGTATAAATATTGAGATCTTGGGACATTTTAGAGTGGAGTTAGAAAACAGACTGTAGTATTTTGATCATGGTATCATTTGGGGCCACCATAAATAAGAACATGAAGGTAGGTTAATTAAAGCACTTCACAGAACTCAGACCTACAGATTGATGCTAAAGAGGAAAATGTGTCAGTGCGTGTAATAACATTCCCAAGAGATAAATTAGTTGTCTACTGCATTTATTGTTTTTCTTTAACACTCTCATGCACTGACCTTGATATTCCACGTATATGATTATCTTAGCTACAATAAAAATATTTCCTTAATAATTCAAAATACATTGAAATAGGTTCTGTAGTGTATACTGTCTGGTCTCCTTAGCTATATCATTCTGCTCCTGAATACAAATGAGAACTGCTGCTAGGCAAACTAAAGGGTTGCTCTAACCTTAGCAAAAGCTATAAGTAAACAGCTCTGTCTCTGATAACATTTGTAGGAGTGATGAATTAAAGACTGGTACTTTAGTCATTCCAGCATTCCTCAAAATTACAGAAACACGGAGGTCAGGAAAAGAGCGGGCAGTGAACTGCCCTCTCCTGCTGACTTGAGGACAAGCCTGTGTGGGATGGCTGTTTTCCAGCCTTGTTCAAAAACTTGAGGGTAGGGCTGGACACAATAAACCTGTGTGACCCTTAACACAGAGGCAGTGAAAAACTCAGGTATGTATCTTTTCTACTGAAATAGCCCTCTCCTCTCCATCCTGATATAATGTTGTCCTACTATCTATTCCCTCTCCCACCATAATCTTGAACCAGAAGCTCTCTCCAAGCTGTATAGACTTTGTGTTACCAAGTAGCTAATTTCCAAACAGTGCCCTCAGCTCAGTTGCACTTTCATGTTAAAATGTTTCCTGACCAAGACGCTCCTAGTTGGCACTTGGAGGAGGCAGATTTCCAGAGACATGCAGAAGCCCACATATGAAGCCCACAGCTTTCTGCAACTGAAATGTAAACTCACAAGGTCTTATTTCTACACTGTCTATAAGGAAAGACGCCAACAAAGGATAAGGGTTGAAAGGCTCAAAAATACCCTGAAGGCTATAAAGGAATCTCTGATAGTCAGACTATCAAGCAAAAAAGTTGAGTGACTTTTTGTTTAAAACTCAATGAAGAGGTTAAGGAACAATCAGTAGCACACTTCACAACCTTGTAAATGCCACTTCATATTCTCAATATGACCAAGGAATGTGTAACATAGTAGGAAGAAATTTTTCATTTATGGTTGATTATTGCTATAAATGGTTGTACATACAGGGAGCGGGATTTCTTTTCGGTTGCATGCTTCTTCCTAAATTTGCTTACAGAATTGTTTCTTTGTACCCTTTTCTTCTCAATCAATACAACAATTCAGGCAGGTATTTTAGACAGAATATAATATTACTTATTCTTTTTTAATAATCAACTACTTGAAAGAAAGAAGGAAAAAAGGAAAGAGAGAGAAGGAAAGACAGAGAGAAAGGGAGGGAGGGAGGGAGAGAGCAAAGGGAAAAGAGGAAAAAGTAAAAGGAGAAAAGCAAAAATGGAAAGGGGGAAAAAGAGGGAAGGGAAGGGAAGGGAAGGGAAGGGAAGGGAAAGCAAGGGAAGGGAACCTGGTTCTGAGATCTCCAAACCGTGACTTTTGA
>PTEX01000323.1:203648-255174 GCA_003342815.1 Eudromia elegans
GGGAAGGGAAGGGAAGGGAAGGGAAGGGAAGGGAAGGGAAGGGAAGGGAAGGGAAGGGAAGGGAAGGGAAGGGAAGGGAAGGGAAGGGAAGGGAAAGGAAGGGATGGGAAGGGAAAGGAAGGGAAGGGAACATGACTAACCAGCTGTTAGAGCAGCTCCCCTTGTTCTTTAGTGAGGTTCAAGAATGCCAGAATATGCACAAAACACATTTGGAAACATATCATAGGACAGAAGTGTGATCTCAGAATCTCAGCCATCTACGTCTTCAAGTAGCAAAGTGTTAATACATCTGTTTTACATACAGGCATATGTGGTCCACATAATAGCCTGGCTGTAGGAACAGCTCCAGGTCTCAGTCTCAGAGAGCTGTCAGTATACAATTTTGCAGCCGCTACTATGACAGTGAAGGAGATACAGTTGTACAAAAGTGCTCACCTTCCAGGAATACAACAGGGACCACATGCAGAGAAACGTTTCCTCCATTATGCTCCCTCAATACATCTCAGTCCTCACTGATCAAATATGTATGATCATATGTAATCAAATTCCCTCACAGTCTTCGAAAGTATCAAAATAGAAACAATTTCAGGACTACTGAAATACATATGGAAAGGATAAACATCAACAAAATATATTTCTGTGATGAGGATCCTACGTGTCTCTTTATTGCCCACACAGCATCGTGAACATGAAGTTAAATAAGGAAATTAGGAGATCTGAACTGCATTCTCAACTCTGGCAGCCTTCTTGCCAGGATCAGAGGAGCCATTGGTACCAATTTCATGGGGCTTACATTATACTGAAGGAGGTTACTATTTCAGGCCCTTTTCTTTTATAGGGACATTGCTTTACATGGTTACCTTAACACTGGCACGTTAGAAGTTCTTGCACTCCCTGCATCTATGGTCTCCTTTGCCCATGTAGCCTTTTGCTTTCAGGGGTGTTAAGCGCTCATGACTTAAAGTGTCTTCTGGCTACCCAGCCCAATGCCCCAAGAATATCTACATGACCGGTGGCACAGCCTGAAAAACAGCAGGTGCACAGGTCAAGGAAATGGGAGTACAGCACAATTAAGGACTCTCCACAAATATCAGTTTGAAGCATTCGGATCAGAGCACCTTCACTAGGAATTTCCACATTCATCCAATGCATTTGGCCAGGGGCATTTGTCAGAAAAGTCAAGAGAATCCAAGTCTGCTTGTAAGTCAAAATTTTTAACACTAAATTTATTCAAAATCAAAAGGCAGGTTACAGACCATTACATGATACAGATCACTGGGATCAAGTTATCTTGTCACTCTGTAATATAAGCAGCTTCCTAGGACAGGGTAACACCTTTGATTTGTATTCACAAGTAGGGCATAGTGACCAGAAATGCTGAGCACTTATCATTCAGGAAACACCTAGAAAGGATTATTGGGGGAAAAAAAAAAAAAAGAAAAAAGGAAATAAAAAAAAAAAGAAAAGAGGAAAGAGACAGACAGAGGGTTGCTCTGAACATGAAAAAGAACAGGAAATGTGATCATTACTGAGTGCTAAAGCCCAGTGGGTGCTGTGTTGTCCTAATCAGAAGTGACAATGATGTGAGACCCAAGGAGAATATTCTTTCCTTCAAGACAAAAAATCTCATAAGTGGAAGAAAAAATGAATCCTAGCTCTCACTAGGTCTTTTTCTTGATTCAGATATAAATAAGCTTTGTATAGCTGAAAGTTTCCAATTCTGCTGATTGAACTAATGAAGCTATTACTTCTTCTGCAGACCCCACTTCTCTCTTATCCTCTGTTGTCAGATGGGATCCATCCAAACCCCTGGCTCAGTAGCATGAGTAATAATAGGCAGACTGGTGTCTTCTAACAAAGGTATTCTTGGCCCACCTTCTGGCTGCTTTTGCCTTTATCTGGACTGTGTGCTTCATCCGTCAACACCTAATCTCCACTGCACTGACAGCAAGGTGCTCAGCCACAGAGAAGCATTTTGAGAGGGAAACAGACACTGGCCAACTGAGAGCCATGCAGCAATAGTTGCTCCTGTTTCTCCACTAACCCTGGCGTATGAGTCAATCAGGAAGGGAGATGAGATTGTGCTCCAGGGAACAGAGCTCAGGAGCACCCAGGGCTCTGCTCTGAGGGTACCTCAATGCACTAGCATAATTGTGAAGTATTTTCCAAGCATATTTGGTCTTGGATTCAATTTTCTGCAAAGATAGATTTTAAATGCCTGCTCTGCTAAGATTATTTTCTGGATGATTCAACTCCAAAGCAACTTGAACATAGGTCAAACTTATACTGAAGAGCTTTTACCTTCAAGTAAAAGGGGTCACATAATGCATTTTGTGAAGGTCCTTCTGGTATTTGCTAAGGATATAATGGCTCCTTAGGTGAGTCTGATTGATATGTTTGACACATTAAACACTGAAAATTTTATCAGCAATCTATGTGTGCAGAGCAGGCCAGGCAAGAATTTATTCTGCCTTTTTGTAGAAAAATGTTCTGGGCCAATTCAAGTTATCATTACCTTTTTTTTCTTCCTTTTGAAATCACTGTGGTCCTCTCTTAAGAAATACAGACAAAAGTTCCAGCTTTTGACATCTAACTTATTGCATTTAAATCCATATCTAGGAAAAGGATTAAGTGGTCTGATTGCCCAAAGCACTCACACTTAGAAGTGTTCACCTATGCTAACCTGTATTATTGATATGCAATGATGTAAAGGAAAAGGAACATAAACCCATCCCAGCTTGCTTTCATCCCTCCTCCAGGCATTGCCTGCTTCACAGCTTACAGATCTACATCTCCAAACAATTCACATGTCAGCTCTTGCAGCTAAATAAGCACAGCTTCTGCAGTGCTCAGGATGCCTATGACTGCTACTATGTAATGGCCCCGGCTGATCCGTACTCTTTTGTAAATATGTGATCTTAATCTGCCATGACTTAAATTTTACTTAACACGTACCTGGTAGCTCTGTAATCTCACCAGCAATCTTTGCTCACTGAGAATTGTTCTAGCCAGAGGCTTTTTAGTGGCAGTTTCTAAGAGCTAATGGTCAGTTTGTATTCCAGTGTTTACAAGAAGCGCACTGGTGACAGCATTTCACGTCTGACATTACTTTTCATCACCAGACTGAGTACAAGACTTAAAAATCAGATTTCTTTCCAGGACATACATGAGACAGTGAGGGATCCCTCAGATCTCATATTTATGTCCCTCTAGTCTCAGGGCCATCTCATACAAAGTTTAGCACAGATTTTTAATGTTGATTGATAGAGTCCTAGCAAGAGCCAAGAAGCAGCAAAACATACTCTGCTGCTCAGTTTTGTTAATTAGCCCAAGTAAACAACCGCAGGATGGCACAGATACGCCCTAAGATGCGATCTAGCCACATCCTTTCTTATTACTCACATCCTTGTCTTCATGTATTAAAGCTGCTGTACCAACTATTCTTGATGCTACATCCGGTTCCAGTACAGTTAATGTAGCGGTTCAGCTACACCATCCTTGAGATACTTGCACAGGAACTCAAATCATAAAATTATTCAGGACGGTGAGTCCTACTTTTTGAAAATAAGCTAGGGAGGACCACAGCTCATTATTCCACTGCCATACCTTCATCTTAAATAAAGCAGCTCAGACTCATCTGAAGGTGGATATTTGAGAAACCATTTAAATGACTTTTACTTCTCTCACAGGCTGGGCATTTAAGATGTGGTAAACATTAAAAGATGATAAAAAGTCTGAGAACTGATATACTATCTTATCACTCCAATTTTCTATCATCAAAATATCTGAGATCATGCCATAGCAACTAATAGCAAAGTTCCTATTGAACATCCATAAATTTTCTGGCAGCAAGTGTGAAACTTTCCTCAGCCCCATTTCATTCCTACCTCAAGTGTGGCTATATGACATTGTGGTATATTTCATATATCTATTAAGAGAAACTAAAGACTGCATTGTCCCACTTTGATACTGCTTTCTGTCCTTATACTATGTAGGGATAGAAAAGATACAGTCCCAGCTGAAACAGCATGGGCACAGAAATATAGTCTGCCTTGGCTGATTTTAACAGAGGATCAAAAATCTCCTTACTGCACTCATTAAATTGATGCCTGAGGGTGTCTAGAGAAATTGAGTTCCTAATTCTGATGCCATAGTAAGATTTAAAAAATCCAGGCCAAATTTGAAGACAAATTCAATTCATCATAGAAGCTTTTCTGGACAGAATCCTATAGAAGTTAATTTGACATGGACTTTAAGGTAGTTTCAAACACACTGAGAAGCTGAGGGAGAGCCCATGACATCAGCAGCCCCCTCTTTCCTTTGCAGCACTCTTCCTCCCCTATAGAGCAAGGAGCCAGGCTAATTGCGCTTCCACGCAAAAGCATCTGTGCATCCAGCAGTTCCAGCAGGTAAATTTTAGTCTGATGCAATTCAAACTGCTTTAAAACTTTACATTCCTGGAAAAATAGAATTAATTATGAAAAACCTGCCGGTAGGCAACTAACAAGAGAATTGCTAACTGGTACCAGCAGATCTTACATATCTAATTTTTTTCGTCTGTGTCACAGAGATAACACCATGATTGCAATAAGCACTAAACAACCTCAGTAAGTGTTTCAGATGCCACGTAAGTACCATCAATAAGACATTCCATGCAGTTAATAAAACATGTCAGCTCTTCAATCTGCGGCTTTACTGACCTTGAGATTGTCCCATAAGAGGTTTTACAAAGAACACAGTTGTGTCATAGGCAGGGATGATGTGACATATGCACTGTCCCATATGTGCTCAGAGGAAAAAATGTAGATAAAAGGTATTCGAGTGTGCAAGATGGGTGTCTGTTTCTACCTAATCCTCATTTCTCTATTATTTAAACAAGTCCCTGCTGCTTTCTCCCTGCCCATCCCAGAGCTCTGCCCAAGAGGAAGAGCAGATTTGAAAATCTGTACGAAATTAATTGAACAACTGTCAGTTGCTCAGACATTTTTTTCCAGATTGCTTGATCCAAGATTTAGCCCAGCATCCAGTAGCCATGGCTTCTAAATGGTTTTTTTCCTTGAGAAAAAAGAATGCTGGGGCCTGTGCTGCCTGTTGTGCAAGGCGAACAAGCCTGGAAATGACTGAAATCCCTCCTCACAAATTTCTGTCACTGCATCAATCAGGAGTGAGAAGGATATTAATTAATCTGGTGAATGAAAGAAAAAATAATAAAATCCACTCAACAACATGGTACAGTACAGGTCTGAAAGATCTTTTCTCTCCAGAATTCATTTCTTCCAGCATCAAAGGAGAGAGAGCATGAGGTGCTTAATTAGAGTGTTCTTCCAAATTCTGCATAAATTTCCTTTTGCCTGCTCTTCTTTAGTGCTAAGTCTTAAGAATGCATTCACAAAGGGGCCGGGCTGAAGCCTCATACTGCCAAGGCTCAGCAGGACTAATTTGAAAGGGTAAGAGGACTTGCCACTTTTATTTTCCAACTCTCCCACACAGCAGTAGCAGCACAGAGTCACGACAGGCAGAATTTGATCGCTCTTGATAAGCAACACCTCGACTCCTCCAAAGGTTTGCACTTATTCATCTTACAGATCCTTCTGAGGTCCTTGCCAGTGACATTAAGCAGGTGCTTTTAAGTACTTTCACAAACGAGAGAAGAGTGCCATCATACTAGCAGTTTATGGTAAGCTGCTCTAAGGAGATTTGCCTATGAAGTAAACAAGGACAGAGGTGCACAAACAGCCAAAATAATTGTCACTGCATAAAAGCTTCCTTGAAAGCAATCTTGCTTTCCCAGACATCTGCTACCTGAATTGTTTTTTCACACAAAAACTACTTCTGTGCAGGATTTCTAGGTGCTGGGTGCTGAGAAATCCTATGCAATGAGCTAGAGGGAATACACAGGTTAACTCCTAACCGAAGTGCATCATACATAAATCATGCTGATTGTATTTAACCCAATGCAGGTGACCTGTTTCTATTAAGCCCTGGCCATGCTCTACTGAAAGTGTCTAAACTACTGAAGTGCAGAAACATCCGCCCATCTAGAGAATATCAGACCGATACTTTGATTTGGTTCAGTGGAGCCTGGACACTGAAGCCTCCTCCTGAATTTACATGCTTGCAAATATTGAGGAATCTTACCCTACCAATACCGCAACACTTGTATATATAAATTCATGTATATATAGTAAATCCATCTAAATTCAGCTAGATTTGTGAGGGAGAGAAAGGAGGCGAGAGAACGGGTATTTAGAAACTTGGAGTCAAACAGCAAAGAAGTAGGCAGTTCAGCAGTACTGCAGCTATTGTCAAGCCTGGGTGCCAACCTGTCTCAGCTGCACCATTCTTTTCTGTAAGTTTAAAATAAATTCATCCAACCACTACAATGTCTCATGCAGATATCATCAAAGGCAATAACAGGATAAAGGAAGCTAAATGGTTTTGCATGTCCTTATAACATTGTATTATTTTCATATTCACCTAGTAGACAGCATTTGCTTCTGATCTCCAAAACCAGAGTTTGACGTTGTCCTCCAAAAATAAGATTTTACAATCAACTTTACCTGGGACACGTTTGTTTTGAACAACATGCGTATATCCAGTATCAAGCAAGAGCTCAGAGACTCCATTACCTTTGCGAACATCATGCATGTAGAGAGAAGAATTGATTTATATGGTCTTGTATGTTAAAGTTAACATTTTAAAAACATTAATGTATAAGTGCGACAAATGTGGAATGAGCTGAAATTTATTCTTATTGAAGAATATCTGCGGCTGTTAGGTTTATTCAGGGTTTTCTGCTGTAAAGCAGACTGCAAGAAATGGGAGAAAAAGAACACAAAAGAGGACTGCAGAAAACATTGATCTAATAGCTGCTCCTTTTGCTACTTGAGGTCTGAAAAATGACAAGGAAGTTTAAAATAATCAGCAATGTTATAAATACTACTTAAGCCAGCAGTCACATATGTTACATTAGCAATGTAGATGGATTTAATGAAAACTGAGATCAAGGCATACATCTGCCATCAGTCAAATCTACAAAATATTTTCCTCAGAAAATGAAATGTAATGATATAAGTGTTCATCTGTAATAGAGTTATAACAACTCCAAATGGTAAAACTAGTGATGGCTTAATGCAATTTGTCAGCTAATGTTAACCAAACAGACAATTCCTATGACTATTTCTTTGAAGAGAACAGATTGTGTGATAGGTCATAATCAAGCACGCATCCTTAGATTAACAGCTCCAAAGTACTGCATACTTCTTTAAGTCTCCCCGTAATGCAAAACCAAGTGTGATTTGTCACACCATTTCAGCCTCCACTACAGCTAAGACAGTAGCGTGGAATTTTTCAGGCTTCATAAGAGGAATATTAAAACAGATAATGCTAGCGTGCATTTTGAAGAATAATTCCCAGCACTTGCCAAGTCATGCTCTCGGTGGTATCTGCCAGCGTGGGAGGTATGTGTGCTCAAGGGGGCCTGTGTTTCATGGCCATCTCAGGCAGGGGGCTGCAAAGTTCATTAAATGATCTTATCTCGCCCTGGTTCGGTTCAAAATAGCCTTGATATGATGAAGGATTTATGTTACTCCCCACTTCAAATAAAAAGTACCAAGGGATGCATTTCATTACTGCCCCGTGACACTGGAGAAGCCAGGGCTGCATTTGTTATATTCCTCATTTGTTTGTGTCATACGGAAGATTTATTTGTAGGAAGAGTCTGCCTCTAAAGGTAAGTCAGAATTTGTTTTTCTATAGCAGTTTTATCATAATAATGTAACAAGAAATGCATTTGTCCTCTAACTTTAATTCTCACAAAGTTATATTCTAGGAAAGACGAGAGTGTGAGCAAAATGCCAGGGAAGAGTGCCCAGTTTAGCAGCATTCTAAGGAAGCTGAGTAGCATTGATACAGAAAAAATATTTCAAGGCATTTTCCATGTCACAGTCCTGGACAAAACACTGGTGTTACGGCTGTACGTTGTCAACTGGCAGGCTAAATGATAGTCAAAGTTACACAAGCTTTCCTCCTCAAAGATTTTAACAGACATCTGCTTTTTAATTCAAAAATAGAAGTTTTTCACATGAAACAGGACTGGTTTCTCTGCCATGGTTTGTCAGAATGGCATCACCTAACGAGGAACATGAGCCCCTGGCAGGACCTCTCTTCTTTGGTCCTATAATTTTAAGTCCTCCTGTGCCTCCCCTTAAAGAACACTCAAGATTTTTGGTCTGCTGTGCATAAATACTAATTTCTGCTATTTACTTATGACCCTCATTTCAGCAATTCATAGGGTAGGCTTCAAAAGCAGAGGAGACAGACGAGGGGAGATGTAGCTATTGGAAATAAAAATTGATTACACAGAAAAGCTGTGAATGCTTTAAATATGCTTTTTACAGGGAAAATTGAGAGAAGTTGGCAGTAACTGAGCAAATGTATAGAAAGTTCAGAAAATATGTTTGTGTAAGTTGCATTGCACGCTACTTGTAAAAGCAGCTGTTCATTTCATGTTTGCAAACAGATGCCACGAAAGAGGGGCTCCAGATGGGCACCTGAGCCCTGCTGGAGCCCAGAGAGAGCTGGGATGTGGGAGAGAGTAAAAGGAACTGGGGAGCAGAGGGGAGATAAAGAGGGAGAAATTCAGTAAGACTGGCATGACCAGTGGCAGAGAAGAGTGGTTTGAAGAGAAGGAAAAGGGAGCTTTCCCATAGGCAGTGGATGAGTTGGGAAAGCCAACTGGAAAAACCTCTGCAAGAGGACAGATCTTGGTCCACCAGGCTGGGCTGGGAGCCCTGGAGCCTGGGCTGCTCCTGGGGTAATGGGACAAGGAGGGAAGCTCTATGGGAAAACAGACATCTGAGAGGGCCTGGATTAAGGGTAGTGAAGGAGGTTTCTCATGGCAGCCCTCCACTATGAGCTGGAGCAGAAGTGCTGGCAAAAGCAGCTCTGGAGCAGACGGTGAGGATTTTATATATAAACACTATATGCAGAAAAATTCTATATGCATATAAAATATACACATACATATTTTTAAAAAAATGGCTATAATAGATATAGATAATACCATATAGCTGCCAGAAGCCTTGTCATACTATGTTTCTTTTACATAAAGATATTACACAAGAAAAGGTCCGCTTTCTGTAACAGTTCAATGCATTTTAAGAATAGCTGCTCCTGGGTCTGAAAAAATGGGGTCAGACCTATCAGCATTTCGTAGAAAGGCAATAATGAACTGTAGGAGCTGCAGAAGAACAAGGGGAATGGTTGAATGTGACACTGCTGCACAGTGCCAGCACGTCAGTATGCTTATGTTTTTATTTGCACACTCCAGAACGGTTTTGCTAGATGCACAAAGGCAGCTCATGCACACAAGTAACTTAACATTGCTATTGTTAATGTACTAACATTAATCAGTCACACATCAGTATAGTTGCCATTCTCTTGCATAGAAAAATCCCACTGCACAAAGAAATCCTATTAATTTGTTTATTCCTAGGAGGGGGGGTCTCCATTGCTTTCCAGCTTTCATTTTAAACTCTCATTTCACTTTAAATTCTACCAAAACAGAAACAATTGTTAGTGAAATAAGCTAGTTACCTAAAATTCTATTATTTGAAAGTAAACTGTGAACTATCTCTTATAGTCAAAGAAGCAAAATCTATAGTGCTTACAAACATAAAGAAAGTGACATACACATGCCAAGCTATACATTTTGCTGAAGAGATGCACCACTGCATAGATATAAGTATATTTAAATCCTTCTGCCTTTCAGCTCAGGCAGTTGTGCCCCACTTTTGCCCCTTCCCTTAGGAACCGTCAGCAGAAGGATGGGGAGGATTAAATCAAAGTCCTTTCTTTTCCTCCTAAAAATTTAAACTAGGGTCTGAAGATTCAACCCTTAATTTGAAACTGAGGTGCTTTCTCACACAGAATCTTGAAGCAAACCTCAGTCAGCCTTTTCAGATATGCATTGCTACCAGCTGTGAAAGCAGAAGATAAAGATAAATAACATAACCCAGACCCAAGTCAGTATCAAAGTAAAAAAAAAAAGTCATAAGTGCGATTAATAGTCTTATTTTCTAAACTTAAATAAGATTCCTTATTAAAGTCAAACATTTGCATTAACATAGACAGATTCTTCTCTCCTATATCTCATACAGTTTTTATATATTTATAAAATAAAGTGCAGTCACTAAGCGAGTTTCATGCTGAGGCAGATTAAAAGGAAAAAAGTATACATATATATGTGTGTGTGTGTGTGTATATGTATGTATATACGTGTATCTAGGAGGATATAAAATACCCTAGAAACCACCATAGAGGGAAAAAAAAAAGGCAGCAGCAATTTCAATATGACGAAGATAGGAAGATTTGCTACACCAAAGAGAAACAAGCAAAGAGCATGCAGTGTAGCTGATGGCTGTAAACACTTTGGATACAATCTGTGCTGGTCTGCAAGAACTGGAAAATCTAACTTCAGTAGCACAGCGAAAAAAAGCATCTTCCTTTCTTTTACTGCCCTCTGCCTTTTTTGAAGTATAAACTCTCCAAGATGTTCAACAGAACCAACGGTCGACATTTGTCTGCCTGAATATACGTTAAGTCTTTTTTGCTATAATGAGGCCTAGGTAGTATCTTTCCAGAAGACAGAAAACGTCACCTGTAATCAGCAGTCAGATCCTAAGAGTTCATTGGGCCTGGCAGATTCAGAAGTACGAGGCCATGCAGAAATACCCCTTCAGTCTTGCTAATGCTTAATGCCAGCCCAAAACTATTTTCTATTCCCACAGAAAATAACTTGAGGTGCTTTAGCTTTGAGATATCCGGATATAACTACTTTTAACTGGTGTTCAGCAGCTGGTGCCTCAGGGAAGGGGGAAGGTGAAGGGAAGGAACACCAGGCACAACACGTTATTATTTCCCTGGCTAACTGTACCATGCCATAGACAAGAAGAATAACAAATAAACAAACAAACAACAACAACAACTAAAAAAGATATTTTCTTGCATAGATACTTGAGGAGAAAAAAGTGAAATAACAAGTTGTGTTTTTCTACAGGAAAAAAAAAAATTTAAAAGACTTTTTTTTACATACTATTTTCTGGCTAAGCAACTTGTGGCTTCCAATTCTCCTCATGAAGCAGTGTGTGTCTCTTGGTGGTAATGGCTTCTCATAGAATCAGTGAGTTCCAGCTACCGGCTATTGATTTTTCTAGTTACAAAAAAGTCAAGATGTCACATCCAATTGATCTTACTTTCCTCTCTCTTGTTTTAACAGCGTTATTTTTCAGTTCCAGATAACATTTGCAGTATTATAGCTTCCCTATCCAGAGAAGGATCCTTTAGCAAGTTATATCTAAATATGTTCAACCTGTTCTAAAATGATTATATTTAAAAAGTAAACTATCACATTCTTCTTGTGTAGCATCAACCTTTTCTAGAGTTTATTCAGCTATTCCATTTACTTGTGAGCAGCTGCTTCGCAGCCAGGGGGTCTGTCAAAGATGATTACCAGAATGAAACTCTCATTACGGTCCTTTGGAAGGATTGTCACTGGAGACTTAAATATAGCTTCATTTAGTCCTAAGTCTGACTTAAACTGGAATAGCTAGCTCCAATGCCTATAAAAAGGCTATCTACAACTTTATATTTTCTAACAATATATTCCACATGATTTAAGAATGTATAGGAATACATGTGTTATATCATACAATGACATTATTTGTTCAGGCAGCTTTTGGGGTTGCTTTCAAATTGCCTTCTTCATTCTTCTCTTTATATATCAAGGAGGTTCCTCTTGATGTAGGACATTCTGATGCATGAAAATAAACTGTACCCCACTGATTGTTGCTGGTGCAAAGCCACAGTTCCTGCTCCGTTCTTCTGAATAAAATTCCTTTCATCTGAATAAAATTGAAGAGGATAGAGAGCTTCTGTCACCAGCAGAAAATATTAGCACAGAGATTGTATCTTTGGAATATTGGCAGTGAGATCTTGATCTATAGTATTGAGTACCCTTGATCACCCACACAAATTTGAGGGTTTATGGCAACAGCTGGGAAATGAATACAGGACATCAGTGAATTCAAACATGTAAGCAGAGGATGCACAAACGCAAAAGAAATCACTCGGGTTATTTTGGCATGGTTGTGGTACGATTCCTACAATGACTGTGTGAATGGGCTCAAATAATGGGTGTGAAATAAAAGTAATACACAATAGGATGATTTCACAGCTCAGAGAAAAATACTAGCATGTGGATGTTTCTCAAAACCTTAATATAACTGTGCATAGGACTCAGTAAAATGACGATACAGAAATTCAAAGTCAAATGGCTTTGATATATTTTCAAGTGTTATCAGGTAATGGAAAGAAAATGAAGACGATTAGAGGGAGAGAACAGTAAGTGGAGAGAGAGTTAAGGGAAAACTCAGCATCAAGGCACTTAGATGAGAACACAAAATAAAAGGCTAGGAAAGAAGGACAAGCCTTTATCCTACCTGACCCAGCACACCAGCACACGTGCAAAATTCGCAGATAATGTACTCATCAAAACATCAGATTTGAAAAAACAGACAAACAAAACAACAAAAACTGTGTAATACTACACACACTTCATAGCTCCCGTTCTCTAATGTTCCTCTAAATATTACTACATTATACATAAGGTAGCAATGAAATAGCTATAGCAATAGCAATAGCATATATAGAAATAGCAATAGCAAGGTAAACTAATTCTGAATTTCTTTTTTACTGGGTTTAAAAATTTCACCTTGAGATTTTTAACTGGAGGGGGAGGACTGAAGGGTAATGGAAAGAAGCAAAAAGAAAAATATATTTGAGTCATCAATGCAATCAAACAAGAAAGCAGAACATTCAAAACAAATTAGGTATATATGTATATTTTGAAAGTATATGCTAGAGCTCAGTCATGTCTTGTGGCAATTAGATCCACAAATTCAGGTCTTTATGTCATTCAGAAGAGATATTTACTTTCGTATATTGAAAAAAGAAGCATCCACAGTATATTACAAAGGAATTCAGAAAGAAAAAGTTATTATGCCTCCAAATCACCTGTGATTAAGGAAACAAGGAGAGATTACTTCCTGGCATGTTTATTTTGAGCTTCAGGGATTTCTGGAAGCTTTGCTTGTTGCTGTGCAGAGATATTGTTATTCTCAAAGATTAAATCCTGCACTGGAAGGTCCATTAGCCTGACCCAGATGATTACTTTTGTACTTTCTGTCATAAATTTCGAGATTACTCCTGGGTACACAGAAAGTGTAGAGAGTAGTAGCTGTTATTTGGTAAAGGAGATTTTTCTGGCATTATTATACATGTAAAGATTTATAAAATATGTATCTTATAAACAAATGCTCACATTAAGAGAGCTTTTCACTCAGAACTTGTTGTCCCCTAGCACAAGTGGAGTTGTTCATCTGCACCTGCAATTCACACTAGAGACAGATGTGAACACTAAAGATGTCAAGTGTAATTTGTTCGGAATCATGTAAAAAAAATGCTTAATGATTTTTCTTCTGCAAATCTTCAGCAAAAGTACAATGCTTTTATCATCTGGAGGCCACGAGTTGGTTTACAATGAAGGGAGGGAATACAAGAACAACTGAGAGAAAGAAGCCCCTTTAAAACAACTGCTTTTGTTCTGTACTCCTAGTGTCTTTATTGTTGGTCTCACAGTTTCTCATAAAATAGCTAAATCTCCAAATGGAATTACACAAAGATTACCAGTTCCCAGTTTTGCTTTTCTTACCATGCCTGGCAGGGGAATGGCAGCATTTTCTTCAAGCTTTTCCAAGCTAGCCTAGAGGGACTTGTTTACTAGCTCTCTGTGGCTCTGATTAAAATAAATTACAAATAATTGCCATGAATTCAAACAAGGCATGAGAAAGCCCTAAATACGTGTTAAAAAAATAAATGTTCTGGAAAAATAATTGTAATAGCATGTTCAGGCAAAACACACAGCAGTTTGGAAGGTACAATATATATATACTCATTTCCTATTTAATGAAGTTTTGAAAGCAATGATATGATTTTCTGGCTGTAATGTGGGATACAAGGACTGTTAGCCCATGAAAAGTCATCCTGAGATAGACATTCTTCCCCTCTGACAAGATTTTCTCCTAAATTTTTTTTTAAGATAACATTAAACCATCAAATGAAGGGCAGAAAGCACAGAATTTGCATCAAAAAAATATGTAATTGGGTAGATAAATATATTTAATAAAATTGTTCTGTTCTTAAAGTTGCAGGAGGAGATGCAGCTAACAGGCAAAGTGGTTTTGCAAGCTATCATCTTATAAAGCTGTCCATACAATTAAGTTTAGATATATTTAAGTGTTCTCCATTCCCAAATAAAATCAACATAAGCATCAAAATCATTACCAACAGATCACCAGAACTCTTTACTGTTTTGGTGGTCCTATTCCACAATAGCCACTTTACCATTATATATAGCCATGGAAACTAAAAAAAAAAAAAAAATCAGTTCAGCTTATTTTATATTTTCTTTCACTTAGGATGTACAGAAGCAGGTATCTTAATCATTTAGCTGGAGAACAGAACAACACTGCCCTACATCACAAGCTTAAAGGTCATAGCCAGAGACGGAGGCAAGAGATATTAGAGGTGAACAGCTAGGAGTAGGAATTGCTGCAAAAAGCAGCTCCCCAAGTATCAGTATTAGGGATGAGAAGGTTAAAATGTGAGTCATGTCCATTGTATCCTGATCTTGTGGAAAAAAAAAAAAAAAGAAAAAGAAAAGAATTTTGTGTGAACCTAATGTTGTAAAAAAAAAAAAAACCAGAAAAAAATACTATGTTTTAACCATCAACAGACACAGGGCCAGTGTCTTGTCATACAGATATTTTGCCCTTCTGCTTTGCAGAAAATGAATAGTCAATACATACGTCATGAAGTACGAGGATGTGAAACTAGCGACCTGAGAAACTTCTGGGAAAAGACTATCGAACAACAAACCCGGTATCTGCAAAATGAGAAAGAACGTCAGCGAAGAAGTGCTCTGACAAAGTACGTAGTTTGCAAAGGTTATTAGAGTTTGAACTGTCATTCTTTAAACACAGGTAGCACTCATTTAAAGTCAGGCACTAAGACCTGAAAGCAATCTTTATTTTTCTGGGATTTTTAGAAAGCAATAAAACTTCCCAGACTGGTATACGAACGTGTCTAACCTCTGGCTAGGATAAGTTTCACTTAAACTTTAGGGTTCTTGGTTCACTGAATGAATCCCAAAATTGACACTTCCTGAAATTATTAGGACAACATCTAGCAATATGAGTTTGTCTTGAACAAGAGGGTTCATTTTCACAGCAGATCGAGCACAGAAGTACCTGGCCCACCTTCGCCCTTTGGCGCTGTCTTCATGATAAAGGAGTTAATTAGAATTAATTCAAATAGGTTAATAGGCGCAAGGTAAATCTTTAAGAAAGGAGAGTATTGCATATACCAACTGACCAAGGCAACCATAATCCATAGCCATATTTAGCTCAAGCATCCATAGCCATATTTATCTCAAGCAGACAGAAAGAGAAAAAGATAGTCTGCTACAAAGTCAGTACAGATTTACTTCAGACAAAGTCTCCAGAAGACGGCAAGCATTTGCATAAAATCTCTTCATATCTATCCTTAGATTATTTTTTAACACAATAGGAAGAAAAATGGCCTTTCAGTAATAACGCTAAATTAAAGAGTCAGTCTCTAGCATGTTTTACCTATTCATAAGAACCAATTCCAACATGTCGCAGCTCCTCAGTCAAGAGATTCATGTATTTTCTATTTGAGGCAGGGACCTAGGCACTATAAAAAAGAAAAAGTGCCAGCTGTCACCTAAAAAATACCTAAAAAATACCTATTACTTGTCTAACAGCAATTTCTTTATGCACACCATTTCCAATCTAATAGTATCCAGGAAGCTACTATTCCTTGATACGATACTTAAATTGAAGTCTTAAATTGGAGTCTCTGGGAGGAAGGGGACATGGGTGACACTAGGTGGCAGCAGGCAGTCTCAGTGGAGGTAACCAGAGGCCTGGGCACAGGGATGCTTGAGAGGATACACTGGAGATGAAAGTGGACCACGATGCTCAGGCAGGCAGTGTCAGGGTCAAGAGCAAATCCTCATTTGCCTTAGAGGAAAGGCTTCAAGGTCACAGAGTTTGCCAGACTCTGTGGAGATGTGCTGAGGTGTGAAATGTGAATATTATAAATAAAATGTTCCCTATTGAAAAAAAAAAAAAATGTGGGCAAGATAGACTAACACCTGATTGATGTTTCTTTTCCCAGGCTCAGAAATGAGTGGATGGAAAGGCTGGAAAAACGGATCAAAATGCTGAAGACCCAATCTGAAGACCCATCTAGCTGAAGATCCCACATCCCACATGTTGGGAAAGAAAAAAAAAAAAAAAAGTATAGTTGGAGAAAATGATAGTCTGATATGAAAGCTTAAGCTAGTTTTACTTTACGGCTTAAATGAGTTATAATTAATTAGCTCTCATTGTTAGAAGTTTCATATGTGAAATATCTATTTTGGCTTTAAAAAGTATTTATCCCTTCACTTGATGAAAAGAGATTGCAGCACTCCATAGTGTTCAAGATAATAAATCATGGTTCCTTGATCTGTAGATGCCTGCAGAAAAAAGTACAGAGAGACAGAGTAAGTGTTCAGCAGAAGTGTTTCCTGAACATTTAGAGCTTCTGTATTAAACTGATGGTAATCTAATGAAGTAGTTCTTTCAAAGTTGTTCAATGAGTAACTGAGATTTTTTTTTCCCTTTTCAACAATGACTCGGACTAAGGAAAAGACATGCACAGATATGGCACACATCCCAAATCACTAGCGGTGCCAAACTTGGTGAGAATTACAATTTTTTTTTTTTTTTTGCCACTATGTTAAAGGTCTGCAAAGACAGTAATATATATCCTGAGAAACAGACTCTCATATACTGAGAACACTCACTTGGCATTGTTTCTATTTCCCCTTCTAATGCTTCATACAGAGGTGATGTTCCCTGCAAAAATATCAAACAGTTTTGTTAGGCTGATGTGAGAAAGTTGCTTTCTTTTTAGGGTGACTGCTTTGTTGCCACCAGAACACTTTAGGCAATGTACCGCAAAATGGGTTTTGCTACGAACACAGTGAAAATCTCTTCCTTCACTTGCTTAAGCTTTCAGTCCCTTGTTGTGTGACCACGTCACTAGTTCTCTGATTATCCGTATTGTTTCAGAGTAGGAAAGGCTTGAATTGCCAATGGCAGGGGGAAAGAAAGAAGAAAAATAGATGAAGAGTTTGAAGATTTAAATTACAATATCTGTTCTTTTTAAAGCAAAATAAGATCAGAGATTGTTGCTTGTTCTATCTTCATATCTCACCTTTATATATCTCACTCTTGTATATCCCAAGGTCAAACCAAATCTATTATGGGAATTTAAGAGTGTAAATAATGTTTGGGGATCCTGAAAAATCCATTAAAATCTATTAAAAAGATGACCTTGGAACACGTGCTCAGAAATCCAGATACCAGCACATATGACAAACTTGAAAAAAAAAACTGTTAAATTCATGTTCATCAGTTTGGTCTTTTCTTGAGAAAGTTTAAGCAACATCAAACAAAAATATACATTCTTTTCCATTCTAGAGAGAAAAAAAAAGCATAACTGCAAAACAGTTGTACTTAAATAAATAAATAGCCCAAAGTAGAAACCCAGGTTTCTATATATCAGGTTTTAACTAAAAGTGAAATTTATTTGAAAAGGCCGGTCCACACAGTTCAGTTCTCCCACGTTCTCTCTGCTTTCTGCTTACTGAAGCTCTACCAGAACTCTATATCTGAAACAGCATTGATCTTTACAGCATTTTGACTGAAACTAGAGCTTGAACTCTCTTGCAATTGGGACAGCACTTTGCATCCCCTTTGCATGAGTGACTATATAAAGTTTACAACAGAGCTGGCATATCTCAGAAATGAATGAGGCACCCCAGAATGAGATTTGCTTGCATTTTGCATAGTTTAGATTTTTCTTCTCTCGTTTTCAAGAAGTGAAATATAAGGAGGAAAATCTATTTGAGCGACAGATTCCATAGCAATGCCAGGAAGTGGCTAAGGTAAATTGTGGCATTTCCTCCACCTAAGTCACTCATTGCAATCTTTTATAGTTGCATCACAGAATAATTCTTTGGCGTATATCCTTATCGACCTAGGACACACCAAAATCATCTCCTAAAGAAGATAAAAAGGACTTTATTCTGTACAGACTGTATCTTTTTCAGCTCAAGGCCACAGGAGTTCTGAAAACATATTTTCAGAATTAAGCCACATTCCTGAACTTAGCAATTTCACCTTTGGTGTCTAGATGAATTATTTCAGGCTCAAATTCTACTGTGCTAGATTCAGGACTTTGAGTCATGTAATCTTTATTTATCCAGGCACTAGTAACATATTTTGATTACAACCTCCATCACTTTTGCAGGGGTAATCTGCCTAGGAGTTTTATAAATTACCACCAACAAAAGAATCTAGAGCAATAAATATAATCTACAGTCAATCAATAAAAATAGGAGTGCGACAACATTAAAATTCAAGTCTAAATGTCAAGAAACAAACTTAATCAGAAACTGGAGCAGACAGACATGAAAATGGTTCTGACAATTTGAAAACATAAAAATACAAATTTTTAATTTACCTTGAAGGTCATAACAGAAAAAAAAAAAGGCAGGCAAAAGAGTAAACTGCAATTTCTATAAGACTCAGAAAATGAACCACAAATAAAAGGAGTAAAGCAAACTGACTGCAGCATTGGAAAAGTGATCAGCTAAAAAAATTGATAAAATCACCAGGAGTGTGCAAAAACATGATTAGAAAGGACACTAAGATGCTCTTCAGACTATTTTCCACAAAACTAACATGCAGTTTCAGCAGCACAGTTAATCGGTTTAAGCCTAAAAACTCAAATATTTATTAAAAAAACTCCTCGAAGAAACATTTCATTTCTCTTGATTTTCTTCTAGCCACATTTTCACATTCCTTTTGAGTGTGACAGAAAGAGATTGAGTCATGACAATCTCTTCTTATTATCTTTGTAATTAAAATGTGATAGATGCTTGCTTATCTTCCTAGCTTTAGTTATTTTAGCATTCTTCTTTTCATGCTGACGCAGCATAGCAAGATGCATGACGCTTCCTCGTTACAAATGCATGGTACAGAACTTAAAAAAAAGACTCACAATATTAAATAAATAAATAAATAAATAAATAAATAAATAAATAAATAAATAAATAAATAAAGTGTTATCACCCTCTTACGCAAACACTATGTAATCTGGACCTAAATCCTTTTAAACGCTATTTATGAGAAATACCTTCTGTTCTAGCACAAGAGTGACAGATACTCTGTTTTAGCTGCATTAATGGCCCTTCTAGTGCATGGATAAAGGCTGACAGCTGTGAAGAATGATTCTGTCAGTAACTTAACAGACCTCTTAGCAGTTCAGCCCAAACTGAGAGAGCTTAAATACAGTTCTTTACTCTACAATCCTTCCCGACCCATGTCCTTTCCCAGCCAAGGGACTAATCTCTGGAGTTCTCCAGTTAATGAGCTAATGAGCATAATTCAGCCAGCGTGGCTGCTCTGTAAATGTGAGTCGTACTCTTCACCTTCCACAGGAAACCGCATGGCCATTTGTTCCTCACAGCACCAACCCTCTTTGTCCATACAACCACATGCCTTGGGGCCTTTACAAACATTCAGAGAAGAGGAGAACAATCCGTAGCACAGATCCATACCACAGTCTAAAATTCTCAGTGGTCAAGGAAATCCACCACATAACACCAGTTTCACCTATTATACTCAATTTTTTGCACAGCATTAACCAAAAAGCAGTTAATTCCATTCTAGAAAATACCTCAGGCTTCATCCAAGGTTTGGATCCTACGCTACACAAAGAACAACAGACAATAACTGCCCCACAGAGCTGCCTCTGTAAAAATAGGAGGAGGAAAAAGATGAAAAAGACGGGCCAGACTTAGAAGTCAGGGAAAAAGCCTTGGTGCCTCATCCTGGCGAACTGCTCCATGCATTAGGTAACATGACCCATGCACAAAATAGTCAGCACTCCAGCTAGAAAACAAAGTTTTCCTCTAAAAAAAAAAAAAAAAGATGAGGAATCAGATGCCAGTGGGGTGCCAGACTCAGGAAAAGAAGGGAGTTAATTCAATTTGGGAAAAGGGGAAAAAAAAAAAAAAAAGGTATCTTATGTGGGGGAAGTTAAGAGTGTGAAGAAGTAGTGTCTTTAAGTAGGTTTGGAAGAGGTGCAGTAGAAGTCCTATGATCTATTACATGTTCTCCTTCGAGCTCATCCTCTCATCTCTGTCTATGAGATATGGAGTTTTTCCCGCACATCACAGCTTGTACAAGCTCAGTGATCCTTGTGTATACACATGAGCTGCAACAGCTGCTCAACTGAAGATACATTTGAGTGAGGATTGGTCCCTAATCCATGGTGTTTTCTGGGCCTTTCCAGTGTCATAAAAGACCTTTCCCCACATTGAAAGATGTGCCAGCCCTTTTCTTGATCAACTTAGATCTTACAAGAAGGACTGGTAAGAGGATAGCAAAGTTTCAAGCTTGACAAGGGATCCTCACATCTTATGAGGAACATAATGAAGTATATTAATATGAAATAGTCTTTTTGAATGGTCTATGAATTTACAAGAGAGGATTTATTCCCCATAAAATGATAATCCTGCTGAGAGTGGCACTATGAGAAGTGCTGTCTGCATCTACTGATAGCCATTTTTAAATTTTATAGAATACTGTCACAGATAATTAAAGACAGAGAGACTCCTGTCTCTTTTGACTTATATCTGCTCATTAGTAAATAGCAGATTGTATTAGTGGAGGAGTAGCTACTCAGTCTGCCTACTCGTCTAAAATTCATCCTGCCTTTTAGGATATGTATTACATACACATTACATTTAGGATATGTATTACAAGCTTATCCAGAGTACTCCTCAAAAAGCAAGAAATCCCCTCATCCTCCTCTGCAACCATTTTCTTATTAGAGAACAGAGTGTGCAAGACCCTGCATGCAGCTGCCTTAAAAGCTCAGAGCCTTTCCCAGAGATTCGCTTCTGTTCCCAGCTCCCTCCCTGCGCATATTACCTTTTCTTATCTCACTTCTCTCCTGTCCCTGAGGATTGAGTGGAGGTTGCTCCAGTGCCAAGGGTCACTGGTGAAGTTTACTCCGAGATCTGAATGCTTTGTATTTCTGACCCTTTGCCTCTTTCCTGCCTCCGAAAGGAAAAGAGCAAATCCACTGGGCAGCCTAATAGCAACCTGCCAAAATTCACTATAGAAAATAAAGCTGGTTTCGAATTGTAAAACTGGTGAAGAGTTTTCAGGAACCGATTCTGACTGCTTTAAAACTCTCCTGCTGTCTCCAAAACCAGGACACAGTCATCAATAGTTTTTCTTCTTCTAACCCTGAGATGAGATTTTAATACCAAATGCCATCCCAGAACAAATCTTTATGGACAAGTAAAAGTCCTTTGAAACTAGCAGCTTATAATAGAAGTGCTGACACAGCCTTATCTGTGCACAGGAAAGAACAGTGCTGCTATAATTATTGAATACAACCTGTAATCGTCACAGTGCTCCAAGTTAAAAGGAAAATGAGAGGCTTTGCATAATGCTGAAAATCTATCAGAGCTTTGATGTTGCTCTAATCCTGCACTATCTAATGTTCATTTAATGTCCAAGCAATAAAAATGAAACTTAACATGTCATTTAAGATTATTGTAATTAGAAAGGTTAGAGCAGAAACCAAGTGGAAGGAAAAATATGCTCTGTTTGACTTGATTTACCCAAATTAAATGCTGTTTTCAGAACATCTATGTAGCATTTTATGATTTAGGCCATTTTTTTGTGGGAAGGTGTGGGAGATTATCAGGTAGCCGATTCATAACTAAAACCAAACAGAAATCATCTCATATAATCCATGTATTGTTTGCAGGTTATTAATAGACAATGTTACCCTGAAAGTCAAATCCCAGGATAGCTTTTTTACTCATGAAGAGCAGCTTCAAAGCTGTGGATCAGCTGCACCAAAAGCAGTGAGGCTGATTGCTCCCATGAACTGTATCAGTCTCTCCTCAAAAGGAGAGATGCAAGAGGTCCCTCAACAGATACTAGAACCACACTTGCATACATTTAAATAAAAGAACTCTGCCTAAGGCCCTAGGCACCCTTTCGATGCTTTCCAACTTCCTAAAAGCAGTGGCAAAACAAGCAGCCACCAATGAGAGATACTAGGGCTCATTTTTCCAGCCCTTGGGAACCTACAGAGAATCTGTGGGGCCTCAGAGACTTTTGCAGCAGGTGCAAAGAGGAGTCTGCACTCAAGCCAAGTCCAGCAGTAAACTCTGGTCATTTACAAGAGCCAATTTGCTTGTTCCATTCCTTTGCCCCCACCTCTTCCATGCACTGCCCAAGTGCTCAACTTCTCCACTTCAGGGAGAACTTTGCTCTGATCTTTAGGTTTCACTCTGCTGAACTGGAGATTTTTGAAGGCAGGAGACAAGTCTGTTCCTGAACCCTCCTCAACAGACACTTGAGTCCTGACTTGCTCTTTAACAAATAAGTTTAGGCAACAGACACTGGTACTTGCTCTTAAACCTTCCTCACTCGTGGCCCTGAGCTGTGCCCTGCTCTTTGCCTCCTTCCTCAACCTTCTTCCTTGAGGCAGCAAAACTGCTGAGGACGCTGCATAGAGAAGCAGGTCAGAGAAGCTGAAATAAACAGATACACATACATTTTTGCTTGGGTAGTTTTCAGCAAGATCAACTCCCTAGCCTGCTTTTCTCGCTGCTCACGTACTTGCTGAAGAAACCATGTAGTGCTGGCAGGGCTGCTGATGGAGAGCAGAGGCACGCAGCACACACTTCATCCTGGTTATTTAAGCCTAAACTTCAAGTGGACCTTGTTCTGACCATGTCCAAGCTATTTAATGTACTATCCCCACAGTCTCAGCACAAAAACATTTCAATGAAAATATTCAATCTAGTTTAAAAAAAATAGCTTTAAAAAAATCCAAAGCACTAAACAGTAACATATACCTAATATCTATATTTTGTTTTATTAACAGGCCTCAAAGCATTTAAAGATGTGACTTGTTACTCCGTTATTTCTCTGATAAGGATACTAAAGTGAGGTAGTGCAGCCTGTCTGGGAACATTCCTGGTCATTGGTGAAGTTTGATCCTGATCCCAGGCCCATGCCTGTTCCCTATCTGCCAACAAGCAGTAGCAGCCTACCTGGCACAGTCAAAATATACCCAAACCAGCCAAAATATTTGTGACCAGTTAGTGTTTATGTGCTCATTCACAAACCATATTGTATGCCTCAGCTCTTACTTACTCCTTTCCTCCTCTTCTGGAAACTGGTACTCTGAGCTAATCAAAAAGAGCAGATCCCCATCCTAGACAAATATTAATGGAAGTTTTGTTTCATTGTAGGGCAGCAGTGGGAGATGGAGTTTGACTCCCTCCTCAAATCAATTGCTTTTTAGTCTCACTCCTCAAGAACATCATATGCAAAACAAATAAAGAAGGAAAATCTAGTATTCTACCCACTTTAACAGTGCTGTATGAAAACTGATGCAAGCTGAATTTTGTCTATGAGGATTGTATCTATGGGATCATTTATGGGATTGTCTATGGTTATGTCTATGAAAAGTTTTTAATTGGGGTGCTTTATGTACAAAGGATTAATCCACTCAACACGTTTACATTAAAATATATTATTCAAGGCAGTGGCCATCTCAGGTCAGTAACTATTCCATTCAATCAAATAATCCTCCTTTTGCAATTGCTATGAACACCACTCATTATTTTTATGACTATGATGACCTTGATCTCTTTTTTTACAACCTCATTAAGTTCAAGAACAATATTATTCAAGGAAATGCTAACAGAGCCTTTTGGTGTCACAGCACAAGTGACCTGAAAAAGACATAGCTCTATCTGATCAAAGCGTCTTTCAGACGTAAAAGTTCTTCTTCTGGTTTAAAATTTCTCTACTTTCATATTCTGAGAGGGATCAGACAACATATAGTAGAGGTAGAAAGAGGAGTGATTAGCTAAAGAGCTACTACTTTTTCATCTAGTGAGTCAAAGGCTCAAAATCATCTTGAAGTAGCTTCTTGCTCAGTTCACTTTGTTATTCTCAGGAAACAGTCAGGAAACTTGAATCAAAAAGGCAAAGTTTGGACAGATAAATCCAAACGAGAGCAACGGAACAACTCTAGTGGAGCTATTCAGTTACGCCTTGCAAAGCCTCTGTTGTTTTAGCCTGGCTTGTCTCCACAGCTCTGCTTTAGTGCTGCCCAGAGCTGGCCCTGCCTGAACTGTTGGACACTTTGCTCCAGGTACCACCACAGACAAGAGAGAAGATAAATCTGTCTGGTGGTTAGAGCAAGGACAAGAACCAGATTCACTGCAGTGCTCTCAAATTTCTGTCTACATCCTAATGAAAATACAATTGCTTCACATTATTTGAAGTCACTTGTGATGAAAAAAATCACTGACAGGTAGCTGAATATAGATATAAACAATATATGAAAGGAAAATTTATATTAAGCTTATTAGCTGCAGACAAAATCTTCACACAAGCATACAACATACATCTCAGGGAGCTGAAGAGAACAGGCTTTCCGAGGTCTCACGGAAGTCTTATAGTTCTGCTTTAAAGCAAATCTTCAGCAAGGAACCACAGCCTCATCAATAAAGAGATACATTACCCATAATTCATTGAAGGATCAACCCTAATGATGACAGCACTGTAATACTTCTACTTGCAGAGACTGTTTTCCTCGCTTTCATTTTTTTCCCCTCTTCATAGAAGCTGTCATATCACCTTGAGCAGATGATTTTTAGCAACTTTTAATCAAACAATTAATTTACTGTTCCCTATGATATTTTAGTAATAAGGATGGTTATACTGTACAGTGTTCTGACATAATCTGCCTCGATAGAAAACTCTAATCCCCATTAATTACCTTGTTAAGCATGACTCAGACTCAAAGAGGCAATTAGTAAAGCACACCATGGTGAATGACTAGAAGCTTCCTGATACTACAGCCCAAATTACACCTCCCCCAGCTGTCAGTGTGAGAGAGGACCTGCTGCTATATCTCTGTCTGTTTTGTGACATACGCCAAAGTGCAAATGGCTGAACTGAACACAGCCTTCACTAGTATAAGAGCAAGAAAGAAAAGGGTAATTTTAACTCATTCATGCATTTGAGGCACTTAGCCCATCAGACCATGTCTGTGGAAAGCAATGAGTGCTGCTCTCCCCTTTGAGTCTCTGCTCAGGCCCTCTCCCTGCTGACCTTTTATTATCTCCCTGATTCAACCAATAGCACCCTTATGTCCCACATACGACACACCATCCTCTTCTTCATCAGAGATCGTTCACACATTCCCATTCTCCAGGAGGATCTATTCATACCTGTAGATATTTAAATGATGACCGTCAGGATCAGGGAAGAATATCAGGCAGTAATAACTGAGCTGAGTTCCTAATCAAGGTCAATCTCACCTCATCCCAGTCTTCTGGTGGGAATTGGAGTCTTCTCTCCTTTGGAATTCTGAATGTTTCTGCCATGTGGGGACATTCTTCCCCTCTCTGAGGTTTTCATGTCTTGTATGTCACAGAAGATATCAATTCAGAAATCAGTTTGATAAGGAGACAGTGTCACTAAACCCATATCTCCATGGCAGTATGAGATTAATTTGCCTTCCTCACTCTCCAGGAAGGAATATACCTCTGCAAAGAGGAGGAACATCCACCACACCTTGTTATGCTATCATATATCATTTTCCTGATAATTTTTTTCTCTTCACAGTTTTATCTTTGTTCATATTGATTGGTTTGAACTATGAGCAGATGTCTTATGAGACAAGGATCTTGCCATTTTTCTCCTCAATGCATTGTAGAATATTTAGCAGAAACTATAAAAATTATATAAAAGAGAAAAGTAACACATTACCCCGATTATCTTCTTGGCATTCATTATTTTTTCAGTGCCATTTCTGAACAGCCTCTCTGGCAGTAAAGAAGGCCTAGTTCTGAATGATGGGATTTTGACAGTCCTTAATAACAAACAGACATCACGTGTATTTGTAGTGATGCAGGTGGCTGGATTTGACTCTGCTGTTTCATGGGGATGAAGATGCTGCTCTGATTCAACTACTGGGAGAAAAGGAGGAGCAGGAGATTAAAATTTAATGTTTATTTTGGCAAATTGTGCATCTGGATGAGTCTCACTTGGTGAAGTGCCACTTCAGGATGTTGTCATCTAGAACTGATTTACAGAAAAGGGTAGTAATGCAGAACTGATAAATCTTCAGAAACAGAAGAGCTTCTGGGTTACAAAGGCCAAATGCTCAAGCACCATGCTCAAATTTGAGTAGCAACAGCAGCAGAATGTCATCACAAAATCTCTCCTTAAATTAAACAGGCCGCAGGTGCATGAGAAAAAGGTTAGCCTCTTTTGGTGTCCTGGTGTCTTTGATGTTGACTTGTCAAACCATTGAAAAACTCTGATGATTGGTAAGACTGGTATAAAACATGTTTGTGGGCCCTAGAGATGTGTAAATGGATCAAAAAGAAAAATAGCTTTATGAGCAGTTTCAAATAGAAATGTTTTTTCCTGGCAAAGTTAGGAAAATATAGAACATTATCTATACTTTCA
Source organism: Eudromia elegans (assembly GCA_003342815.1). NCBI lineage: Eukaryota > Metazoa > Chordata > Aves > Tinamiformes > Tinamidae > Eudromia > Eudromia elegans. The sequence goes on from PTEX01000323.1 coordinate 230,435, forward strand.
GTTCTTTAGGAGATCGGTAGTCCAGCATTAATAAATAGAGCTCAAAGCTTTGACAGATCCAGATGAAAAGCTCTATAGGGATATTGATTGAAGAAATGTTCTTCCATGGGTTCTTATTTGTATTAACAGTTCTGTACATTGGTGATATTTTATATAAATGTACTTTTAAATTTATTTCCATATCTATTTCTATGCCTAGTCATGCATTAAACAAGATATCAAGAGACCTCGTTCATTGTTAGACCAAAGATATCCATTTTTGAACAAATGTGGGCAGGGAAATGGTCTATGCATTGCAAGATCATGGAAGACAGGACAGAAAAGGATATGTGAAGGCAGTAAGTCAGAGTGAGGCTGATATAGCAGAAAAAATAGAGCTAAATCTTTAAGCTCGTTTCAGGGGTATGTTCATCATTGAGAGGAGTTTTAAACAAAGAGTATCCTCTGTCCCTCACAGCACTGTAAAATGAATTCTGGAAGAAATGGATGAAAGCCACCATCAAAGCTGTACTGTAATATTACACAGAGCATTTGAAGAGAAAAAGTCCCTCTAACATTTTCACAGTGGCTGCTAGGAAGCTTTTTTCCATGTTGTTTTTATTCAAGGCTACCAGAAGGATTTTGTAGATGGCCACTATGGCATGTCCTCCAAGCTAGGAGAGACACTCTAACATGATTCTCCCTACTCAGACCCACACATAGAGTGGGAGAAGGCAGTGGCTGTTACAATAGACACATGGACACTCCTTTCTGCTTGGAGAGATAAAAGCTACGCGTGGAAGTACCAGGAGGGGTCACTCCAAGTGTGGAGCTTACTAAGCATGGGACCATACCCGGGCTTTCTGCAGGCCTTCCGACAGCATCTTTCAAAAAAATAAACTCCTTTGACAAATATTCTTTTCCTAAAGAGGATGACTGCAACATCAGGAGGAAGATAATAGTATAGCTTGGCTTCAGCAGTGCAGCTGGACTCAGAAACTTTCCTAGACCCAGCAGGTAACTCGGAACCATGTGTCACAGTTCAACACAGCTTCAGATCAGTAATGCAAACACTTGTGGCTCCAAACTTTAATGAGGATCACATAAAATAACTTGTGTTAAAAAGAACTCAAAAGAGTCTTTGTAGGTACACTTTCAAATACCAACTGATTTATTTTCAAAAATAAAATGCCTGTGAGCCCAAAGGACTTTAAAAAGAGGCATTCATTGACATTTCTCTGCTAAAACATGACTGGGAAAAAAAAAAAAAAAAGTATCTTCTCCACTTTCATCTGCTTCTGCAAAGACTTAATTGAGCCCTAAAGCTATTGTCCCTTTGACATCTTTAACTCATTAACAGGAAATTAGCTCTCACTTTATTTGTGTCAGTACCATGCATGACCTCTCCTTGAATAGACAGCTCTTAAAAAAAAAGACTGTATTCTCATCTTGAACTTGAGTGGGGAATGGATTATTCTAAATAATAGTTAGTAAGTTCCTATTTATGCTTACCTGACTGGACACTACCAGTGAAAGAACGAGACACCCATTATTTTCACGGGATATATCTTAAGGAAGCATACGCAGTTTAGCTGATTTTGAAACAGGTATAGTCCAAGGAGAAAACATACTAACATATACACTGATAAGAAGTCATGGATTTTACAGACTGAACATACCTGTTCTTTCTATTGATTTGGAGGCTGACTTGTTTGCCATGGTTACAAAGATGATCCGGTTAGACCAATGAATCCCAGTGTCTGAGCAGTGCAGACATTTGTACAGTGTGAGTGAATCCTGACAAACAGTGAGATTAAACAGCAAGGACACAAGGATATCTGTAATTATATCTGTAATCAACCCCACTGAGAAGTGCAGATTCATCCAGTTACTCCAGAAGCTGTTATGACATCATAAAGAGTGATAAGGAAGTGTTTAAAGCATTTACATAACTACCTTTAACAAATTTTTGCTTGCCTTCAGTCTTAACATCTAGATTTTCTGTTTGTTTTCTTCTGATTACCTTGATCATGAATTTCCCTTGCATGCAAAACCTATATTTAGACAACTCCAATCTCTTTTAAAATTTCCTCTTATAATATTGTTTAACTCTACAGGTTCCACAAGCATCTTAAAAGCCTGTATTTCCTCCCAAAAAAAAGCATACACAGAAATGCCTACTCAGTCACACTACCGAGCTGCTCAAAATATGGAGATGAGCCTGTGAATTATCACCAGGTGAATACAGAATATCTGACTGATAATGTTGACTGAAGTTATGAATTCCATAAGCTTATGGAGAAGAGAGTTATATATCATCTTTAAAAGATTCAGACAGCTTTATTTTCTTACTGTAGTATGTATATGAAAAAGATAAAAAACATAATAATCTTAATAATTGTTTTGAAGACAGATTGTTTAACTATTAGATGGGCAGACACACTTTCCTGAAGCCATTTACACCACTACTTTCTCAGCAATATGTTTGTGAACATCTTTATGTTATTCATCACTTCACATATAAGAATGAATATAGGCTCATAATACCTCATGGAAGGGAATACTTTCATTTAGGTTTTATAAATGGGGAACTGAACCATAGAGATACAAAACAACACACAGGTAAGCGAGAGTTAGCACTTTTTGGATTATATGCTTGGAAGAATTGTAATTTGCCAGACTTATGTACCATATTTTCAAGCAGATAACTGGTTATAGCACACTAAGTTGTGGTTAGATTGCAGCTAAGGGATTTCAGCCACTACTGCACGACACAAATACTTGGATTTAATAGGAATCTCAGTATAAATGGACACTTAAAGGAAGGAAGAAAATAAACTGCAACATTCATTTAAGAAGTGTATTAAGGTAATTGTAATTGATATTGATAGAACTGAAAAAAAAAAAAAAGTGAACTAACTATTGTGATGCAGTAATTTTGAGATTTAATCTATGCTTCTGAGAAATCACATTGTTTTTATTCAGCCAGGCAAATGGCAGCATGATGATAAGATCAAACACTGACAAACTTAAGTGTCTTTGCTATTTCCATACCCTTCCTCCCCAGCCATTATGTTTAAAAGAGCTGCTAATTTTTATTGCACTTACCCCAAAGCACTGGCTTTCAACCTTTTGCCTTACAGGAAAATCTACAGAAAGCTAAAGGGAAAGCAGTTCACTTTATTATTATTATTTTAACAAGCACCACAGAACAAAATAATTTCTGAGATTCACTGCTAATTGTTGTTAATAATTGTAATTAAAAAAAGAACTTTAAACAGTGATTATCATTGCAAAGAAATCCCCAGCAAGTTAATTTTATAGTAAGATATTTATATGAAAATGGTCAAAATATATTCCCCCAAAAAAATGAACTTTAGAGAGGAGACTTTATAAAAAATAAATACACTGGGATTACTCATAGCATGTAAAAGTTTGACATGTGTTTAAGGTCCTAGATTTCATGCACAAATTTTGTTCATTTGCTTTGCAATGACTGAGTGGAACTGTTCATTAAATGACCTAGATTTGCTGTAATCTTTGGAGACCTTTCAATGAAAAGGTTTTCAAATATCATCTACTAATTGTTATTTAGAATCATTAACCTAAATCAAAGTTGACAGAAAAGAGTACCACTTCAATTTGCAAGTCTTATTCTCCTTAAATTGTCCCAAGATACTGAGGATAGTAATTGTTTTGAAGTTGTTTTGTGGAAGGTATGTTTGCATGTGGAACATATGATGGAAAGAGATAGGATCAGCCTTGGGGAGTAAATCATTAAAGGAGGAATGAATCGCTCCGGGAGATTAGTGCAAGTTACTCCTCACTCATTATGCCTTTCAAAGAGGCACTCTTTCCTGACTGAACTCCAAGGGCAAATTCAAGTAAGCGGACAGGATTGTAAAACCTTTACCCTGAAAGAAATTCCATAATCCAGCAAAAAAATCTGAAAAGCATTCGCTGCATATAAAGCATATTCGCCTTCTTCCTCACGTGTCAGTCTGTCGTAAACCTAAACCCCTGGCATCACACAAACATATGACAATCCCAGCCTTCATGCGGCAAAAGTTCAGTAGTCATTGTGAGAGGAGAGTTTGAAAAACTGACACAAATTTATTTTCTAAACAATGCCACGAAATAGATGGCAAACCAACAGAACATCTAACTGAGTGTTACCATAACGTGAAAAAAAGTGTGGAGGGAGACCACCCAGTTATTTTGAAAAGGCTGGTATTTCCCAATGCTGCAAATGATCTATAAGAATACTATTTGAATGTAAGTGTAATAGGCCTCTTTCTGGCTTCTTCCCTCAAACTTGCACCAGTTTAGTAACATTTATTTCATTAGAACAGAGCAAATACTAGAGATCTTTTTTTTAAAAAAAATTAAATTAGATCACAATAAACTTACTTCAAACCTAAATAAGATCTAGTTCATTAACCTTGTTTTAAAATGACACATGAAATTCTATATTCAAAATTCTGGGCAAGTACTCATATTTTATGAAATATTAATTTTCTAAATGAATAATAAATATATTATTGCATTGCTGAATTCCTAAGCTCTTCTCATAAGACACTAATGGTACTATTGAGATAAACCAACCAATCTGGAAAATACTGCATGCAATATTTAAAATGCACCCTAAAGCAAAGGAGCATATAGAAACCAGAAATGATGAAAATTAAGTCACGCTAAAGATATTACCTCTTATACCAGCTCCTCATTTATTCTAGAAATTGTATTCTGTTGACCATATAGCTCTGAATTTGTGCCGCTAACCAATGGGGAAGGAGAGAAGGAGACCTTTGAGTGCAAAATTCACTAAAACTCTTGCCCCAGAGACCACTTCCTAAGCAGGGACTGTGATAAATCCACCACCTAAGGCCATGGCAAAGTGATGGGTTAATGAATTGAGGTCAAGCTGGGAAACGAGAGGAGAGAGTAGAAAGGTGTTGATCGTCTGCAAATGACTTGCTGCAGGGAGTACTGTGTTAAAGATACGGGATTGAAGCACACCAATTATTGCTTCGTTGACAAGCAAAGAATTGTTTTTAGTTTTACTTCTGCATTTCACAAAAAAAAAAATCCCCTGTTAAACTAATTCTTCTAATACTTACATTGTAGTGTAAAAGTTACAGCAACGGAATTTCGCATACAAAGAAAGGCAAAAAATATAGGCAGGTCAGAAGAGGATAAAGGAAGCTTATTAGATAAGTGAATATTTTTTAAATAATAATAATAAATATCTTAGTCTTGAAAATATTTACTTCTGCATATGTAAAATCAAGTTTATCAATTTTGTTATATTCTTGTATTTTACATCTTTCTTCTACATTTCTTCAGCAGTTATTCAGAAGCGGTGTATTTGTTTTCCCATAATACTTGTACTACATATAGTGACTTTTATTTACTTTCCCCCTATATGTTAAAAAATAATTTGCATTTATGGTTAAGTTTCACTGACTTCATGCTGTAATTTAATGAAATTTTTGAGGAATCTGTTCAAATATCTTTAATTTCTTAATCTTCGTATTGCAGATTTAAGTTTGGCACTACCTTTAAAAGCACTGCAGTGCTTTTGGTAAAATATAACCTTTATTTCCTATTTGTTTTTTATGGATGGTGGTTCTTTCAAAAACTAAGCTCCTTTCCCCTCTGTGAATAATTAGTGTTAAAACAGCTACATTTGCCACTCAAATTTCAGACACCTTCATGTGTGTATGGGGCTACTCTTACACCTGGCATTATGCTATGCTTGTGTGGTTAGGATTTTCCACAGCATTATCCACTGCAGCTTGTCTTTGTGAAGCCAGTTTACTACATGGCGAAAAATGCAGAAAATTCATATGAAGATTCAGAGAGAATGAGACCTGGTTATGGGCTCCCTCTGCTTGAAGTTCAGGATCCATAGCCTTGATCTTTGCTAGCTACTTTTCACATAAATAACAAAATTAGCATTACAAAAATTCCTTCTTTATTTTTTTTTATTTTACTATTGCACTGCATCCTGAATACATGTATTATGAGCTGTATTGGACAAATTGAAGCAGCAAGAGAAATTGGTGACCCAAGGTACAAAACACACTTCAGAATCCCTATCGTTTTTTAGAATAACAACAGCGGCACTTCTTACTTTCATGAGAAATAATGTTATGCTGACAATTATGCTAACTACTGTCATATGTTAATGCTGCACTTTAGTTGTTCCCAAGGACATGTCACCTTTTTTAAATGATATGTTTAAAGGGCATGAAGGAGGCAACAATTCCACAAACCAGGAAAACTGGAGCACATCTTTAAACATCTTTAAATCTAATTTTTTAAGGATCTGAACAATCTCTACTCCAAAAGGAAACAGAGAATCCCCTCAGATGTCTTACCATACATTAACCCACTGGAAGGTAAGTCATTCCTCAAGGCAGGAAATAATTGATTCTCATAATCACTATGAAAATGTACCTAAAGGAGGAAAAAAAAAATACAGGTTGCATAATTACAGAGATGTTTTCTCTTTAGATTTGTTATATGCAGAATTATTACACACTGCTGTCTATATTTTAAACACACACACACATATCTCACCTAAGCAGGAAAACATGCAAACCCCATGCCAAAAGGCTTCACACCAGAGTGTGGTTTCTTTAACTAATACCAAGGAGTCCATGAAACTGTGATACCTGATGAGTGTGTGTGAAGTCCTTTACAACGGTGAGATCATTTTGTGAGCCAGATGCACACAAATGTACTTCTAAAGATGTCACAGAAATATCTGCCCAAATATCCTGCAAAGCAAGGGGAAAATATTGGCCCTGTGGAGAAATGGGAAAGGCTTTGCCTTCATTACATAGAATGCTTAAGGTTGGAAGGGGCCTCTAGAGGTCATCTAGTCCAACACCCCTGCACACACAGGATCACCTAGAGCATGTGGCACAGCATTGTGTCCAAGCAGGTCTGGAAGATCTCCAGAGATGGAGACTCCACCACCTCTCTGGGCAGCCTGTTCCAGGGCTCTGTCACCCCCACAGTTAGGAAATTCTTTCTTAAGTTCCTGTAGAACTTTCAATGCCTCAATTTGTGGTCATTTCCTCTAGTCCTGTCACTGGCCACCACTGAGAAGAGGCCGGCCCCATCCTCCTCCCTCCCTCCCTTGAGATACTTATACACACTGATCCGGTTTCCTCTCAGCCTTCTCTTCTCCAGGCTGAACAGGCCCAGCTCTCTCAGCCTTTGTTCATAGGGCAGATGTTCCAGGCCCTTAATCATCTTCGTAGCCCTGTGCTGGACTCTCTCTAGCAGCTCCACGTCCCTCTTGCACTGGGAAGCCCAGAACTGCACACAGGACTCGAGGTGCGGCCTCACCAGGGCTGAGTAGAGGGGCAGAATCCCCTCCCTCGACCTGCTGGAGACGCTCTGCTTAATGCACCCCCTTCTTGGCCACGAGGGCACACTGCTGCCTCATGGTCAACTTGTCGTCCACCATGACGCCCAGGTCCCTCTCTGCGGGGCTGCCCTCCAGAAGGTCGGTCCCCAGCCTGTAGGTGTGTCTGGGGTTATTTCTGCCCAGGTGCAGGACCCTACACTTGCCCTTGTTGAACTTCATGAGGTTACTCATCGCCCAGTTGTCCAGTCTGTCCAGGTCTCTCTGGATGGCAGTGCAGCCCTCAGGGCTATCAGCTGCTCCTCCCAGTTTGGTGTCATCAGCAAACTTGCTGAGGGAGCACTCCATCCCTTCATTCAGGTCGTTAATGAATAATTCGAACAGGACCGGATCAAGGACTGAGCCCTGGTGGACACCATTAACCACAGGCCTCCAGCTGGACTCGGCACCACTGATCACCAGCCTGTGAGCCCTGCTGTCCAGCCAACTCCTAATCCACCTCACTGTCCACCCATCTAACTCACTCTTCTGGAGCTTGCCCAGGAGGATGCCGTGAGGGACAGTGTCAAATGCCTTGCTGAAGACAAGATAGATGACATCCACTGCTCTGCCCTCATCTATCAAGCCAGTCACACCATCATAGAAGGCTATGGTTAGTTAAGTATGATTTCCCCTTGGTGAACCCACGCTGGCTACTCCTGAGTAACTTCTTCTCCTCCATGTGCCTGGAGACAGCAGCCAGGATGAGCTGCTCCATCATCTTTCCAGGGATGGAGGTCAGGCTCACTGGCCTCTAGTTTTCCAGGTTCTCCTTCTTGCCTGTTTTGAAGACTGGGGTGACATTGGCTTTCTTCCAGTCCTCCAGCACCTCCCCCATTCTCCAGGACCTTTCAAAGATGATGGAGAGCAGCTTAGCTGTGACATCCGCCAGCTCACGCAGCACTCTGGGTTGCATCTCATCAGGGCCCATGGATTCGTGGGTGTCAAGTTTCCTTAGGTGCTGTCTGACCGAATCTTCCTCTATCCAGGGCAAGTCTTTCTCTCCTCAGTCCTTTTCTCAGTCCCTACAGCCTGGGATTCTAAAGGTCTGCCCTTGGAAAAGACCAAAGCAAAGAAAGCATTCAGAAACTCTACTTTTTCATAACCAAGACACCCACTCAATTCACCAGCAGAGCCACGTTTTCCGTAACCTTTTGCTGTTAATATATTTGAAGAAGTTTTTCTTGGTATTTTTAACATCCATCATCAGATTACATTCGAAACACGCTTTAGCTTTCCTGGTCACATCTCTGCAATCCCTGACGATATTCCTGTATTTCTCCCAAGAAGCCTGTCCTTTTTTTCCACATTTTGTATACCCTCTTCTTCTGCTTGAGCATTGCCATAAGGTCCTTGCTCACCCACACAGGTCTCCTGCCCCTTCTGTCTGACTTCTTACACATCAGGATGCACTCTTGCTGGGCATGGAGGAAATGCTGTTTGAAAACTAACCAGCTCTCCTGGGCCCCTCTTCCCTCTAGAGCCCTAGCCCACGGGGTCCTTCCAAGGAGGTCTCTGAAGAGGCTAAATTTGGCCCTACTGAAGTCCATACTTGCACGGCTATCTACAGCCCTGCCTCCTCATCGTTGGATCCTGAACTCCACCAACCCATAATCACTGCAGCCGAGGCTGCCCCCCACCTTCACATCTCCAACGAATCCCTCACTGTTTTTTAGTATGAGGTCCAGTAGTCCACCTCTCCTCGTCGGCTCCACCACAACCTGTGCCAAAAAGTTGTCATCAACAAATTGCAGAAACCTCCAGGACCGTTTAGGCCTTGCAGTGCTATACTTCCAGCAGACACCAGGGTAATTAAAGTCTCCCATGAGAACAAGGACCTGTGACCGAGAGGCAACTTCCATCTGTCTGTAGCAGGCCTCATCAACTTCCTCATCCTGGTCAGGTGGCCTGTAGCAGACACCCACCACAGTGTCTCCCACATTAGCCTGCCCTTTAACCCCCACCCACAGGCTCTCAACTTGCTCATCCTCCAGTCCCAGTTTGAGCTCCATGCATTCCAGTTGCTCTCCCACATACAGAGCAACTCCACCACCTCGCCTTCCCAGCCTGTCCTTCCTAAAGAGCACGTAGCCTTCCATGACAGCACTCCAGTCGTGTGAGCCATCCCACCACGTTTCTGTGATTCCTACGAGATCATGATGCTGGGACCGCACACAGATCTCCAGTTCATCCTGCTTATTCCCCATGCTTCGCACATCGGTGTACAGGCATTTTAGAGAGGTAGCTGAGCCTGCAGGTTTCCCAGGAGGGATGAAAGAGGACCCTCTGAAATCATGTCCTATCCGCACTTCCCCACTCCATACTCCCGCTGGACACCCATTGACTTTGGCTACATGGTACTGACTGCCTTGTCACTCTCTTTGTGATTGTGACACTCCCCTTCCCCCTTCTTGCTTAATTTAAAGCCCTCCTAACCAGGAGGGCCTGGTTAACCAAGATGCGCCTGCCCCTCCTGCTGAGGTGGTTCCCATCATTCCCCACCACCTGGTGGTTGTCAAACAGAGTTCCATGGTCATAGCAGCCAAAGTTCTGTTGCCAAGACCAGCAGGACAGCCAGTTGTTAACCTGTAATATCCACTCTCTCCTCCTTGAATCCATTCCCCTCATGGGTAGGATGAAGGAGAACACAACCTGGGCTCTCATACCTTTGACAGCCATCCCTAGGGCTCTGTAATCTCACCTGATGTCAGTCAGTTTCCCCATGGCATTATTAGCGCCCACATGGAACAGTAGCAGGGGATAATAATCACATTCCTGGACAAGCTTTGGGAGCCTCTGTAACATCCCTTATTTGAGCCTCAGGCAAGCAGCAGACCTCTCTGGATAAGAGGTCGGGTCTGTAGATTGGTGCCTCCGTTCCCTGCAGCAGGGAGTCACCCACGATGATCACCCACCGCTTCTTCCAGGGGCTTCTTTTCTCCCTAGGGGCAGCAGCCTTAATGCTTGGATCTCTGCAGACGGCCCCCTAGGCGGACCTTGGTTCATGTCCTCATCTGTCTGATCCCCAAAGTCCAGGGCCTTGTACTTGTTGAACGTGGTCACTGGTTGGGGAGAGATGGACCGGGGAAGGGTTCTCTTGCCAGCTCGAACAGGGACCCATTTCCATTGTTGTTACTTGTTGTTGTAAGTAATTTCATTACCTAATGTTTGAATAGGTGCAGAATGCTAAAACTGATCAATAACTTAATTAAAAATATAAAATAAAAAGTAGGTGTAGATCTGAGCTCAGATGAGTATGTCAAATCCTCCTCAAATTCAGTGTGTATTTACAGTCAAGCACTGAACATAACCAGAAAACAATCTTTTGCTCTTGGTCTTTCAATCTGAGGGCAGTTCTAATCTGAAGAAGCATGTGTGTACAGAACAACTCCTTTTATTTCATACACAGGACCCAAAAGGCCAAACCTAGACCCACCAGCCTATTCCTTGGGAAACACACTGCCCAGACTCTGCTTATTGAAGCCTGGGAAATAACTTCTTCATCAAAGATGTTCATTTTTATTTCTATTTGAAACAAGCAAAATAATGGCAGTATTAGAGATGTCTCTCTCAGCCTGCTCTCAGTCCTATTACCAACGTCCAAGCACTTTACTTGCCACAGGAATATCAAGGGATTTGGGCTGAAAGCTATTGCCATGATTCAGAGAGAGACATTTCCTTTTACGTTTCTTAACATTTCCCCCAGATGCCGTGGAGAGCAAAAAGAAGTTTTATATTTCATATAAGACGTGTGATGCTTGCTTCAACTACTGCTATACGTGCAGTGCTTTCTCACTAGATATATAGGATACTTGTCCCTCCTCACTGCCTAGAAGCCTCTTCCCAAGAACCTCTAAAAATACAGGCTAATAAAGAGTTTCCTTTTCTTTTCTATGTGACCTTCTACCTGCTCAGTTTCACTGAGAATCCAGATAAACTTATCCCAGGAAAATTGTAATCAGAATAATCTTTTTGCCCACTAGAATTTGCTTGTCTTTTTCAGATTTGTTATCCAGAAAAAAATGGATCAGTGCAGATCAGATTCTTCTGTGACTCTTGCTATGTGCTAAAAGAATACATGAAAATCATCTGCCTGAGTGCCACTATGAACTCTAATCTCTGGTTAAGTACAGAACAAAAACAAAAGCCTTTAGGCAATGGTATCTGTTACTGAAAGACTAATTAAAACTTAATTTAAGAGGACAATACTTCATTGAGTCCTTGACCTTTCTGAAGCTGCTAGCAAGTCACGATAGCTGGGTAGATTCTTTGCGAGGAGCCAACAAACCAAACTTAAAATGCATCAGGTTTAAATGGATGGCCCAGCTGTGTATGGCAAAAACACGTGCCATATTTGCTCAGCAGTCTGGTTCCTGGGATACCTGTTATGTTGTGTTATATTTATTACCATTTGCAGCCCAGGAGCTGAACAAGAACTGCTACTGGAATGGTAGAGCATGCTTCCTGGGCACTTTCTGCCTATGTCCAGAATATTTTACTGTTGGACACTGCAAACATGATTAATGACGAGGTGAGTAAAATGGATTCCTTTCCTTCCAAATATATATTAAAAAAATCCTTAACTTGAAGTCATGTTACTCCATGCCATAGACTGATATTACATATTAGGATTACATGCTCTAGGTGACCCTGCGTGTGCAGGGGAGTTGGACTTGATGACCTCTGGAGTTCCCTTCCAACCTTAAGCATGTCTGTGATTATCATTGTTTCCCAATAACAGAGACTCTGCAGTGCACTGAGGCACAGGGAGGGGACTAGAGATGGATGCCCGATCTGCCAATGCCTCCAGAGCATCATTCACATCCTCCCTCCCTCATGGCTTGCAAGATGGGTAAGGGACATAAGGGCACCTTGAGTGCCAGGAGTCCAGCTTCCCAGTCTTCATAGTTCTGTCTCTGGCTGTCTCTGAGCCACATCACCTGCCCAAAGCCATAGTGAACTGTTTAGAGATCACTCTAAAAAAATCACACCACTCAGCAAAACTTCTCCAAACCTGTGATGCAAAGTCAAGTTGCTTCCACGTAGGCACTTCTCTCTCCCTACAAAAAAGAAGTGCAAAGGTAGATCTACTGGTCTGCACAGTCCCACTGAAGCGAGTCTGATTCTAGCTACCATCAGATTTCTCAGCTGACAGACCTCCTCTGCACTAGAAACTGTGACATTTTAACCATTTTAGTAGTGGAGAAAGTCTAACCTACAGGTTACTACTCCTTCCGATGCAGGAATGAGGTATGTTGAAGCCATAGGATTTATGGGTTTTATTTACTGTGTCAGCTTGATAAAAAAAGTTGATTTTTTTTTCACATTTAATTCAATGAGAAGCTTGAAAACTTTGAATAAATGATACTTGTAGTTGTACAATTATCCAAAATGCGAAATTTACCCTTCGTAGGAAAGTAAATTTGATTTTGCTACATTTAGTGGTCAGAGATTCTAATTTATCAGGTCTACCAGATATTTAAAAAGAGATTTAGTGTGTATATGCATTTGTGTTCGTACACATACATATTTGTACTTGTACATACACATACAAATACACAGTGATATTTATAGTTGTCTGTATAAAGTATGCATACATGCCATATATTAAAATACAAAAAACACTAGCTTTCAATATGCACACAAAGCCACGTTGACGGTATTTGACTTATGAGCAATTATAGAATAGTTCCTTCAGGTTCCTTTCAATTTAAAAAACATGCCTAAAGGTATAAACTTATCTATGTTTGTATGTGACAAAAAAGAAGACTTTTCTTTGTTAAACATTTACCATGTTAAGCTGTAAATTTTAGAATTAAGTAAATAAAAAGGGACAGCATTTTGATTACCAAATTTGCTAATTTACTTAATGGTTTTACCAGGTTAATTGGATTTTGTTAATCTCTTTAGAATGATTCTTTTTCTAGTCAGGTTCCCTTGAGGAGATTACTTGCTAAGAGAAGAAAAAGCCTGAGAGCTTTAGCACTCTGACATTTTTGTTTCACATTAAAACAAATTTCTGAGTCTCTAGAGGGAACATTACCTCCAGCTACTTACTTTGTATGCACTTGCAAAAAAAATATGGTAGTACTTAAAAAGCAACATTCTGGTGAATATCTGAGATTTACATATGAATACTCAGATATTTCTCTCCTAAGCACCATAAAGTCTCATCAGTCATTTCTTAAATGTCCCGAGTGCTGCTGTTTGCCACTCTTTCAGACCTGCAACCGCTATCTTTAAAGACTCTCCATCACTGCCTGTTCAAATGAAGTAGCTTCTGGGAAACCTGAAAGGAAGCAGTTTAGAGCAATAAAAGACTTGAAACAACCCAGGCAAATCATTCTTGTTTCTGTTTAATTTACAGCTATTTAAATGGAAGTTTTCTGTTTGTTCAGGTCTCACAAAAGAAAATCTGCCTGATTGGATGCAGGTTGGATCCAAGTCTGAAGGACTGAGTCTTCAGCGTGAAGCCAACCTTCTCACTGCGCCTTCCTTGCTTACTCTGCGTACTCTGCTTTGGCAGGTCCTTTAGCATGCACCAGAAAGATTGGGCCAGGGATCTCCAGAGGTGACCCTCTGCAGAGACTGGGAAGTCTTCAGGGTGCTGCCCTGCCTGTTAAGTGAGATCTCACTTTTTTCTAGGAACTGAAGGAAAGAGATTTTAAAAAAAAAAAAAAAAAAAAAAAAAAANAAAAAAAAAAAAAAAGAAAAGAAAGGAAAAAAGCTCCCGCATCTGAAGATAGCCCTGCTACTTCCAACATGTGATCTCTTGTTTGATAGCAAATGATCAGTTCTTCTAGAAGAAGAAAAAAAAATGTTTATAAACATATCTAGCTTTATGATTTTTTGTTAATGTTTTTCTCTTTCAGATACTGAAAAGATAAAATCAAAACTGTGTTTCATAGAGTTATGTGTAAAACAGGGTTTTTTTTCCCAGCTATCTTTCTCTTGAATTGTGGTTTTAAAATTTACATCTTCAGTACTTTCACCTTCATAGTTACTACAACTGTGTGCAGATAAAGGTATACTTCAAAACTAACTCCAACTTAGAGCATATGACATTTCTTACAGTTGAAAAGCATATTTATAGGGGTTATTACTGGCTGGCAGAATTCTTTTGAAAGTGCATATCCATGTGCAGAGTTTTAACATTTTAAAACAAAGATGTCTTAATTTTCAATGTGCACATTCAGAGCTGACTATGGTAAATAATCACCTAATCAGAATATTTACTTCCCACTTTAAAGAGTTGCATGTGTAGCTAGAGTTTTGCCAAGAACATGCACAATTATAATTTTTGCTACATTTCATATGTTGATCCTCTGGAGAAGAGTCTGGAAGTGTTGCAGGCATCATAATAGAGATGTCACATTATTGAAAGCAAAGGCTAAAATGCACTTAGCTTACTGTCATTTATGGCAATTCAAGGCCTGATGCCTTGAAAGTAAAAATCAAAGGAAAAAGTGGTCTTTCTATCAATCTTAGGGAGCTGCTTAAGATGTACTGTGATAAAAGTCCTAGTATAAATGGGTATATAGAGTTTACAAAACAATATGGAGTTCTAGTTGCTCATTAATTCTTAACATATTCCGTGAATATTTGAGAAACCAAATTTTTCAGATTTTGATTTCTTTACTCCTAAGAACAATTTTCCACGTGGAAGAGTGAAATTGAGGTAATAATGAAGGTTGTTTGACTACCCTAACATAGGAAGTTTGAGGTATCCCTTTACAGGATGTATCTCACAACACACTTTTGCACATACAAGAGCTTCTAGTTTACTGACCTGCACACAGCAGTGAAACAGGTCTATGAAAGCCAGCATATGTTCATGGCTAGCAGGGGTGTGTTGCACAGACTACTGTTTCTCTTTCCTATCTCTTGCCTGTGCTGGGTATTTTAGTAAAAATAACTGGTTTTTTACATACGCTGGTAATTCAGCCATTGCCCACAGCAAGGAAAATGGATTGACATAGAGCTCTGCCTGCACAACTGCAAACGTTTTACTCCTAATGCAGTCTACAGCAAATTTGCATAAAAATATGCTAATAGTGCTTTAACATGTGTTAAGGTGAAGAAATAAAATGCTCAAAACAACAATTTTCTGCAAAGAATGTCTGTTTTTCCATGTGGTGTAAGAGTCTATATTCTTCCTTTTAGGAGGGCAGTTCAATTTGTAATTCCACTTTCCTTCTGCTTTCAAGACAAGCTAAAGAATTCAGTCACCAGGAGCTTGTTTGTTTGTTTTTTGTTTGTTTTTTTCTTCATCCAGGTATATTTCATGAACATTCTTTTCTTCATCCATCTACAAATAAATTGAGAAAAAAAACAGATCACTAATTCTCCACCCAATGTTCATTATACACAGATCTGGGGAGAGAAGCCCAGTCAAATCCAGTTTAATTCTGATATCCCTGTTCACAAAAAGAGAATCAGAGCTATCAAACAGATAGTGAGAAAAAGTGCCACCAACCTCAGTCATAATTAAATTAGATCAAACACATTATCTCATTGTGCACATTATCCCATTGAAGAAGTGATCGTTAGTTTTCATGAGGTAGCACAAGGGGAGATGGAACAGGAGTGCACAAGACTGGGAAGTGTTAGTCAAAAGTAGCAAATATTTGTACTTCTACTTTTCTAATGAAGTATGTTTATTACTACTGTTCTTCATTAACATTTCAATTAGTATGGTGACTTTTCTATTATTTCAAAACACACATTTTTATTATTATTCACTCATTTATTATATTAACTATATTGAAATACAGCAGTTTTCATTTTCTTACGTTCTTATTTTTTCCCTCTGCCCGCCCTCACGGAACTGTAGGAAAAGGCAAAGTAGTCTTAATTAAAGGTTTTTCTTCTCAGCCAGAAATAACTGACCCTATTCTTCTTGCTCAGGAAAGGACTGAGGCAATTTTGCATCTGTAGCTTGCCATATTCCTGCACAGGACTAGTTGAATGGCAGATGCAAATCTGTATCCGGACCACAAATACATTTACTCATGCTTCGCCAAGGCCCCAGACATGTGCTATCCCTGGCAGTCCCTAGGGGAGCTGTTGCAGCTCATTTCCTTAATTTTCAGGAAAGAAGGTGTTGTGAAACACCCGGCTTGCTCAGAAAACCTGGCACAGACACACTGCCAAATCTATCGTGGTAAAATTATTCTGCAGCCTTGAGGAGACATTAAATAGCCCTGCTGGAGAGTGGGAGTGTTATCTGGTGAGACAGCACCACAAATACAGCCTGGCTGTGGAGATGGTGCTGGCAGCATACACTAGAGTCTGGGTGCTGCTGCCATGTACAGAGAGTTTCTGTTTCCAGAAGGGAAGAGCATCCACTGCCAGCAAGTCCAAGGATGTTGTGAATCACCTGAACGGAATGGAGTGCTCCTGATCAGGTCAACCTCCTCTCGTAGCATTATAAACATATGAATATGTATCAGAGAATACACTGGAGCTATCACCAGAAAGGCTTTCCAGCACATCCCAGTTTACATATCATGAAATTGCATAAATTTGGAGCAAAAGCAGTGCCACTGTGCGCTAAAATCTGTAACACCTTCTACTGTGAGAAGAGCTTGTGAACTAAAAAGGCTTTTGTTTTCTAGATGTCCTTTACAGTCTTAATATTAAAAGTGATATGGGGAGGTCATTTGAGAAGCCACACTTAGCAGTGAGGTCTCTATCAGATTTTTATTGTGTGCCTGTCAACAGCTGCCAAGTGCTACAGGCCGTCACATTTCAAATCCCATCTTCTGCAAAGTCCAGCTATGAGGAGAGCAGCTAATTCCTGTGTCAGGACATACCTCATGTTTTTGTTTGTGTAGCTACACTTCTGATCTCAGAACATTTTCACATCATAATAGTGCAGATCAAGCAGGGTGTCAGTTTATATGTTCAGCCTGAAATCACAGACCTGCTACAAAGTGTTTCTGTGTTCAAACACCAGTGTCCTTCATCTGGACTTTTGTAAAGGGTAGGATTGCAGGCTTAGACCCCAGCAGATCACACAGTGATGTTATTGTCCATTCTACATCTGCTTTGCCGTGCTCTGCTATAGCCAGGATGAACAGATGCTCAGGAAATTATTTAGCAACACACAGCTGACCTTGCCATCTCATTGAATGTTTCAAAACAGTGCTTATATTTCTTTTTTATATAATTACAGAAAACTATTTCATGTTTGCTCATGCTTGCTAAGAATAAAGAGGGCAATGAATCTGGATTACAGAGGAACCTGAGTAGAGCTCACAGCAACAGTGCATTTTAAATGGAATATCTTATCGTTTGACTGAAATTACATTATTGCAACATTTCAAAGGCTTGAATGAACAATTACAGAAGTATTATTGCAGTAGTACCACAGACTTATTCAGCATAAAGCTTATTCAGAAGAGTAAAACTGAAACAAAACAACAGATAAATGTCCCTGAAAACCTTGTCCTGAAAGCACTGCATACATTTTCAAATACCTCATAAAATCTCTATTTTTATGTTTGAATTGAGTTCAGAGGATCTCCGTAAATATAACGAGTTTGAGCAGACAAGGGAGAAAAAAAAAATCAGCATTAAACATGATGATCACCAGTGAGCAAAAATTACAAAATCTAGTATACAAATCTGCTCAGAGAAATGTTATTAACCTACTTCGCTGATACTTATTTCTGTGACACCTATCGTCCATCCTCATGGATGTATGGTAACCAATTATTTTTGAATCATGGAAATGACACCATTTTTATACCAATTATGTTTGATTGATGGTGTTTATTATGTGTTTCGTTTTTTTCCTGCTCTCCTGTTAAGCTTTGGTCACTCAGTTAAGCTTCAGATAGACAATTATGGAACTTGTATGGCCAGTCATACAACAATAATTAGCAAATAGACACTAACAGCAGTAATATTTTATGTATAACAGGTTGAAATTTATTCACATAAACTAGGTGGAATTCTGCTTTAAAAAACTTGCATCTCAGAAAGTTCCCCTGTATTTTTCTTAGCTTTATTTTACCTACCTGAACTCTAGTACATCCTAAGATAGTGAAGAGTGAATATGAAATGTGAAGGTTGCCAAAAGCAGAGAGATCAAAGATCTTTTCCCTGCCTGCAAATTGCCACCAGGAAAGATACTGCCACGTACTACAATGCTACAAGACATGTGTTGGCATTTCTCTGATTGAGAAATTATATATGCTCATATTGGCTTTCAACACCTCCACTGTTTACAATTGTTTGAGTATTCTCCATCTCGACCACTGAGGACTGTAGTGCAGTCTTATGACCTGTTAGCTGGGAGGATTCATTTCTGTTGTTGTGTTTTACTATAATTAAAACTGGTTGTTCAGTCATTTATAGTAAGGCTGAAAACCCAGCTCGAAGCAGAGGAGCAGCAACTGTAGCCTTTCCAAGTAAGTGCATGGGCTATGGGGAGTATATAAATAAAACAATCACTTCATTTCTTCCCGCATTCATAGTTCTGTCTTCCTTCATTTCTTAGCTCCCTTTCTCTGTTCTTCTCACAGCTCAGATAGAATTCTCTTGTTCATATATCTAATCCTTTTTTTCCACAAAGGAGGAGGACGTTTCTACTGTCCCGGGTGAGAGGAGCCACAGGAGCTAGTTTCTTTCTTCGGATAACATTCAGATCAAATTCATTAAAACATCCAAGCACTGCCAACCTTGAATCTGGACTGAACAAACAATTTAAATCATAATAAAACTCAATATTGTGGTCCTGCTAGTTCTATGGATGTAGAGATATTAAAAAAACTTTGTTCACTTGGGAGGGGTCTGGCAAAGATCTATTTCCCAAGAAAACCAAGCAAAACAAAACATTCATAGAAAAGATGAACTGTGGACTTGTGGATATCAGGCAAATAAATAAATTAATGCTAAACAAATGCTAAAATGTGCAGATCCCGCCTGGTATCAAGTCATATCTAGTCAGGAATTTTAAATGGGTTAAGTGAATACCTCTCATTGTGATATTTAGATTAAGATCTTTTGAGAATTATTTGGAAATAAAAGTGATAGCAAGAAAAATGCTCGAGTGGGAATATGAGGACACACTAAGGGAAAAGTACAGCACAAGCCTGTAACCTCTTATGATATGTCTGAAGAAGAAATAGAGCGCTAATAATCCATCAGTTCTTTATCCCCTGACTCCCCATGGCAGAGCAGAAATAATGTTACTTTTGTAGTGCACAAGAGTGTTCTCTAAAAAAACACATAAAAGACTGTGAATGCAGTCAGATATTATGATGAAAGTCTGGATATTTTCTTTTGATTTGTTTTCTCTCTTTAAAAAAGAAAGGCTATCAATGCCTAATTACAACTATTCAAAAAATAGTTGTATGAGTGAGGTCAGAAGACTGAACAAGAAACTCACTGGTGACATTACACTTGTTTACAGACCTGCTAAGCTTCTACAGCAAAAACAGAATTTGAAAGATTCCCAATGCTTCCTGATTTTACCTGTATTAAAAACACCACATAAAACAGATTTTATCAAAGCATTTCTTCCTGCTCAAAAGTGGCCCAAAGAAAGCACAGTAAGGTGAGAAAAGAGATGTGGAGGCACTGACTAACTCAGCAAAATTTTCAATCTCTTTCTACAGGATATGTTTGGGTAGGTATGTTTATCTCAGTTGATGTGTTTATCTGGGGTATGTTTTTCTTAGTTTCATAACAAATGGATTCCTGGATGAGATACAGAGTGCCTATGATTGAACCACTTTAGCCCTCAAAGACTCATTTTCCCCATCTATAAAATGGAAATATCCACATTCCATTCTATATACAGTCTTCTTAAGGAGTACAAGCAGAAAACTCTACTTAAAACAAGCAGTTTCCATTCTTTAGTTGTTGATAGCTTTGCTGCCCTTGCTTTCTCCAAGTTTCTGGAAAAAGAAAAGTTACATCTGTGATATTACCTCTTCAATGTTTACTTATCACTTTTGTTTTTTTCAGGCTGTTGTTTAAGATAAAGGGCAAGTTCTGATTTGATGTACAGCACTGTGCCTTAAGGTCAGCCAAATGTGTTCAATATTTTTCTTTCAGTTCTTACAATATAACAGAAGTATTTTGATGAATTTATTCATGTACAGCTTGCAAATTATTCACCAGCCTAGTGACGCAATATCTATAATGGAATAAAACAGTATTACAATAAATAATAAGCATACTACCTAAATAATAAGTACAAAATTAGTAGGAAGTTTTCTCATCTAAGACTCATAATAGTTATTTTTCAATAAAATGTACATTCTATACATAGAAATACCGGTTCATAGAAAAACATGATTCCATTAATTCCAGTGCTTTTCAAATGGGAGTAGAAGGTGATTTTGTGTTTTTCCCCTCAAGAAGCCCATATTTATTATAGCCTTCAGACACTGATATCCAAGTCACTTCATGAGACATTTCAAGACATTGCTTGGCTGTCAGAAACATATTAGTTGAGAAACTGGAAACACAATAATGTGAAATGAGTAGTAAATTATACCTCGTATGGTTTTACTATAAAAGAGAGAAAAAACTTTTTTTCTGTCAAAAGAAATATGACCTAACTTTTTAAGTCTTAAACCAATTAAGCAAAAAAAGTTTAATTATGCTTTTAAAAAGTGTTGATTCTGTAAAAAAAACCTACAGATTTTCAATTCCTTTAACAAATCAGATGATAGACATCTCAAGAGAAATGGAATCTTTCCACCATAATGCTTAATGCAAACATGCAAAATGCTTGAAGCAAACAAGAATTAAAGACTGGAACTGCTGAGTATCTCAGGCCAGTCTGAAAGGGAATGAAAACTTAGTGCACTCATCTATAATTAATGGATAAAAGAATATTTAGAGCTCATAATTATGATAATTTAAAAAAAGACACCACAGAAATTTCGTAAGTAGCCAGTCTCATTAGATATAAAATGAGATGCCCCTTTTTCTTATACTGTGGCAACTCCTCATTGACAGTGCAGTTATCTTTGATTTATGCCAGGTTCACTAAGATTAAAATTTGACCGTTTTTCTTGTATTTGTTTATATAGGACATGAAAAATGACATGTCTTTCAAGTAATTACTAATCGGGAAACCAAACTAATAATAAAAAGCTTGTAAATTAAAATGTCAAGCAGGCTAACACAACTTTTGATAAATGACTATGTTGTTCCTCCGGATTACATTTTAATGTCATTCTAATAGCTTGATTATAAAGGACAATTACTGCATTTAAAGTAGGGTGGGCATAACACAACTAGATTCAGATCTTACTTTAAGCTAACCTGGATGTAAGTTATCAGTAGAAATATATTTCTTGACAAAGTCAAGTCCCAGTAAACTACTGGAGATATTTTTCTTTTTTTCTTTTTTTTTTTTTTTCCTTCTTTTTTTTTTTTTTTTTTTTTTTTTCCCCTATAAATGAATTCAAACAAGCTCATCTGGGCTTTTGGTCTTTTGCCTTTTTTTACTGTCTGTTCCTAAACATGTTTTCAACCTTTCACTTCTAGGGTAGTTTATAGATAGCGTGACCACTGCTAAGGAAATTACTACAATATGCTTAAATCTCCTTGAAAATGTTAGATTTGTCAAAACAAACAAACCTACACAGATAGCAATGACTTCTCTGCTGAAGTATTGCAAAGCAATCTTCATCTAACTTTTTCTTTTCTTTTTTTTTTTGTATATGCAGTTTGAAATGCTACTGCTGATCTCCATAGTTCCCAAAGGGTTTGGTACTGTTATTTCCTTTAAAGTGTATTTGAAAAAATGACATTTGTTGTCACCTGAGGAGCTGTTATATTTTGTGGAGGCATTAAGTTCATATCCTTGCCCCCACCTTCACCTTCGTAGTACACTCCAAAGAAATGAAAATGAATCAAAAGTGAGATGAAAGCAGAAATGACCATAATTTAGAAATTTGCATTCATAAGAAGTCTTGATAATTATGACCTATGTCTTCTTTCCTGTTATTATTTTTTCTTCTCTTTTGTATACAAAATTTTTTCTGTAACAGAAGCTGAAAAGAACCAACACTGCAAAATGCCACAGGGAATCTTAAACAAAACACTCCAGAATGCAGGAGCAGATGAATAAGAATGGCAGCAACTGAAGTCATCTTTGCCTATCAGCTATCAAACTGTCAGAAGGAGGCAAGCCCACCAGGCTGACTATCCAAGGCTTGGACTCTAGACCTCCCAAACTATTTTAATTTCTATAGTTATCGAACATTTTTACTTTTCCAGTAACTTTTCTTTTCTGAATGACAGATTCTACACCCATAAACTCCAGCACAATGTCATAGTAACATTATTTGCCTTGAAAGAAAGGATCAGTTAATGATATTTTGCTAGATATTACCTGCACCTTTCGGAACACAGGTGAAATTGTGATATAACTGATTTTATATCAGTCTTCAGACTATTACCTTATTTGATTTAATCTTTGCAAAACCATGCTGCCTTTCTGTATTCAAATTCCAGCAACAAATACTCTTACCTCTAGCTATTCACAGCTAGAAACATCCAATTCAATAACTGACATTTTGTTCCCTCAAGTGGGCATCATTTGTGGCTGCGTTTATCCCTGTCATTTTCAGGTGATGTTTTGTTTATTTAAAAATATTTGGTAGTTCAGTCATTTTCTCCTAAAATCCTGGGGTCCAGGTGTTGTATTAAAGTAGATGATAAATGGGACAAAACCCCAACTATAAGGTTGAGAAACATGATATGCAGTTCATTAATGAGCCAAGAGAAAGCAAATGAGACCACTAGAAAGACCCAGACCGGTGTTATTCCTTATGTTTGAGATAACATGGGCTGGCACGGTGTTTTTCAGCTCCATCAGGCTGGCTGAGGATATCACCCCCTCACCTCTCCACTCCTTCACAGAGTTGGTCTGCGCTCCAAAACCTCTGAGCAGTCGGACAGCCAAGCTTCTAGTGAGACCCCTCCCTAAGCGAGACCTGTGTGAGCACAGAACTGTTCTTCAAATCTGTATACATCTGGCCTGCATAGACTGAACACTTCAGGGACTGAACACCTCAGCTGACAGTGGGCATGAATAAGGCAACGAGTAGATAAGCCAGGATGGGGGTGGCCATCGTGTTTACATACAGCCAGGGTGGGTCATGTAGTTGTACTACAAATTTGCAGGCATATTGAAAGTTCTTAATGGTTTGTCAGTAATCTTAAATCTAGCACTGAGAGACAACATTAAATAAATTCAGAAAGGGGGAAGGACACTGGAAAAAAAAAAAAAAAAGGTCTTCTGAAGACCTTGTAAATAAAGGAGTGAGTTCCAGAGTAAAGGACTTCTGGAGATTTTAATAAAGAAAATAAATGGGCTGCACAAAATTCAGCAAATCATCTGCTGGCACCAAGCTACTGTTTAGTTTGAGACATCTCTTGCTTGTTTTGAAAGGAAGAGAAACTAAGCAAGAGAGGCTGAACCACTTCAGACAGGATATGGTGCCTGCATGGCCAATCAAAGTAAGGCGGGAGCATGATACATCTCCCCTCAGTCTCGTCAGACGAAGAAGCAACTTCTGTAGCTTAGAGAGGGCAGGAAAACAAACTTTGTTACCGTTGGAAAAGTTGACATGGACAATCTGTGTTTCTAACATCCAAAAGTCCAAGATATCCAGGCAATGCCAGCTAAGGGGGCCTAATTTTCAAGGCAGAGCTTTAGGTGGATCCCATTAAGAAGCTATGCAAATCATGGGGAGCCAGTAAAAGCTGTGCAGTATGATTTGTAGTCAAGCACAAGAGCACTGCCCTGTAGGACTGTTTTCTGACAGGGGCAAATTTTCCCTGGACCCAGAAATTTTAAAGTCTGACATTTTCGTAATAGGTCTTAGTGGTACCAGACTCATGAGTTCAGACCTTTGATTTTATTCACTGTATCTTATACTCAGCTTCCAGAGTAAAAAAGTGTAATACAAAATGCATATTGCATTTCTCCTGATGTGGACTGCTGGACACAGGGAAAAAAAATCATCCTGATCCTTTCCATATTGAATTTTTTGCCTTACATAATGACTTTTATCTCCATCACTTCAGCCTACCTGTCACAAAAGGAGAAAAAGCAAGCAAATATATAGGGATATAGAACCATAAAAATCATAAATGGAAAAGACCTAAAAGGTCATTTAATCCAGTTCCCTGCCATTTTATTTCTACTCCTAAGTGTACTTGGTAGAGCTCTGCCCAGACTAACTTGGAATGTCATAGCTTTCCCTTGAAAAAGAAGTATTAATCATAAGTCAGAAGAAAATATTCTTCTCTTGTTTGTCTTCTTATATACTTTCATTATTTGAATTAGCTTAGCTTATTAGGT
>PTEX01000323.1:255179-321738 GCA_003342815.1 Eudromia elegans
AAAAAAAAAAAAAAAAAAACAAACAAACACCAGACAGGGTCTTGAGAGCCTAAATAAATAAAGGTATTGCCATGGGTAGGAAGTTATTGCACATCATCTGATCCATGTTAACTCTATGGATCCATGTTCTAAGCCCATCGCTAACAGTAATTCAAATATACTTATGTTGTTTATACCTTAGCACTGCTGTTTGGATTTTAAGGGCACTTTGGGAGAGAATTTCCTGTCTTCCCTTACCAGATTGTGATTCATATCCTGGATCACAAAATGTAGCTTAATTACCACCAAACATTTTGCTTTATAAAATTCTTAATTCAGAAAAAGTTCTCAGAGATTACCGTGATTTGTCTATGTACTTAAATCCTCAAATATTTCTAGAAAGGTCATATATTTAAAATCAAGCTAGTATTTAAACAGTGAGAAAAAGAAATTAAGTTTAAAAACGGAAGTATTATTTATATTAGAGTATACATAAAGGACCAAGGAGCCCATTAGGACTAGGGAGTGATTACGGTAAATGTTTGTTGTAAAAGGTTGTTTGCTGCTCAACAGCTTACAGTCTTTATGATATAAGATAATATAAATCAACAAAGGAGAAATGCTAAGGAATGTAAAATAAGGAACATGTGTAAATACAGTGTAAATACAGTAAGAAATAGAGTGCTGAAAATGGCTTATTCAGGCAGTATAGATTTTAAATACTTTTGTCCATATATTAATTTTCTGAAATATTTCTAAGTAAAATGATTGCAAATAACATAAAGGGGATCTGGCTTAAAAGTAAAAGGAGTACTGACATAAAGTTGCTTCCTTTTTGTGGATGAACTAATTAATAAGGAAGACAAACATTGCACTTCTTTGTTGAGATAGTGAATGCTTCTTATAATTGAATGCTAATGTAAATAAAATTGTAATCTGTAAATCAAAGATTCTTATATACTTTTTTTCTCACTGTCACCTAAAGTATAGGTTCTTTTACCCTAGCTGTTTTCCCAGGTTTACAGGTATAATAATCCAGCTACTGCTTATCTACTTTGGAGAGTTGTTAGGTTATTAGGAGTGTATTTTGAATGAATGAGGTACCTCAATATAGCTTCCTATTCGGGCAGTTATAAGTTACCTTTCCTTGAAACAGGAAAATAGCACAGCCAGTTTTTGAGTTCCAGTAACACAACTCTAAGCTGAATCTGACAAAATCAGATTGCCAAATCAGATTTGATTTGATCAAAACGTTTTGAAAAGCTATTTTTGTAATAACAGATTTTATATTTGTCCCTCTATTGTTTCTAATTTTAACCTCTGAAATTTTCACTGTTTCTCTCTCGCTTTTTTTTTTTTTTTTTGATACTACATCCTTTCTTCTCTGAGGACTGAATCCTCTCTCACATGAGGCCTGCAGGCCTTGTGTGTTGTCTTGCATTGTGGACATTTTCAACACTTAGAATTTTGTCTGGCACCAGTCTAGTCTTGCCCTAAGCAGCAGATCCAGACAGCGTTATGTCATTTCCTAGTTGTGCTCTCGCATTTGGATTCCAGCCCACTGCCACAAGGCCTTGTTCTTGTCGTGAGCCCAGATGCTGCAGAGAAATTCACTTGAGTTTAGGAACCTACTTTTAGGTTCCTAGGTTTGATAAAAGATTCTACATAACTGAACACACACTGCATCAGAGTCTACCGGTTACAAGGAGAGTATATCACGCTCGGTTGTCTTCTACTTTCCTAACATGCCTGACATGAGTGAGTTATACCTTCACACACTCAGCTCGCAGAAAATTCTTCCCAACCACTTAGTATGTGTATCTCAGGCACTGAGATGACAGTGACTCCTGGACATTAGGTGGTGGTAACAGGGTTCATTATCGGCCTCAGGCATGGCAAGGGAACAAGCAAGGGAACGTCCAGGAGGCCGGTCTGGAGATGAGCAAAAATGTGAGGTCCGTGCAGGACACAGGGCCCAAGGCAGAGCTGGGTTAGGAAATTCTTCCAACAGGGCCAAGACAGGGATGGGGTTGTGGACTTCTCAGGGCCTTCAGTACCCTGACAAGGCAGTAGGAAAAACTCAAAAATACACTGTTAAAAATATCACAGTTCACAGTCAATCCGTGCAATTGTTAACACAAAGAAAGCCTCCCCAAAGGTGACCAACTAGCAAAAAATACACAGTTCGAACATATTATCAGTGGAAAAAAAAAAAAATCTATTCTTGAAGAGAGGCAAAAAGATTTAAACCTCACCAAAACCGTGAAATAACTCCTAATTAGCCTAGTTATCACTTATCCAGTCCTCTACCTCGGATAAGTGGCAAAGACTATCTCATTGATCACACAATTGATTCTGGGATAGTGTTATGTACATGTTTCAGTAACTGGATCAGAAAGGAAAGCACTCACTCTATCCAAAGTAAATAATGAAAATATTACAAGTAATTTAGTCTTGTTGACTATGCAGAAACATATCTCTGCAGTCCAGTGAATAATGTGGAAAAGCTAGCCTTTATTTAAGACATATTGTAACACCAATGATTAGAAAAGATTGAAAATGTAATTCCGATTATATTTCTTTGCTTAAGAAAAAAAAAGGAAAGAGATATAGGATAGAATCTTGTTATTTAAATTAATCCCACAGAAATGGCTTCCATGGAAAATCTAGGACTGTGGGAATCTCTCAGCACTGAGTTTATTGAATCAGAAGATTGGTGTTCAGCAACAAAGCATGCAGGGTCCAAAACCAGACAACTCATACCAAATCTTAGTTCAATGCAAGAAAACTACATGAGGGCTATTAGCAATTCTCAATCAGTACAAATAGGCACTCAAAACCAAAACCAAAAAATTTAGAGCCACATTTAGAGAGGATCACTGTAGACTTTTTGATTACTTAAGTGAAAGTGTCACGATAGGCTATAAGTCTCCAAATTCACAATGATATGTATATGCTCTTTAAAATGGAGATAATTTATTCAAAACATTAATTTGTATGACAAGACTATAAAATAAACCTGTACAGCTTTTAAAGTCACATAATATTCACACAATTGATTCTGGGCCACCTGCATCTGTACTGGACCAGTACAGACAATGATCAGCATTACGTATCAAACTACATCTTGCATGCAAAGTCTCACTTTGAAATGCATTTTCATTATGAAGATCAAAGAGTTCCAAATAATTCTCTGTGCACTTCATTGTGACCAGACCAGTACTCTCCCTATGGTTTCTTCTTCATTTTTGCTAGTACACACTACTGAAATTGCACAGCAGACCATAGTGAATTCTCAGACAAGAAGAATTTGGTCATGTCAAGATTAGAGCTACCAAAAATACAGTGTTTTGATATCTGTTTTACCTCATCGCCTCAAAGAAGTCAAGATTTTTTTTAAAAAATTCCTTTCTCCTATAACGTGAAAAAATATGTATACAATAGCTTGTAAACAATCTACCCAATAGTGTGGCTAACAATGCCTCTGGGTCATACAGTGTATTAAACAGGAATGTTATTGACTCTGTCTCTTGAGACCAAAGAATGTTTCATTATTTATGTAAAATGGAGCAACTCCAAGAGGAGAGATTGTAAGAGTCTGACTGTCACCAGTAGCTTGGGCATTTGCCTAGAGTCCAGGATCAGCTATTTGCTCTCTATGACCTACAAGCCTCATGTTACATTTCATGGCTGTGTTCTACTCACAGTACTGTTGTTTATTGAATGGTTAGATAGTAGAAAAAATAATTTTGCAGTTCTTCTAAACTATGGCCTCAGTGTGGACATTTAATGGCATATCATAATCTTGCGCTCTCTCCATTTGCTGACTTCTCCCACATTCACCAAGCAATAAATAACATGTTTCTTTTTATTGTAAGAGTTAAGGTGACCCTTATCACCTTCCCTTTATTATTTTCTTCTCTTTCCTCACAGGAACCAACTTTTCTCTCTAATGGTCTCATTGAGGTTTATCTATTTAAGTGGAGAGCAGTTGTTCTAAACTGGTATTTAGCCCAGAAGCTTGCTGCTTCTATTTCAGACCTTGTACATTTTTCCCAGCTCTGCTAGTAGATCTAGGAAAAGATACTACTTCTACCTATGAATCTCATCTAAACTTCAGGCACTGACAGAGAACTAGAATAAAACCTCTTCTGTTATGGACGTATTCTGACACATTTCAAATAGAGCCATTGGTTTGACCTTGCACCCCATAAGACTTTCAGATACACTTCGACAGGTTCAACAGTTAAAGATCTTAAGGCAAACGGGATAATGCAAAGTCAGTTTGCCAAAGGTCAGTCACAGCACATTAACTCACAGCCTCTCTTGGTCCAGATAAACAGGGGCAGATAAACGTGGGGTAGATAAAATGTCAGCCTCGGTAACATATATAATACAGAGCCACAGAAAAAGTTACCAGATAGGCTGTAAAAAGTGGAATCTGATACAAGACATATAAGTGGATAAGAACTGACTAAAATCAGATAAAATCTCTTTTTTTCAGCAGAAGCCACTTGTCTATGAAAAGGTTTCAGGTGAAGTTCCTCAGATGCTGCCCTACCACTTTTTGAGTGGCAATTTTGAGTAGTGACACTTGGCACAAAATGAAGCTGTATGTTAAAGAAATTTTCCAGATAACACAGACCTGGGAGACTGTCACCAGCACAGAGGACTGCATATCAGATACAAAAGAAACAGGTGACTGAAAGGATTGAAGTAGAGAAAACCCAAAAGACAGGTCATGAACTCAGGATATAATTAACATTTCTACTATAAGTAGGAGCTTATCAACTGGAAAAAAATAAATGAGGAGAACTAGGTGGGTGTGTTAGCAGATTAGAGAGTGTTTATGAGCATGATACATCTCTGAAAAAAGATAAATGTGATTCTAGGACACATCAGATATTTATTTCCAGTCAAAATGAGGAAACAGTCACACAGTGTTTAAGTACTAATACTCAGCTGGGATATTACATACAGTTCTCATTACACGTGTTCAATGAGACTGAGTCAAAACGAGAGCAGGTGCAAATAAAGGCCATGAGACTTATTGAGAGAATGGATATGGGAAGAGTTCAAAGGCTTTGATTGATTTATCTTAGCAAAACAAAGAATGAGAGAGGAGATGACTTCTATATATACTCTGAAAGGGAGGGGAAATTCCCTCTTGAATAAATTTAGGACGGAAATCAAAAGAAATTCAAAATGTATTGATAATGAAATTTCTGGTGCAATCTTTTACTAGAAGCATCTGGAGCCAGAGCATTTAAAAATGGAGCAGAGGGTTCCTCGCAATCTTTCGCCCTTTGTCAGGATAGGTACATTCCTCCCTCGTGTCTCTCTGTTCATCTCAGTGGTACCAGTGGAGGGGTGTAGCATCCACTCAGGAAAGTGGAAGTGCTAAATTCTACAGCAAATTATATATGCTATGATCCCAGCTAGCAACCAGCTGGGTTCAGATTCCTATGCTATTCAGAGCATTAGCAGCTTAGCTGGAATCCTGTCATGCAGCCTACCAGGTGCTCCTACAGAGCAGCACTTCAAAAGGAGAAAAGTATATATTTATCTGTTAGTCACGCAGTGACACGGACCTGAAATGAGCTGTGTTATTCAACATGTTCTGTTCAGATCTACCCGTTTTCTTGTAGGGGAGAGTACCAAGTTCTCCTAAGTCATGTGGAAGTTATGTTCCAGGGATCTGCATTTGTCAAAGAATAACTGTTTCTCTGGAGCCAGCTTATGACATCAGTGGCACCTGCCAAAAATTATAGCAGGGATCAAATGTGGCATTCGGAGTTTGTGCCCGGGAACTGCCTGGTCATTCCCTGCCTGACCGTTCCACCTCACAAAAATGAGGCTGTGGTATTCAGCTTTTTTTTTTTTTTTTTCCCTGCCGTAAAACCAATTCAAAATAGTAGATGTCACAACTTCTAAATAAAAATGAGTGATGGATGAAAAGATTTCATCAGTTACTCCTCGCAGGTGGAGTTCTCTAGAAAAGGGGAGCCCAGAGGTAAAACTGACACTATTCAGTAATCAGTCAAGAAATCCTATCTTTGACAGAAGAGGAAGCTACTATACCATCAAAGTAAGCATTTGTATTTTTGTATTTTGGCCAAAATAAGATTTTATCTTTCTATCTTGATTATTACCTCATCTAGATATACCTGCACATACATAGCTTTTTTTTTTTTTTAGTGCTTGTAAATTTGAATAACATTTTCTTCTTTTCCTTTCATGACCTTGAACTCTCTATATTACTGTATATTTTACTGGCAAATAATCTGATCCCGTCTGATTTATAAAATCTCAGAGGTATCCTGCCTCTACTCTTTTTCACTCTAACTTCCATTAGTAACCTGATGTTTGTTCCTATGAAAATATTGTGTGCTGTTTTTGGAATTTATGCTTTTAATTAAATATTCTTCAGCTGAGACATTAACTAGATGAATGTGGAAGAAGACTTTCAACACATAAACATAAGTTCTAAAATATTTTAGAACTTTTTTTTTCAAAAAAAAAAAAGATTTTGAGCATGTGCACTGTCCTATAATAGCAATTCTATACTGACGGAAAATGTTCCATGTTTATGTAAACAAATCTCAGTGAAGGGCAAAAGGAATAGGAGATTAATTAGTGACCCGAGAAAGATAAAATAGTTCAGGACATGATATGACCTTAGGGAATAATACCAGCTGAAATCAAAGACAATCTTTCTACTGTTTAAAATAGGATCCAAAAAAAAAAAAAAAAAACCCACAACTAATTGACTAGAGAATTCCTTTCCAGACATAAACATTCATCTTCAACATTCAAAATGGTTGAATGCTCAGATTCTTTGAAAGAGTTCAATTAACTGTGTTATACAAAGGAAAGCTAAATTTTACAAAGGAAACCTTGTTTTAAAATTACAAATTTAAATATTTTTTTCTTGTCAAAGATTCTGTTATTTCAAAACAAAAATTTAAAAATAAAGCTTAGAAATATTTTAATGTTCTTTCATCTTCACAGTTAAAATGTTTTTCAATAAGATATCAACATATGGGTTGATTTGTTTATTTCTATTAGAGAAAGCAGATGACTGCTTTTTTATTATAAATCATTTAGATTAAAAGTGACATTGAGGTTTTCTCAAAATACCTCAACATTTCTCAAAATGGTTTTGTTATCAACAGCTTTACCGGATACAATAAAATATTTCTTAGAAATTTTCAGTGTTTCCTATTGTAAACTTAAGTATCGTATCTCAAAGACAGCTGGCTTAAGACATATGTTTTCACAGAAAGAATGAAATTGAGGGGAAAAATATATTTTTCCATTTGCTTATTTTACCTAAAAGTTACTAAAATAACGTTTTTTATTGAAAATCACACAAAAGTCATTTTTCATTCTAAAATATTATTCTGCCATAGATTCCTAAGCACAAATGCAGTTTTAAAGGTTGGAGAGGAGAATTAAGATATATGTTAAACCTCTTTGGGGGATCTCAATTGAGGTTGCATGAAATTATTATAATCCAGTATGTGCAGTCTGCCTAAGGCCAGAGTACTTGGAAACACCTGATTAACACTTTCCCAAAGTGTATTTGGCCTACAGAATACTTAAAAGAAAGTGGGTTCTACTACTGTTTCTATATTAAGTTTATGGGTCTTGAAAAAGGTTGTGCATATCCTAACCATAACCATTTTTTTCTCCCTTGCACAAGAGAGACCTGAAGCTAAATATCTACTATTAATTCACACTTTCATTTTCTTTAAACATGCTATGAGGCAGCAGCTCAAAGGTTTTTGTTGCAGATGCTATCTGTGTATCATGAGTGATAATCTGTCTTCCAGATTACTGCATGGCCGCAAGATGTTCTTTTTTTTCTACAGTGATGGCAATTTTATTTGCTATCACCTTTTTTATTTTCATAGATACTATCTGTGAGTTAATAACCCATGAACACATAAATTAACTCTTATCTTTAACCAATACTCTAAAAAACCTCTCATAAACATATGATTATATTTCTGAAATACCTAATAGATAAGGTACTTCAGTAAAAATCAAGGTTTATTTAAACGTTCTATCAACTTTGTTCACAGCAAAACTAACCTGTTGCACTTTGAATATACAGGTAAGACTACACAATTTATACCAAAATATTCTCTCCTTAGCCATCTTACCTGAAGATAAAGTAATGAACTCTGCCTTCTACAACTGTTACTGTCCTTCACAGGAAATGTATTTGGTGATATTTTCATAACATAAACCTCCAGTCTGTAAATAATACTCACAAACATCCAACCCCTCTGAATGAATCATTATGGGGTTATAGTAGTGTCATTGTTGCCTATTTTTAATTTTTATTTTACTGAAAAAAGATTTTATACAACAGGTGAACTCTGTACATGGATGTTTGAATCTATGTATATCAGGTTCACAAAAAGGATACTTTCAAGTATCACGGAGAAATGCTGGTTGCTAATGCCAGACACCATCATATGCACAAGTCCTGCATCAAGAGTCTGCCTAGCAAGAGCTCCAGGCTGATGGCATGTGAAACATTTGCTATCACAGACATTCCCGGGGATTATTATCATGTCAACTTCCCGTGCTTTCTGAAAAGTCCCAGAATCAAGCAGCACTAACATTTGCAGAAATGCCTCCCTCTTTAGGGTGCTTAAGCTGTCTAACTGAGTACCTCTGAGTAGTTCAGCCAAGGAAAGATGCACCCAAAAGCCTCAAGCACTCCCCAAAAATCTCACCAATTTACACTGCAGATAAAGACTGTGAGGCCTCTTTTGTATCACTTGAAGAACCTCTAGAAGTTTAGTCGTCATCATCAAAGCTTTATCATAAGCATAAAAGCTTAAGCATAAGCATAAAAGCTGGTACAAAAGGTTAATGTGTTATGGCAGGCTCTTACATGAGGCAAAGGATAATAGGGTTTGGAGGACAACGTACTCAGACAGTTTGTCAGCAGGTTGCTCTTGGCTTCTCAGGCAACAGGGTAATTATCTGAAGAGTGTCAAGTGGGCAGCTGCTACTCATAGAAGAGTCTTTAAATGATGCAATGGCCCCGGTGACCTGCAGGTCCAGGAAAGATGATACAATTATATTCCGTCACTTGCTGTAACAAGTTATTACCACAGACTTTTCCTAACGCTGTTCAAAGCCTATCGAATTAAGACATCGACAGAGCATATTCCAGTGTGTCTGTGACATGCATATCTTTATGGTAAGTCTTGAATACTACTGTTATTTCAGTGCTTCATGGTGAGACAAAAGATTACTGAAAGACTACCTCTATTCTCATTTAGTCCACGTCATTGACATTCAGAGCACATTTGGGAAAAGATGGTAGTCAATCAAACTGCCCTGTCCGCAATAGTGTAGCAACTTCCTCCTTACTCTGCTGGGCTGCATTTAGGGCATCCCAAGACCTCTGTGGTAGAAACAGCAGACACTTGCTTGGGGATATTACTGCTCTTCCCAACCTTGCTGTAAAGAGGACCAGAATACTAACCACTCAGACACGCTTGAAACTCCACCCAGTATTACAGAACATCTTACTTTACTACTCCACTTACTTTACTACTCTAGTTGGACCATGCTGGTCTAAAAGACTATGAATTTCTCTGTGGAAAGAATACTGCATCTGGAAACAGTAGAGAGGTTTCTTTTTGTTAAGCAAGTTTTTTAGTTTGATCAGGCAGAGAAAAGCAGAGATTTTGACAAAATTATTTCTTAATTTTGGGACTTTCTCAAGAAAAAGTGAAAATTATGGTAAATTCAAAATATTTTGGCTTGGAAAATAATTCACCTTCAAAATCTTCCCTGTGTGTCCCTTTCAATTCTCTAGAGTTTAAAACACAGTATTGAGTAGGAAGATTTTATATAAGTCTGCCTTCCTGTCACATTCAACTCTCCCTTTTTTTTTCTGACCATCTGATTGCATGCATAACAAAATGGTTTATCCAAATTGATCTACATTAGCATAGCCTCCTTGGTACATCTTAAAGATAGATTATTAAGTATGACCCTGTCTACAAAGCAGACTCACAAGAACATATCAGGGGCTATGAGGCACTAATCTCGTCAACAATAACAGATCAGACAGTTGGCAAAATATATAGCGATGACCAGGATGAAGATAAACACAAGAAAGCAAAATAATTTCACCAGAAACCTGAAGTGTGTGTTCATCTAGTTGCAAAAAGCTCAAAAGCATGCTTTATTTCTTCCTTCCATCATCCCATTCTTCTACCTGCAGGAGTGAGTTATTGCAGGAAGCTGATAAAGCAAATTCTGTTTCAGGCTTGGGTTTGCTGAGGAGTGTGAGAGCTTGTTGGTATCTAATTTAATTTCATATCAAAGTAACAAATAGAGCATATGATGTATTTTTTTCCCAATAATTTCCTTCGGGAATAAACAACAGATTTTAACTTTTCAAGGTACAGCTAAGGTCTGGTAACCAGTGTGTACTTGGTGAAATCAGCTATTGCCTTAGGCTTGGCGAGAATTTCAATGTCCTCTACACTTGAATATTATGCAGTTAGGAAGGATAAATATCTCTCATTTCTGTCTTTTCTCTCATTTATTGAATCTCATCTCTAAATTTTAACAAGCTCTATTTTTAACAGTATTTAAGTGAGATTTTTTGATAAATGAAAGAACAAAGCCATAACATGCTCCCCAGTGCTTTGCACTCTGTGTGTTTCAACTTTAGATTCATAATTCCCCTGCATAATTTGTGCTTGATACCATTTGCACTAATAATAGGAATTATTTAAGAGCAACATATTTCTTTTGGATAATAGCTATCTGTGATCTCCTTTGAAACTCCAGAAGGAAGAAAAAGCGAAAACCCTTCAGAACGTATCATCTAAAATCCAGTGAGGATAACATATATAAAAGTATTTTTCCTAAGTTGAAATGAAAGTATGTGAAAGTATTTTTCCTAAGTTCTTTCAGTATCACTTAAAATCTCTCTTGTTCTGAGGCCATCACAATATTTCTGAGAATTGTGCCATGCCTAGTCATTACTCTGCACTAAAAATATAGGTACACTATTTAACTTTCACCCCAGGCCTGTTTCAATGCCTGATATTTGCTGCAAGGCAGAGTAAGCATCAGTTACCTATTCTTCTCAGGCAGCATACTTTATTGTAATAGCACTTTATGAGAAAGAAATTGCAAAGGGCTCAGTAACACAGCGTCTGCCTCAGGTTAGGCTCCTGACTGCTCTGACCTCCAAATTGCTTTTCAGAAAATGAGCAAGCATACCAACTTTAACCGCCCCAAGATGGCTGGTTATGATGCAGAAGAGCTGAAGAACTTCTGGGAAAAGATCATTCAAGAACAAACGAAGCAACGAGAAGGTGAAGAGTCTAGATTAAGCAGAAGTGCCTTGAACAAGTAAGTGTCATTTTTCCTGTTGCACAAGAAAACAGGCACATTATCATATGCTTTAAAATAAGGTAACTCATTATTGTACTGCTTTATTCATAGCACAGATTGTGTTCTGGATCTTGGCACTTTTTCTCTCACAGCTGTTTGTCTCATATTTCCATGGCTCTTCTGTATGGAAACTCAGACACTCCTGAACCTCATGAGCATTCTTCAAAGGCCTTGGAGCACAGCCACATTAAATTAAAGCTCTTTGGTCCTATGGCTTGTGACAGGCAGAAAATTCCAGGACTATTACCTGGAACCGATATAACAAATATAGAAAAACATATTAAGAGAACAGGAAAACTCATGCATTACTGTGAAATATAATGAAACCCACAGCACCTTTATCATATCTTAACAGCCTTTTTTGTCACTTAAGCCTTTATGTCACAGCTAGATATAGAATAGTCTCATTTTAAGAACATCCTTGTTTTATAACATAAAAAAAATAAGACTGTTTAAACATTTTTGCCCTCAAAATAGATCACAAGGTACCACCTAAAAAAAAATGTAGTCTTGGCAGATACTACACACTGTAAGGTGTGGTACTGGTTCAAGCACTTGCTTCGCTTGTTGTACCAGGATCACACACACTCACTAACAAATAATTGGGAAAGGTGTGTGTGTTTTGTTCTTTTTGTTCAGATGGAGCTTCCACCTGAAGCTGACAAAGATGATTTCCTGCTTACAGTTTTCTCAAAACTGGAATATTCATATAAATTATGCTGATTTCAACAAACTGGAATGTGCCGCTGAAAGATTGTTTCTTTAACCAGAGCCACGAAGATTGTGGTCCTAGTGCCAAAGATAAAAGCTAGGATAGTCATTTTAAAGATATGGAAGCTAAGATCTCTCCAGGCCTCATGTCTGAATGTGGAGAGCCCAGTTGTCACTATCCTGCTCAAGCCAGTCAGTGACATGCCCGATCCTAGATCACCAAGGCTGCTGGGAGAAGGACACAGAGTTCAGCAAGTCTTAAGAAGGCGTTCCTCTGCGCTGGTGATCTTTGCAGTGATCCAATAAGCCAACACAAAGAGACATCTCAAAGCAATTTCCATTGCAGGCGTATTATTAACAATATTTTTTAACTTTACAAATATGTTTTTAGGTAGTTTTTTCTGAGTAGAAAAGAAAAAGAACTTTGAATATGTAGTACTTAGTTCAGGTCACAACTGAAACAAACACAAGCAAGCTCATTCAAAGTCACTTGACCAAAGCCAAAGGTGTTCATAAAGTATTTCATAATTTGAAAATAGATGCTTTTGGAAGTTACTCACTCTGCCATTCTAAAATCTATAGGACCCCTGTCTCTCATAACTGGCACTTGGGGGAATTGGATGGCTTTAAGTGTTAAGTGCTCCCTCTCTCATCTTAAGATGCTAGTTAACAAGTAAAGACAGGGAAAAGGTAGTACTTTTAATGGCAAATTTTCCTAGCCAACTGCACTGGTGTTTTGAGACTTGACTATGCTTTCATAGGAGTAGTGAGGTCAAAGCAGGGTATACTAAAAGGGAAAAATGTAACAATTTGTAAAA
Organism: Eudromia elegans; assembly: GCA_003342815.1. Lineage (NCBI taxonomy): Eukaryota > Metazoa > Chordata > Aves > Tinamiformes > Tinamidae > Eudromia > Eudromia elegans. Next base: position 268,133 of record PTEX01000323.1, read on the forward strand.
AAACTCAAAAGTCAAAATAATAAATATCCACATAACATAGCTACAGTTAAGTTACAGTCAGATGTGGTTTTTATTCTTTTCAATACATCAAATGTAATATATAAAAAAAGTGTGATGCATTTGGCATTAACATGTGACATCTAATCCTATAGCATTGCTGTGTCAGATGTTTCATAACGTGATTTTCTTTGGAAAATGATCCTGCCAACAAAGATCTTATGGTGGTCCCTAGTGATTTTCTTTTCAGTCTGTACTATACTTGTATCTTAGAGCTATGTGAATCCTCTTGCATGTGACATGAATTCCTTTGATTAAGCACATCTAAAGTCTTCAGAAATTTTGCACCATAAATGCCTACCCTTTATTTTTCATTGCTTCCTTCGAAGTAAAACCAAAACGACCTAACTAAAATACTGCTTTCTCTTCTCCAGAGCACCTTTCAGTAAAGTTTAGGGAGTTTTAACTGTAAATTTTAGTTTATATATTGCATGACCTTATCAAGAAGATCGTCCTCTGTGCGGCTTTGAGAATACCCGAGGGGGAAAAAAGAGCACTTCACACTAATGACAGTATTTCAGCAGTTGTTTGACTCATTAGGAATCCAGCAATGTCACCCACTGATACCATCAGCGCTATCCCTTTCTCCCCTGCATTCCCAATCTGGTAAGCTTGAGAGATGTGTAGATGGTAAATAAATACGAGGCAAGTGCTGTGGTGATGAAAGAGAGGTGAGCAGCGTGGATATTGCTGCAAAGCCTTGGATGCATTTGAAAGCTTTGGCTCCACGCTCGCTAGCAGTAACGCCTGTTCTCCCGTTGCAGACTTCGCCATGAATGGACTCAGAGGCTGGAAGGACGAACGAAGCAGGTCCAGGCGCACATGAACAGGCAAAAGGAGCAGATGACGCTGCTCTCCATCGAGACTCTTTCCTCATTGGACAAAACTGTTTCTTAAAGATACTGGGACAGCATGGGAAGCACTGGGTCTGGCACTGACCCTCTGCACACACCTGGAGCGAGTGGTTACATGGACAGGTCAGAGCCAGGCCCTTTCCCACACCAGCTGCAAGGGGTACCAAAAAAACCCTGCTGAATTTCAGTTTAAGAATAGCCACAATACATTATGGTGTCCCAAAAACTGCAGGGGGATTGATGAGAAGCAAACAGCTTTTATCTTGCATGATATATAGTTGCTCTGATACAGCTGGGCTTTGTTACATAACTCTGCATTTTCGAGTGACGATAATATATTCCTAGGAAAGACGATCATTTGTTTAATAGGTAGAATACTTTGAGACTTATGTATGCAAATTAGCACTTTTCCATTTACACAGCTCACGCACGCTCTGGCTTAATGCAGATATAACCTGTCCTGCCTGTCTTGATGAGCAGCTAGTGAGGGTGGCTAAGGATTAGTGTGATCAGCTGCTGGAAGGAAAAAAGATCTTCTGTAATGGAACCAGAAAGACAAGAAGAATGAGCTTTTCTGATCAATATTTAGGTGATTCTCTGGATTTTAATTCATTAAATGAGGACAGGAAAGGTTTCTGGCTTTTCTGGGGTAGATAGGGAAAAGACTACTAAGTTTTCTATGAACTAGTTTGAGAAATGTCAGGGTAAGCAAGTGTGAGAGATGGAAAACAAGGCCAGCAAACCAGTTCATCATAGCAGCTCAGGAATACACTGAAAGATATTACAAGCCAGACTTGGTTGGCACAAATCCCAAAATTTTTGGTATTTCATCTTCTATTAAGACAGGTGAAATACAAGAAGAAATGTCTAGGCACAAAGTCAGTGTGTGACTAGCCCTACCTATACCTAAATATAGGTGTATTTATTATAGCTGAATGTCATATATTTTGGATGAAAACTTTTACTTATTTCTTCAATTCATTAGTTTGATATCCAAGAGAAGAGTCATAAGTCTAAGCACTTTTTTTTCTAGTGACATTGAGCCAGATTCAATTTTACCTTGCATCTCTATTTATCCAGAGCAAGTACACAGGAATATATTAGACAAATTTCAAAACAAAAAAAAATCTGACCTCACAGGAAATGCTTTTCTCTTCCTTTAAAAACATATTTTATTGAAATACACAGTTTTATAAGAGGTGCTCACTTTTACAAAAAGGAAAAAAAGGTCGTAAAAATTTTGATGTCCATAAAATATTGAAAATTTCTACAATATTCTTTAGTTAATGAAAGCTTAGGGAAATGGAGACTCAAATGCTTTTCACATAATCCAACCCATAAAGCAATACTTTTCCCAGTTTTTCTTCTTTTAGAAAAGCAAAGTGAACAACAATAAAGTTAGAGCTGCTTTTGTCTTTGTTGTATTAATGTCCTACATCTGTGTTCTTTTATTTTCCATATTTTTTAAAAAAGTTTTCATACTGCCATGCTAGTTGAGCACTAATCTCCTGTGAAACAGGTAAAATAAGATTTGAACTTGCTGCTGCTTACATAAAGGAGAAAATACTTCACTAGCACACATCTGTTGCTGGACCACAGGCTGGCCATGTTGAAATGGAGAAGTGTCCCATTCCCCACTTCTGAAAACCAGAGCCATAGTAATCTATCGATTTAGCTAGAGCTTCATAGAACAGTGATTTGACCTTAAAGAGTGCAAGTTACCTCCAGTTTGTGTTGGTCTGAAGAGAAAAAGGTCTTAGAAAACCAGCCCATAAGCATTTAGTTTAATGGTAATATTTTCAGTTGCTGGGATCTCTTTTACGTCAGTATATCTGATTGCTTATTAAGTTATTACTGATGTTATTAAAGGAATAGGAAAAAGGGTACAATCCAACTGGCAATTCTCAGCGTTCCCTGGAGAGAGCCCGAGAGCCACATTAGGTCCCTGAACATCAGCTTTTCCATTCAGAGCTGGAAGGAAGTGAGGGACACATGAAATCCCTTCCAGTGCAAGCAGGTAGCACTGGCTTGACTACACACCAAACCGGCAGCATCACAGCTCTGTTTATCACAGCAAGGACTTGGAAGCTATTTCAGTTGTGAATGCATCCCCGATACACTCACTGCAGAGACGAGTTTGTACATAACAAGTGTGAAAGATGAAAATCCTCTCCCTCTTAGAGAAAAAAGAAAAAAAAAAGCTCTTTGGGAGATGTTCAACTGCATATACATTTGTCATGCTTACTGATTTTAACACATATTTTACAGGACAGCAGTATCCTGGCACCCCCATGATATTGGATATTTGCTGCTTTTTGTTCCCAAATGCATGTGTTCCTCCATTTTCACTGCTACTGCTCACACAGCCAGGTTGAGAAAAGAATCAAGCACTAGAAATAATAAAGTCTAGCAGGCAGACATAGCCAGATATGCTGCCTGCAAATTGCAAAGCTGAAGGCAGATAATAAGGTGAAATATACCTTTTTTTTTTTTCTTTTTGCCTTAGTTACTGAGTTGGTGAAATTCATTCCTGAATATGCAGGCATTTCAGACATGCCTGAAAAAGTGAAAACTGGCTTTCATTAAAAAGGCAACCAAACAAAACAGTCACGTTAGTTTGCTACATTAGAAAACATCTGTCTCACCCACATGTGCGGTCCCCACTGATAAAACACCCGCTGAGCAGCCACCTTGAGCAAAGTATTTTTCCCTGTTCTGTCCCTGGTTCTTACCACTCAGCCATGAAAAAGGAAGATTTAAATGAAAATTTAGGCTATCAGCTCCACTGCATTAACTATGTTAAGAGCAAACCAGTCATTTGAGGAAAAACTAATTAACCTTTTTTTTTCCCCCCTACTTCTTCTGGAATTTATTAATTTGTCTAATAGAAGCAGACTTGGAATTCAACATGAGTCAATCTGAGATCAGTACCACCTTGAATCTGCACTAACCATACAGTACCATGCCTTACATCCGCATATAAGCCAGCTCAGCACTTGGCCAAACCAGTAAAGAACAAGTAAAGCTGTAGTATAAGGTACGGACTAAATTTTTGGTCATGAGACTTAAGCCTTATGACATATGACGCAATAGATATGGATCATTATCTATGAAGAGGTGCAGTGTATTTAGCACACTGGTGTCAGCCACAGAATATCCACTAGCATGCCAAATTTATGTGTAGGGCAGATGATGTAAGCACATACTACACTCATTCACACAGTTGCTGTTAAGTATGGCGTCTGATCCAGAAACCAAGAAGCAACGCTTGAGAGGCAGGAAGGAATGCTTCCCAAGCTGTCTCTGAGCTGATGAAGTCCTGCATGCTCAAACCAAGGCAATCAAAGGGCTGAATTTAAATCATATTCAGCTGCAATCGCGCTTGATTCAGAGATTGTCCAGAAGCTCTAACAGGTATGAGAAGTTTAAAGAAACAGTAACCCAGTATCTGCCAGCTGCTACACTAGAGTTAGTATTTTAATTAGGAGAAGGAGAGGGGTTTTTTTAAGTGAACCCCACTATTATCTCCACACATTGATTTGGCTCACAGAGCATGCAAAACGGATTTTGTCTAGAGGAAATTAAATCATAAATCCTGCTCCAAGTGCACACCAAAGGAGCCCCTTAGGATCTGAAACAAGTATTAGCTTTTCAGACAGCTTTGAGCCACCTGTAAATTGGGGATGTTTGTTTCAAGGAACAAAATTAGATAATTTCTGAAGCCCTGAACCATGTACACTCCAGTAGACTCCCCAACACCAAACACTTTGATCTGCAGAGCTGCTCATAATATGCTGAATCACTTGCTAACGTAGACAAGTCTATGAAACAGCACAGATAGGCTCAGTGTATGCAGATCGAAAGGTAGTAGCTCAGCAGATCTGCTGCAAAGGAGTTCAGGTTCAATAATTTAATTATATAGTAGTGCAGACAGGCCGGCCTGCGTAACTACATGGCTTGTTTAGCTGACCTACCAGGGTGGATGTGATGGAACAGAGTTTACCCACACTGATATAACACTTGGTATACGTCTGGCTTTTGAAATCATAAAGCAGATACATGTGATTCAGTTCTATTACTAAATAATAGGATTATGAGGATAATTGCTGATTTCCCAGCCCAAATGTTCTTCCTAAATACGAATTGTCTGTATCCTGAGGGCTGGTCTTTGCTGTTTTAACTATTAAACAGCACTTGATTGGGAGTTCACTGCCACATGTAAATAAAGAATAGTGAATCGCATAACACTTGCAGATAAAAAAAATACTTGTGTACTGAAAAAGGCATCTGTAGATAAATGAGGATGAAGTAAAGAATAATTTTAGAAAATCTTATACTTTCTGGGGATATTTCTGTTCATAAACTAGGCACTTCTGTATTATTTATTTCCCACAGAGAAGACAGCAGTTATTCATGATGTCACATCCCATGCCAAAATCCTATAATCAGTAATCAGGATTGACAGTATAAAAATCTCTCTGTTTCTTGTATTTCTCATCTATTTCATCTGAGTGTGTTACAGTGTAGTATTTTTGCATAGTGTTTCAAAAGCCACAGTAAAATGTGTTTGTTCTCAGACACATTTGCTGTTATTCAGGTAGCAGACTTATAGGCATTTAAGTGTACTTCAAGCTAAGATGGACACAAAGCAGGGAACGTTCCAGCCCGAACAACAGCAATCTGGCAAATTGCCTGAAAATGTTTGAGTTACCAGGGAAGACAAACTAGATAATAGGTTGCTGTGCACTAGCTCTATAATTAAGTGTACTTGTGTGAAATGCCATTCCTTAAATGAAGGAACAATTTTCTACTAGAGACTACAGAAATGTGAGAGTCTACTGACTTAATCTTTACCTGGCACTCAAGGCCAATTGTCAATCTCTATGGGTCGGCTCATTATAGTGTGACTTTGGAGATTCATAATTAGGAACACTTTTTTTTTTTTCCATAGCAAACAGCAACAGCTTCAGAAGGAGTTAAAATTTCAAACATCTGTAGTAATAATAGCATGACTGTAATCAAAGGGGAAACAACGATGCAGTAGGAAGACTGAAAGATATCATTTAGTTTGGCTGTTTTCACAGACTGGATGCTTCACTTTTTTTTGCACTGTAACGATCCTTCACTCTCAACACGAGTGTTGGTGCTCTTTGATCAGAACTCTAACTTCTCTGTGTATTTTGACTGTTCAGCTATACACAGAAGGGGAAAAAGTAGACATAAAAGTGGAAAGTTGGAAAGTTCTTAATTCTATCAGCTATTGTATCTAACACAGGAATCATATTTGCAAAATCATGGTACAGAAAGTTCAATCTTATTCCACTACAGCTTCTCAAAGAAAGTTTATTCTGGAAGATGTGTATTAGCACCTTTGTTTGTGTTTTAGTAAGTGAATGCCTACCCAGTTTTTCATTTTTATGTGTACAAAATTTGAAAAAGACTATTTTTTTATTCATTACTGAGTGTTGTTGCAGCAGAGTTCTTATTAGGGCTTAATGATAAAAGTGCTAACTAATGAATTGATACTTTGCAGCTTTTGGACAGTATATAAATTTACTGATTTTGCAGATACTGTCTTAATCGTTAAATGTGTATTTATAATAACAAGGCTAACAGTTACTGAAAATAGATCCTACGAGCAGTAAGGGCAGCCTAATGTAAAATATCAGAAACAGCAGTTATTATCCGCCATCTCAAATGAACACTTAATAACCTGGAACTAAATCCCTTCAGGCACCATTTGTGATATGTACACACTTCTGTTGCAGTGATGACAAATACTCCATTTTCCTAGAACTAATGACCCCTCTATAATATGTACTAGGGGGCTGACAATTGTATAGAATGAGTCTGTCAACAAACTAACAGAGTGCAGCCATGTTTGAAAAGTTTTATGGCGAAACCACAGGCAAATTTCAGCTGTTCCAGACCATAATAAGCCCCTCTGGAGCCATATGAAAATTCTGTAGCATGTGTTTGGTCAAGAGACTTTCTGCATATGCTTTGTTTATTTTCAGTTTGGTTACCTTTGGCTGTTACAGATAGTTAGGAGAAAAACATGAAAGTAATTAATATGTAACACTTCACTGTGTTCTAACAAAATACTGGTGTCTCGTGGGATACTTTACTGCTTTAATTGGTGGATGCACTAAAGATATCATCTTTATCTCAAAATGCAAACATGTTTTTATTCCAAGACACCTCTGAAGAAGATTTCACACTTAGTGCTGGTATATCTTACAACTTCATTTCAGGGATTTTGACAGTGCTCACTTAATCTATCACTACAAAGATTAAGGGCACAGAAGGTAAGTATAGTTTTAAATGCATTAACCCATAGTACCTAAGGTTTAACTTGGACTATGCAGCTACAAATCTCAGAATCACCAGAGAAGACAGTAAGTTCTGACATCAGATTAGTACTTCTCCCAGCAAGATAATTTTGAAAAACATAATATGGATTAGTTTAAATCCTGATATATTTTAGCAGCTGTTTTCAACAAAAAACAGTGAAGTCAAGTACACTGCCTGATTAGTGACATCTTATCATTCATCCAGGTACCATTTTACCTTTCATTACTTCTTTTCTCTTTTGAAATATTTGTGTCTTGACAGCAAAATCACAGTCCCAGGTAAAATCGCCTATATTCAAGAGGCAGCTACCAAGCGATCCTCTTGCCTAAAAAAACAAGTGTACCAAAAGATCTGTAAGTCAATTTTGGAATTTCTGTCAGTCATTTGTAAGGGCTCTCCTTCAAGTACAAATACTCCTCACTGCGTCAGTGCACATTAGTATAGTCTGGTACTTCTGTTGGCAAGAAGGAAAAAAGAATTTGCAGCTAGGCTGCAGAATTTTTGAATGGAGGAGCTTTATTTAAGCTGTCAGGAGACAACAGTAAAATACAAGTCAAGAAAAAGCACGGCATAATAACATGAATTTACATCTATGTGACAGGGCTTTTTGAGTTTTGCTCTATATATGGCACATAATTACTCTGTGCCTCTGATTAGGAAGCCATATCTTGCAAGTCTAGAGCAATTCTTGACTTGTACACATACATTTTTTAACAAGAAATTAGTATTTGAAAAGTATCTGTCAGGAAAATAATTTTTAATCAGTGAAAACAAACATAAATAGAGCAATTATGCCTTGAGACAGTGGAAAAATGCGTATCATTAAAAACAGACATAAATAAACCAAGCTAAACACACACAAAGTAATTTTACCAAGGTGAAATACAGCTTTTCAGGAAACACTTGTTAAATTTAACCAGTTATAGCTGAAACAATGAGATTCTACCATGTGGAGGCCTGGAACTAGAGCTAAAGACAAGTTTTTCTGTTCCACTGAAGGCATGCAAATGATATCATAAATGCTTCAGTAAATCCAGTCCCAAGTTTAGGAAAATATCAATTCATAATTCCCTGGCTCCAATCCGGACATAACACAGACACAGTGCTTTTTCATCCAGTTCCTTAATACTTGGTGTTCTGCACAATTTCCCCTGGCTTTTTGCCAGCCAAAGGAAGCATAGATCACACCAGAAAACCCTGCAAACGAAAAGTAAAACACTGATTCAACACATCTCCCCAGCAGCTGCAAAATGTGGGGTCTAGGATGCTCTTGACATAAAACAAAGCTGCTTGCAGAGCACAAATCCTTAAATGCTTTTTTATGTTTGATTTTTCTCCTCCAGCGCAGTAGAGTCCAAGAAGGGACATTCAAGTCCCTGTGATGGCTTTGGCAAGTGCCACCTCTCACCCCTCAGGACATCTTTTACACTTCTGCATCTGCCTCACTCAGATGGGTCCCACCTTCTCCAAGAGCACAGGAGAAGGCCATGCTGCCTGTGAAAACTGTGAGCTGTTAGCTGTTGAAGGCTTGGTGGCCTCGATGGGAACTATCCCGTGATGGTTCATGGGAAACAAGATGGTCCCGGATCAAAGTACTTTCTGGCTTCCTCTTTATCACCATATTCTCTACCATATATTTGAGCAAACGGAGGCTACTTAAAAGGCTCTAAGACAACCAGCTGCATCAGTGGAGAAAGCAGTGGGCTTTGGGCCAACCTTCTCCTTCATGTCACAGGGGAGCAAGGGAGAAAGGGAGACAAGAAATGAGGATTATGGCAAGAGTGCCAGGGTACAGCATTAAGGAGAAAGAACAATGAGTCTTCTAGAGACAAACAAAAAAATCTCCCAGAAAAGCTTTAAACTGCTTTTGTACGTTTCTCTATGCAAATGAAAGACTGCTCAGAAGAAAATTTTGCACGTATTCTTTGAAGCCTGCCTTCTCAGATGCCATTTCTCCTATTCAAACATTTCCTGTAGAGCTCTCTTTGGAGTCATGCAAATTTTTAACCAGACTGGTACAAAAAATACACCCACACTCCATTATGCAGTACTGTCAATCCCCAGTATTCAAACATCATGGACTAATCTCCCAGAAACTCATAATACTGTTCAAAAAATCAAAAGGTTATTCATTAAAAATGCTGAGTTTCTATTATTCTTGAGTGTTAAGCTTTCTGGCCTTTTTCCTAAAGCTCTGCAGGCTACAAGCGTTTTTCTGTATTTTAAGTCCCTAAATGCTCTTTAAAAAACAAATTTTAGTCTTTTGTTCTCAAGCTTATAAAGTTTCTGTTAAAAGAGTACCAAACATCCTGATACTGAGACACGATCTTAGAGCTGTCAATACCAGTTGTAAGTTAAAACAGCCACATTACAAGGTTATATTACAAACAAATTATTAGAAAGGACTCTATCTGTCCTGATTCAGAGTTAAATTGTTCTGTATTTTTACTGAAGAGGAGTGTTAGTTCTATTCTCTTGAGCTTACTTCTAGCACAGAGGTCCAGAAAATGGTCTAGCTAATGTAATATGCCACCAAAAAGGGCCTTCCCTCCCTGTCCATGCCTCTTGCTTCTGCCTGTGCTTTCATGTGGCTGCAATAACCAGCACTTCACTAATGCAATTCTCTAGCTTAGCAGAAGCCCAAACAGATTTCCCTGTGCGAGTTTTCCACTGGGTTAAGGAGATGTGGATCGCCATAGGGGTCTGATAAACACATGCCGGCACGAGGATGTGACGCATACGTGAAATTAGGATGGAGCTGTGGTGAGAACGAATTGCCTTGCATAATGTCACACCTCCCCAGGGTGGAGCACTCACACCACACAGTGACATTCCACACGCAATGAAGGCATGCACACAAAACACGGGCATTACGTGCTTTCAAGCTCTACAGCTGCATCTAGAAGGTTCACACACACCCGTTTAGCCTCGAGCACACCTTTAGCCTTGAGCATTGTGTGGGCTATTTACAGATACTCTGGAAACACCCCTGGGAGGGGAAATTTTTGCAGAATGTAGCCTCGTGTTTCCAGCTTGATGGCAATAAATGTGAACATACAACAATTGCGTATCACTCTCTGCTTGTTTAAAGGCAAGGACTTCCAATTATTCAGATGACCTGTTACAAACTGTCATCTTTTGCCTAATGTCCTCTTTTAGCCAGGGAAGTCTCTGCTATGAGGGGATTCTACTCTGGTACTCTAATTCTGATCACAATTCACAGTGAAAATCCAACAAATCTGTAACAAATCTCAATTGACCGATTGTGCTTTCTTAATCAAACAGAAGGACTGGTTAAGAACTGATTTTTTTTTAATCTCTTCTTTAACATCTTCTCAGAGTGCACTTGAAGTCACGCTCCAACTCAGAAACATCTTAGCTAGCAGAGCGCAGGTGCTACAGAAATTAGTAAAACAGTAATTCACTGTGCGTGGAACTGCCCAGAGTTCATTGAGAGAGACAAAGAGGAACCGTCATTCTCAGCAGCTTTCTGTTCCATGTAGATAAAGTTCGGAAAATAGTTTGAGATCCAATTTACACGGAATAGAGATTTCAATAAAATTTGCATCAAGGGACTAAGTAAATGCATAAAGTGACTCAGACAAAGGATAAGCTGGAAAGTACAGACCTGGCTACAATTAACATTTGTCTCCAAGCAGAGGAAGCATCCTGAAAAGATGCAGTTCAGCTATTCTCAAAGTTTGCTGCAATACAGGTCAGTTCTTGAAACTCAGGAGATGTTTTCTTTTTTAAGTTAGGGTTAAAGTAATATTCTCAGGTAGTAGAATTGATGTTTTAATTAGTAGTTTTACATGCATTTTTTCCCAGGTTTCTGGTAACAAACCAACATTAATTTTCCTCACTACCTTAAAAAAAAGTTTTGCCATGTCATAATACTGAACATATCCTTGAAATTTTATATTGCTTTTTCTTAGAAAGTCCTAAAGAGCTTAGAAATTTGTATGAAACTGTGTTTGTGAGAATTATGTATTTTTTTAATAGATAATAATTTTTTTTAAAGAAAAACCCTTCTCTCTACAGCACAGAAACCATTAATGCAGGAAATACAAAATATGCATATTTTTAAAAAATATTTTTTGCAGGCATAGACTGTAATACAAAATATAAATAAATTTCAACAAAGTAAATTACCAATAAAAAAGTTATTGACATATTTAATATGTATAATATACAGAATATATATGAAATACAGCATATATGAATATGTAAAAATCATTTTATTCATTCTGCAGGTCTAAGCTAGGATTTCCTCACTTATGAGTCCACGGTTTCACTCATGTCCAAAATTAAATATAAACATTTTTTGAACAGCTCAAAGAGGTAATGAGAAAAAGCAAGAGAGTCCTAATTCCTGGATAGATCTGGGGGTTTTGTTTGTTTGCTTGCTTGCTTTTGTTATTAATGAAAAACAAGTAGTAATCTTTTTTTTTTTTTCTTTTTTCTGAACAGCTTCTGCTGCGTGACTTGCAAGCTGATCGGCTGGTGCAGCGCAAGGCAGAAGTTCCGTTTTGGTGTTTCTTCGTGCTCCTGCAGGGATGTGTTGGCAGGCCTAGTGCTGCCACACACAGTTGCCTGCCCCAGCTCTCTGCTCCCGTTTCCCACATTCCCCTCCCCTAGGAGCTCCTGAGCACAATCTGGTGAACTAGCATGAACCAAGAATTAAGGTTTTGCCCTAAGACCAATTGTCCTTGATCTGGGACAATAGAGGTGCAACTGCAATTTCTATCCTGTTATCCTTACTATGAAAAGTGGTAGCCTGTAGCTGATAAGAAGAAACGGGCAGACAGTAGTAACATCCTAAACTCCTGTAGCTAAATCAGCCGTAACTCACCCGTCAGAGTCTCAAAGCCCCAGCTGAGGCTGTTGCAGAAAGCCAGCCTCCACAAACACCCTAGTCAGCACCAGATGGAAAAACAGGATTGGTACATCCAGCCCCGTCATCTGTTCTTCACATTCATTAAAATAAATAAATTAGGGTTTTTTGATTCTTTTGAGGATGGTAAAGGAGTAGCAGGGCTGAAAACCTGTGGAAATGGAAGAGTAAAATTTTCCAGGAAGATGAAATAAGAAAATAACTGCTGCCTGAAAAATATAATAACATTGCTTTCACACCTGAAACTATTTGGTGAGCAAGAATTTAACATGAAAAATAGTTAGGTTCTTCAAACCTTCATAAAGCTGAGAGAAATTTTCTGCTTTATGCTGCCTTTTAGCTTTCATATTTCCCTACAGACAAATCAAGGACAAGTAAACTGGAATAAAGAGAAGAGTGCCACAGCTTTTGAAATCCAATCTCTCTTACCCTATAATGCTAATTTGGGGATGGAGGAAATTATGTGGTTCGATTTACAATTAGGATTCCTCGATAATGATGCCATTCCTCCACCGTTCTAACACAGGTTACGCATCTTTTCCAGAAACCTAAAAATAAAGTGTATTGCACTGTCCAGCTGTAGTGTTGTTTAATTTGGTGTGACAGATTGATCAACACAAATATAGACAGCTCAAAAAAGACAGTGAGGTGCTTTGACCAAACAGATAATTTGAAGGACATGGCAAAGGAGCAATCTGAGCAGCTGTCAAAAGAGTAGACTTTCTACAACGTGGTTAATGTTCCAAAAAGTTCCCTATTATGTGCCTATAAACAGCTCTTCATACTAAGGGAATGCAAGGGGATGTATTGTTTTCACGTACTGATGCTCACTCATCCGTTCAAAATTCAAAATAATATGTTTAATAAAGGGTAAAATTCTCTGTGATCCAAGCACACCTGCAGTGATGGCAAGTCCTTTGCCCTTTACTATAAAAATAAAAGTACATCTATACAATGCAAATAATTGTTAATTAATATTACTTTTGGTGTGGTTCACCAGATTGCAAGTTTAGTTAAAAAAACATTTCTGCCCTTCAGGAATTTTGATTGCTGCACTCATTAATCATGCCAAAATATCCCTTAGGAAATAGAAGTAGCAATTTGGATAATATTCTGTACATTAACTTAGAAAAAGATTTTACTTTCAAATTTATTTCTTTCAGGAAGAGTAAAGTGTAAGGTGTTGCTCAGAATGACAAGTTGAAGTCTAAAATAGCTCCCTAAAACTAAGAAATCACTATGGCTTTATTTTTTCACTTTGCCAAGATTCACTACGCAAGATCGACTACCCTGAATAAAATTAAAGATCCAAGGGAAGCACCTGTAATACCAGGAGCACAGCAAGGTCTTATCCATAATGCCACTGGCTTGCAGATGAAGCTCATCTGGAATAAGAAGTCTCAGTCTTGAAAAATGCATGTCCTTCTTCACCTTGGCGCTAAGACTAACCTCTGCAAGTCATCAAATTTTCTTCACATAAGGTGAAACACATGTATATTTTTTTGTTTGTTTGTTTCCCATGCTAGATTTAATGGTCATTCAGAACAAGTTCTGGCATTTCCTGCAGCTTGGCCACTCTTCATCACACAGGTCATGGTCACAGATGACTAAAGGGAAGAGCGTCATGAGGTGAAACCTCAGCCCCACTCAAGTTGATGGAGTTTTGCCACAGTGCTCAGAGTTGCCAGGACTTCACACCAGCGCTCACTCATCAGCTGCAGGATGACAGGGTGCTGGAGCCCCTTGGCTTCAGGAGGAAGCACATCAGTCTGCTCTGAATCCCTGCCTTTCAATGTGAATTTAGGCAAGTTCAGCTGCATAGTTCCGTCTCTCATCCTCTGTGGTCTGGTCTCTGTCCTCCATTCTTTCATTCTCTGTCTTATTGGCAGCAACGCTTCAGATGGCCAGAAAAAATACTCTTCTATCAAATAAAATAGGAAAGCATTCCCTGCCAGAGAGAGAGCAGTGTCCACACAGTAGGCACTCCAGCCCGCCTGGGTGAGAACTGTAGTACTCTCAAGAGATGATTGGAGAATATTAAATGAAATTACAGTAATGCATTTTGCAGCATTTTATAAACCAACAATTCTGCAAATTTCTTTCTTCTCCTCCCCTATTATTTCCCCAGTTTACAGCCTTCAACATATAATTCATAAACACATAAAATTTTGGTGTGATGTCTAAAATAAAAGAATTACAAATCAATTTTTCATTATTTGCCCAGACTCTTCTGCTTTCTGAAGAGCTCAGTCTCAAATAGCAGGATAGTATTTAGAGGAATTGTTAGAGTGCCACCTATTGGAAATAGATGTGGAAAGGAAATAGACCATAGTTAACCTGCATAAAATAAGCCTTTATTATCCGAGTGTTGATTTTAACCGTATCGTTAGAAGCCTTTAAAATGCTGCACTTCACATTCTGTTCATAATTATGTCAAAATGTAGATCAATGTGTAGCTCTTACAAGTAAGTCTCTTCAAGGAGTAAAACACAGGGAAGAGGTGGAGATTTATAGAGATAGACTTGCGCAGCAAAAATATGAGCCGATTCACTCAAATAACCACCTGGCTATAATCTGATTGATTATCTTAAACTCTATATGCATTTTTGGAGTACGTTTTTTATCAGATCTTGGTTTGCATTCTGGAGAGAGATGAGATTTAGCTATCTCTCTTTAGTTATGTCTTACAAATGAAGTATAAAAGGACAATTTTCCCCAGGCAAAACAGATGCCTCTGTCCTCTTGTGGAACACTTAAAAATCATGAGGTTTGATCTCAGTCTTGGGACAGTACAATCTTTATAGATGATCCCTAACTGTCATTACTGTTCAGAGCCTACCTGGGCAATGCAATGAGTGAATTCTCTCCCCTCCCCTTCCCCCATGAACAGATAAACCTCTGTTTTTAGCTCAGTCACCTCCTCAGAACTGTAACTTCAGGCCTTGATTTGCACTTGAAAGAAAGCTAGGTTGCAAAGACTTTAAGCCAGTGTAAAATGGATCAAGTTTTCATCCTAGACCTTCATGCTTGGGCTGTTCAACCTCTCATGTCTCCTTCCTTATTGCCCTGCACTTGTAGGTTAGGAGCATCTGCCCTAGACAACATCACTACTGAAACCCCACAGGTCTACTGAAACCCCACACACCCACTCCATCTCCTCCTGCATTTACTCACACAGCTTCTTCTTCCAAACTTTACAAGCTCCCACACAAAAATACCAGCTCTTTTCTGTCAAAACATCCCGGGCTTGACTGTAGAACCAAACTATTCCTTTTCCAAGTTCTGTTAATTATCACTGACCTCTGCACACCTCATGACACCCTTGGCATGCCACTTGAAGCAGAGCCACACAAACACATCAAGCAGGTTCTTCTGCAAATGGATCTATTTTAAAAATAAGTCTGCAGTTGATTATACCTACTGGTATGGTGTAGACAGCAAACAGGAAGACTAAAAAAGCACAGAAATAAAGTGCAAAAAAATACAATGATTGTTGGAGAAAATGGAAGTTGTGTGTGTGTGTGTGTATGTAGAGGTGTATGTGCATATATATATATATAAAATCATATATAAATTATATGTACATATATATAATCTATATATACAAATACATATAAGAGATCATATATAGATGTGGTCTAATATATGTCCTTCAGATTATTTTGCTAGGCAATATTTTATAAGATGTTTAAAACAAGGACCTATGGAATGTGTGCATGAATAACTAAAATAGATTTTAGTCTTTCTTATTCATAGTTATCTTTTTTTGCACATTGCTGATGAATTGATTTAGAAAGTGTTTCTTTCACTAACTTTCTAGTTCTGTTCCTTTTCTGTCATCCCTTTTATTTTCAGCAAGTATCTGGTATATATTTCAGTTCTTTACAATCACTCCCTCGTTTTCCTCTTAAGTTACATCATTCTACCATTGCACACTTTTTTATTCTTTAGTGTTATCTCTTCTTCCAAATCCCACAGAGTATGCTCCAGGCTTCTCTGTGGTTTATAAAAGACCTTTCTCTTATGTCTTTCTCTTGAATCTTCAATCATTCTCTGCCTCCTCTTGGGGCATACTCTCACGCATAATTTTCCTGACTCAACAAGCATATTTTCTTATTCTGCGGATGTATTTATAACAAAAGTTCAGAGAAATCAGAAGGAACATGGACATATGTCTGAGAACAATGTCATTATCCCTATGCCAAATATAATATCCCCATTTACATCGCACACTAAGAAGAAGGGAATATGAGGAGAATAAAAACACTTGTGACTAAATTCTCAGTGAAGTCAACAGGACATTTTTCCCCAGTTTTCAGGTAATATATATTTCTAACTCAAAACAAATATTTTTGCTATAAGCATTCCAGATAGGAATAACATGGCTAAGGAGCATGGGGATAACTTCTCTTGCCAGAGGTATTTATGATGAGGAAGTTGTCCAAATCCTGAGCTTTATCTGGTCTTCTTTACCCTTTCAGCTGCAACTTCTTGGCTACTGGAATCCTGGGCCCTTGGATTCCTTGAGGGAATCTCAACCTCCTGCCTCAAAGAGGCAGTCAAGTGCTAGGGCCTTGTCCTAGCTGTTAGGTCACCTATCTGTTCTAGGCATTCCCTTGCTTAAAGTTTGATTCTAGTAGCTTTTTTTATATATAATTGTCAGGGAAGGAGAATACATTCTGCCGGTGATTTTCCTGGTGCACTAGATGAAATATAAATTAGGTCAAGTTAATCTCAGTGTTGTTGTTCGGATAGCAGTGCTTGCTCAAATGGGAAAGAAAAATTGAATATTTTAATTTTTATTCATAGTCTGCAAAAAAATTACTATTTCAAAGTAATCTTCAACTGCAGATAGCTTATTTCAGTCACCTCCAAAATTTTTCTCAAAAGCTTTTCTGAAGATATTTTGAAGAGTAGTATAGAGTATATGAAAACAGGGACTTGGATACTGTAAGCCAAAAACAACAAGGGCAAATCTGTGAGTAGTGTTGGTCTAGATAATGCAGGAATTCTGAGAAGGAGCTATGGAAACTGCAGAGAGAAATTCATATTTTTCGTAAATAATGTAGCCAGATAATAAAATAAGCAAGGATCCCCCTTTTCTCTCACCCCCATAGATAATAACCTTCTTCTTCTTCTTCTTCTTCTTCATCATCATCATCATCATCGTCATCATCATCATCATCATCATCATCATCATCATCATCATCATCATCATCATCATCTAAGGCCTGAAATAATCTTCAATCTTTTTAGGATATCACTGATCATATGATTTAATCTGAATAGGTATACCAAATGAACAAGGGAATTTACAGTTTCCAATTTATGGGTTTCTCTCTAATGATATAAATATCAGTAAAATGCTCCCATGAGGAAAGGCATAATATGCCTTTAACCTTTGCACACACAATTTCAAATCAGCCTGGCATCACTTTACTAAGACTGAAACCATATGTCACCCAGCGGCTCAGGGGAGATGCTGACATATGGAGCCTGTCGTGCTTTCCCTGCCAGTTTGACTCTGACCCAGGTCAGTAACAACCCACACTGTGGCCCTCTGCATGAAATGAGTTGGACAACACAGTTAGATCCTACAGCAAAGTTCTAGCAGAAAACTACCATTACAGATGTGTCAAAATGGCCTTTGTGTTGACAAGTCAACACAAGTCAGCTAAAGATTAAATATCTGTAGTATTTAGCTTGCATTTTGGAGAAATCAATTCCCACAGTAAGGGGTGATAAATGTTCGAAGGCAGTAAAATTTTGAGACAAAACCTCAGGGCACTCACCAGCCACATTGGGCCACCTGTAGCTAATATACACTATTATCACACCACCTTCTCCCAGCCCTTCCTCAATGCACTTTTAACCCTTTAGATGTATCAAAGTTTAACATCTGCTTCAATGCTCCACACACTGCTGTATTTATTCAGGTAACAACAACTGCTTCCTAAAGTGAAAGTTCAGAGTTTGAGGAAGTGTTATCTTTTTAAAAAAGAGTACATAATTAAACACCATCGTAATGAGGAGAGGTTAAAACATGCAACTATTTTATGGAGCACATGAGAAGAAAATACTACAGAATAGCAAATGTTTAACCCTTCCTGAAATACTCTCCTGGAAATAAAAAAGAATTACATTAATATTAATAATATGTGAAGTGAGTTAGAGAACACTGAAGGTCTAAGGAAAAAAAAAAACTGAGACATTTTAAAGCGTCCTAGAAAAAAAATTATCAAGGAGTCTTTTCTTAGTTACCAACAGGAGAGATTTTCATCAGTATTACGGGTGAGTATTCAAACTGCAGCAATGAAAACATTACATGTCTGTATGATGGGTTAGGCTTCAAAAAGTAAGATTCTGATCCTAATTCCTCCTGGAAAATTTATGAACACAGGTATTTTAGTGCATATTGTGACACCAACTGACACCAATGTACTGCTGGGAAACAAAAGTAAGCAAGTTAATTGATAAAACTGATGCTTTTGCACTCTTAGGGAGCTCCGCCACAGAGGAGGCCAACAGTAGGTGCTTACAAAGACAACAGAGGCTGGGAGAAGATTTTGAAAACAGGACTGTTCTTTCTGATCAGACTGTATTCCACATATTGCCAGGCAAACAACGATCTCATGTGAATGCATTAGTATTAGTGAATCACAATCTCACTGATAGAACAACCCATACATATCTATTTACACAGAGATTTTTGGGTATTAGGCTTGATATTTTGCAGTTTGTTTTTTTTTTTCTGTCATAGCTTTGTGTGGCAAACATGCATATACCAAAAAGCAATATACACCATTTACACATTTCCTTTTTCCACTGTTGTAAATTATATTGTTATTTCAGAAAAGATACATATTATGTCAAACAAGCGCTGAAAGGGATCCTGTCAGATTCAATCCATACTGCCCTGTGTCGCTATAGTAACTAGGCTATTATCTATATCTCAGCTCTTCCTCCTGCGCCAGACTTGACGAGCTCACACGCGAGGCTCCCAGCCTCCCGGAGACTTGTTTTTGCACCTCTCCCGGGTTGTTAAGCCTTGGAAGCGGAGCTGTAGCGCCGGTGCCAGGAGGAGTCCCGCTCCACAAGCTCTGTGAGGAGGTGTCAAACGAGGGCACGTATGAACAGGGGGCTGCGGTGGCTGCTGCTCTGCAAGGGATGCACTGAGCAGGCAGCAACTGCGGCAGCAAAGGAGCACCTGGCCAGAGGTGCATCCCATGGAGGGGACTCCTGAGCGTGGAAAAGGGGAGCACCAGCGTGGGGTAACACCTGAAAGTCACGGTGTATTGCCCTCGCTGAAAAGTCCCCAGCTAAACCCAAGTGCTGATTTGATCTGATACGTCCCCAGGGACGTATCTCGACTTCTTCCTTGCACTCTTTCCACCTATCACTGTGTCTACAGCCAAGTGTAGACCAGCGATTACGCTGATCAGCCTTAGCATTTGTTAGAAAACCCAGCCATTTCTTCTATAGCATTTATTTCAGATTGTTTAGATTATTAAATATGTTAAGATATACAAAACCTATTAATTTTTTTATTCCTTTTTAAATGTTAATTTTTGTCTTGGATTTCTATTAGGTGTAAAGTTCAGACTCACACAACTTTTGTAATACGGGCTATAGACGAGTGGTGTACACCCCTCTGTG
This sequence comes from Eudromia elegans, assembly GCA_003342815.1. Classification (NCBI taxonomy): domain Eukaryota; kingdom Metazoa; phylum Chordata; class Aves; order Tinamiformes; family Tinamidae; genus Eudromia; species Eudromia elegans. The sequence continues at coordinate 287,948 of PTEX01000323.1, forward strand.
TTCTTTGCCTGAGAGCAAGGTGTTTTGCTTTGGGCTACATAAAACATGAGAACAATGTAAAGTGTACATATATTTATTAACCTAAGACTTCTTAGAAAAATAATAACAAAATATTCGTGATTGATTTGGAATATGAAAGCATAGGGTTCAGTACTATTTTAAAAAGAATACACGTTTTTCCACTTACCAACAGTAATGAATCATGAAAAAGACAATTATCTTGCTGGGCTAAGTGCTCTATCTGAACACTACAAACAGCACCCAATTAAAAACACAAGGGTACTATCCGCAATGCAGGCAAATTGTTAACAGTTTTTAAAAATTGGGGGGGCAAGTATTGTTATATATAATGTTTTGGTAGTATTTTGTTCAGTAATACAATCGGTCTGGCTGAGGAAGAGATATCATGCAATTGATTTTGGCATGGAGCGTTGGGATTTTTGAACTGGATAAGGTGAAAGTAAAAGGGAATCAATACACAGACTGATGCATGGAATACAGAGCTGGCTGGAAAAGATGTCTCTCCACTGGCATGTCTCTTTCATTCTTAACTTCCACATTCTGTATTAAAAAAAAAAAAGTAAAAAAAAAAAAATCATCATGGTTAGGTAAGTGGCTGATAAAATGCACATATCCATCACTAAATGAATAAATCACTGAACAGAAAAAGAACAGCCTGTCATGATTTCTTCACAGATGGGCTAGTTAAATAATCAGGCTGATTCCCCCATCACAGTTTGAGTTTGGAGTACCTTTTCTTTGACAGAAAGCTTACTGTATCACAACATAATGTGGCTATCCTTTCCTGAACATTTAGCAGGGGCACTGTATTTTCCCTTCCCTTGGACTAGAAAAATATAACTAAGTCTTTTTTTTTTTTAATTTTCTCATACTATATCTACTCAGACAGTAGAAATTAAGGAGACATATAATCTAAATTAGGAAAGAGATGGCTAATAAAGCATATCACAAATGTACACATAGAGAGTAAAGGTAGTAGGGAACAAGGGAGAAATTCGTAGTAAAAGCAATCAGTAGACTGGACAAAGATGATTCCATCAGCCCGAGGTGTTGAATTACCCCTGGATATAAGATCATTCCTCCGGGCACTTGTCCGGCCTTACCTGGTCCCGTTTTCATCCCCTAAGTTCCAGATAGACATTGTAAACTGGAGAGGTACCAGGGAGGGCCACCACAGAGACAGGAGGACTGACGAACCTGACGCATGAGGAAAGGGGGCTAGAAATTGGGCTCATTCCGCCTCAAGAAGAGAAGGCTGGGGAAGATCTAACCATCGTCTCCCAACACCTGAAGGGTAGTTACAGAGAGATGGTGGTATTCTCTACACAAAGGTACATGTACGTGGTGACAGCAGAAGAAGCAGCAGGCACAATCTGATTGAATGGAAACTCCATTTGGATATAGAGAAAAAATAATTCACTGTAAGGACAAATAAACCTTCGAAATACTGCAATCTCCCTCACTGGAAATATAGAAAGCTCAGCTTGACAGAGCCCTGGATAATTTAATTAAAGACCTCAATTTCAACAGGGTGTTGGAACAGATGTTCTACAAGATTCTCTTTCAATGCAGAATTTTCTGTGATTCCATGAATTTCTAACCCCTTGGATTTTTTTTTCTTTTTCCTTTTTTGGTGTAGAGAGGAGAGGCTATAGTTTGAAGCCAGATTGGGTAAAAAGAATATAAATACTAACAAAAAAAAATTCCTTTGAAGCAGAAATGTTACAAAAATATTTTGGAGCTGTTCAGATACTATTCCGACCCTGTTCAAGAACTATGCCCAACCAGCTGCCAGTCTGCCCTCACCGTAGTCCAGAGGCATTGTGGCTCCCTTTTCATGTAAAGGTTAGATATCCAACCAGATGTCAAGCTCCTGATATCAAAAAAAAAAATGTGGCCCAATTTTGGACAGAGGAGAAAAATAATAAAAACTGTGAACCCAAAAGATATTTCTACATTCTAAAACTTAGATTGCGACATCATTTCATTGAAAAATGATCTTAAGTGTTACTAAAAGTACAGAATGTAATATTTACCTAATCATGCTTTTAAAGCTGCAAATGCTTTTTCAGGGTCCTTTACCTTTTGTCAAAAAACTATTCATACTGATCGCTACACAAGGTAATAAGTATCACGTGAGTGTTCCTAAAAAGGAGCAAGCACAGTCATCACTTCCTCTGCTTACTCATTTTTATATCAGAGACAGAATTTACCTTTTAAAAGGCTGATGCTAGGACAGGAATACTGGCCTATTGCTAAGTCTTAAATGCAAGATAAAAATCATTTAAAAAAAATGCCTATTTTTTTTTTTAAATCACTGCCTTTATCAACATAAAACATTTCTTTCTTTCTTTCACTGCAGAGATTTTTCGTATTGGGAAATTACCTTTCTATCGATTTACTCTCAATTATTTCCTTTTCCTTTTTATTAGACATTTCTCGGCTACTTGCTTTACCTGTTTGTTTCCGAACACAGTGTTGCACACATTGTCTGTAGTTTCATATTTTCTTTCTTGTTATGACTGTTAGGATTAATGCCATTCCTTTTAGCATGCCAAAGTCTGGTCAGAGTAATTCTTATAAGAAATTGCAGATCTTACACAATCTGGAGCTTGATAATAGCAATACTACTACTTGTTCTCTCTATCATCTCTGCTATCGCATCTAGCTCTCCTCTCTGATATATTTGTTGCTTCCATAACTTTGCTATTAATCACGCTTCCCAGTAAGTTCCCGAGACTGAAGATAAACCCATATTAAACATTATTTGCTAAGAATACCAACAGCTTGAAATACTCCACTGATGTACGCAGCTTGTTCCATCATTCTAAGTATGCCATAGATCAAGCTCCCTACCTGCAATGGCGAGCATATTAAATCACTTGAAGTTCCATTTGCATGATCATCTTTCTAAACACTCTTGCTGTGTTGCTGACTCAAGCACTTTAAAAGACTCACTTGAAATTACTGTTCAAAAAATGTGAACATTGTCTCACCGAGTATGCAGGAAATGAAATGTGTTAGCTCTTATCCATTTCAAATTAGATTCAGCACATAGCTGTCTAAAGTGAGCACACCTAGCTGTAGTTTACATTTGTCTCTCCAGTAAGCTTTTTAATCAAAAGTAATTTAGTGTTAAGCATATCGAAAAGCCTTTCATTAGCCATGGATGGGGCTTGATTTATTCATAGGCTGCACAACATATGTTGCTGATGCTGTAGTCTATCACATCACATCGCCAATTTTAAATAAGTGTTTTGGTTTTCTGTTAATATTTTGGCAAAGTGCCCATCCGCAGCATTGCACCGTGCAATGTTCAGTGCGCTCACAGGGGCTGCCTTGCACTGGTGACTCCACTGGTGGCAAGACATACGACATTGTCTGGCAGATTGAAGGGGATTTTTTTTCTGTTTGCTTTGGTCATTCTGGGTTTTGTTTCTCTTCAAGCAGATTCAGGCCACAGTTTTTGTTTGCACACTCTCTTCTCTAACAGTCACAGTTATCTCCCCACAGGCCCTCTGGAGAACTGAGGTGCTATTCAAAACTTTCCAGGCATGCAACAACCAAAGCCACAAGGCCTTATCCTGGATAAGCTACCTCTCTTGAATAAGACATTTCAACGCGCAAAGCTCGAGGGTATCAGAGCAAGGCTATGTAAAGGCACAGATGCTGGAAGGGGTTCAATACCTGCACTTGCTGACATGTCATCACGCAATTCGCAGCAGAGTGTATTCAGAGGTACGCAGGAAGCAGAGAGGAGCTCCTGAGAGTCCTGTTCAGTTTGGCTTGGTATCATACACAGGCATTTCTAATTCCTCCCACACACTCCTCTACAGAAGATAAATACTAAAAAAAAAAAAAAGTTCCTCCATAGCTTCCTCACGCCTAACACATCCCAGTTTTTTATCTCCAGATTGAGAAAAAAAATTAAGTTTTCTTTCTCATCTCCTTTTGTCTGCTTAATCTTAAGACCTTTAGACCGATGAGCTTTTCATGTTATATGGTTGAAATACTGGGAACACTAAGATGAGAATTTTGTTGCAATTTCACTGGAGCCAGGATTTCACTTGTTCTTACACAGTGAGGATCAAGGAGGGTCACTTTGGACTTGGATGAGTCAGAGAAATGCAAATTGTACCACCAGTTTCATATCAGTACAGCACCAGTCACACAGAAGCTTGTATAAACATGCATTCTCCACCACTTCTTCAGATAACCCAGCCACACATTACCTTACAAATTTATGTTACTGGAAGACAGATATTTGAAACATCCTTATGAAAATGATAACTGGTGTTAACAAGCTGAAAATTGACTTCTTGTATATGTTTAAAAGTTTTTAGTGTCTAAAAACTGAATACAATTAGGCATGGCAACAACATCATGTGAATAGTTTTAACTCACTGAACTAGAATAAACTCAACAACACACCAGAATGAAATCTTTAAAGATGCATGCTTACAGCTCAAGGATTTAGTTATATGGAAGCAAATTTTTATAATTCCCTCAGTGGTATGCACTTTTTCAGAGCTGCCTTCATTATGGGAAAGTTGCTGACAGTGTCTGGTAAGAACTGCTAAAATGCAAGGAAGATTAGTAGGCTCTTGTCAATTCTGCAGGTTTGAAGGAGGGTAAAAGGAGAGACATGCAGTCCACCAGAATATAAAATCAAGTCTATTTCCACTCATCCTGAGAAGCACAATTCAAATAAATATCCATCAGCCCAAATATTTTTATCTGTATTAAAATATGTGCTGTCTCACATGTGGCATTAGATAGTTCAGCCACATTTCCTCCATATTGTCCTTGTGTCTTCCAGGAACTTCAGATAAGGAACATAAACTGAGTTTTTTACTCTGTTGCTCTCTCCCCATCTCCACCACACAGGATGAGAAATTGCATTTACATATCCTTGCTGTGTGCCCATGCCTGAAAGTCTATTTCTGCTAGTCTCCTTCCCCTTAGTAGTTTTTGAACCTTACAGCCAATTTCTGCCAAATAAGACACATGGGTCTCAAAGGAACTTGACTGAAAAGAGGCAGCCAGGGAAAGGAGAAAGATCATATTAGTGCCCGAAAATGGAGGCATACATTCTACATTATTAGACACCCGAGATAACCTCTGGAAGAGAAATTTGGTGTTTCTCAATAATCTCTGAATATTCCAATTTCCAGAAAAGATTGGATTCAAGCTTATGCCTTATTAGACCCCATAAGGCACAGACACCCCTTGGGAACGTGGTTTTACTAGTTCCTGCAGCAACTTTTTTTTCTTTTTTTTCTTTTTTTTTTTTTTTTTTTTGGCTCTCTCACACAGCTCTGTCCTCCTTCCTTCATTTTCCCACAAATCAGTTTCATTTTTTTATGTGATGGACTGATAAAAAATTGCTAATGTGGTTGCTTCAGCAAGATCCCTGTTCCACTTTGCTTCTGTGGAAAGCAGTTTCTTTCACATGGAGCCCTGCTGCTCCCTGTGTATTTCTTCATCCAGTCCCTTGGACCAACTGCCTCTAGTTATCCACTGCTTCATGTAAAGAAAGAAGGCACCAGATCCCAGCAGTAATAAAGGAGTGAGGAGTATCTTCTACACTGACTGGAGTTATTCCTACCTTTCATCAGTGGGAAAATATTCTCCTATCTATTTCTTCCAACAAGACGACTTCCCTCCTGCTCATCTCACAGGACCACAAAGATGTCCCTAGTCTTTACAGGACAGACTGGAAGTTTACAGTTTCCTTGTACAAGTTTGGAGGCTCTTAAAGGCAATCTCCAGCTGAGACAGAGCAGAAAGGAGAGAGACACAAAGACAGACAATTGTCTTGCAGTGTTTCCTACACTAAAATAATAGTAATAATAATAAGAAGAACAATAACAATAATAACAAATTGAATTATGAATGGACATAATTACTTATATTTGCAATGCAAACTCATCTATCTTAATAAAATAATACTATATGATCAAAGACATATTTTGTAACACGAAGCGAAGGAGGGAAGAAAGCACGTTATTACAGAACAATTCTTTATTCACAGTAGCTGAGCAATATTAAGACTGCACGTGATATTTTTAATTTAAATAAAATAATAAAGATTTTTTTAATTAACCAATGTTTTTATCATATGGAAGTTTTTAATATTTTACTCCACCAGCAAAACCGGCTGGTGCACTTGAAAGGCAGCCCGGTTGAGTGGATGGACACGGAACCTGGGTAAACATTGCCATCTAGTGGAGCTCTTCCCTGCGGAGCCTGTCCCAGGGAGATCAAAACCACTTACTCAAGGGTAAATTAGCCTGAACTGGCATTCGTGAGTTTTCCAGGCTACGTAACCAGAACAGTGCCTTAAATGTCGCACAGCAGAAAAGCTGTATTTTAGCTGAATCGGAGACGGGATATCTTGGGAACTAAGCTATAAAGCCTTTCACCTTTAAAGGACTGTTCTGAATCATAAGTAAAACAAAATTTGTCGTTCTGTTCTCAGAGAAGTACATCTGGCAGCTGAAATGCTCCATTTCACCTACAAGCATGATTTTCAATGAACAAGGAGACTGAACTTTTCTCCTGCCCACAGAGATGTAGACTCTATGGCAGGTATGATAGGAACACTGGATCAACGTGGGAAATCTGAAACACTCCTAAGATCTAGCGAACTAGACACAGACATTGCCCAGTTTTGTCAGCTTGTCAACTTTCCTAGACAAGAAACTTACTTTAAAAACCGAGATGTTTAGCTCCAGGCTCAGATGAGTCAGCGAGTTATTCAAGGAGTGATTAATGAATGCCAAATAAAGAAAGGCAAAGATGAGTCATAGCACTGTAACACCAAAGAAGCATTCATGTTTTTTATTCTTTTTGTGGTTCTTTGTTCTCTGCTTGTTTTCTGTTTGTTGTCATTGTCGTTTTTGCATCTTTATTTTGTTTTCATTCAGAGTAATTTCAGACTATTGCACTTTGATTTTAGTTTCCTTAGTTATATTCTTCTATAGAGCTGATTCATAGATCAAGGGGGTATTTGTCTTCATGATATGGCTTTAACCAGCCTCCAGGCTCCAACCACCTGGTCTTTTTTTTTTCCTTCCACTGAGTCAACTAGTGTTTGCCTTAAAGCCTTTTCCATGTGAAGTCACAAATCCCAGTACCCTGTCTAGTATGATCACCCCTCAAAATGAATCAACTGGGATAGTTAGCAAGCAGTTCCAGATCGGCAGGAATATTAGAGATTATCTCTTCTTTTGCACATCCCTTGAAAGATAAATGCTGTCTTTTATCCTTACGAATTTTATAATACTCAGCCCAAAACTTCAACTGAAAGCCAACTGAGGCTGAACTTGTATGAGAATAAGTTGATATGCAGTGATTGGGTAGCTGAGAAGACTAAGAGGAAGGATGTAACACATCACTACCCAGAGATGAAGCAAAGGAACCCATGATTCTAGGAAGAAGAAGTCTTTTGACTGAGCAAATAAATGTGGATGCAGCATGAGAAAAAACAACAAAGATAACGCAGATCAGCTGCAACTTGAAGGATGGCTTCAGGATCCGTCAGTGATGTCGCCACACTTGAAACAGAGGCAACTCATCCATTTAGACCTGACAACACAGAATCCCAGAGCAGATTCCATGTAGGTAGTCTACTGGTATAAAATAAAATAAAATAAAATAAAATAAAATAAAATAAAATAAAATAAAATAAAATAAAATAAAATAAAATAAAATAAAATAAAATAAAATAAANAATAAAATAAAATAAAATAAAATAAAATAAAATAAAATAAAATAAAATAAAATAAAATAAAATAAAATAAAATAAAATAAAATAAAATAAAATAATAAAGCAGTGAATAAAATAAAATCAGTCAATTTTCTTCCATGATAATAGCACCGGAGATGTCAAGATAGGATCACTGATACACACAGCAGTACACTGCATGGGAATGACATCAATAGTATTGCACAGTGACCTAAACTGTACAGCAAGAAGCAGGACCACAAATTTGGGCTGAGATGAAGCTGCAATTGCAGTGCTTGAAAATAAAAGCTCGTGGGTTGCTTTTACTACTAGAGACAGTCAAATCCTTATTTACTAAGAGTAAACTGAGTGTTTGCTCAGTAGCTTTCTTGTAAAGAAAGAGAGCTTGCACCACAAATGGGAAGGTGAGGAGTATATATCAGCAGTGAAAAGTTTCAGTGGAAATTATATTAATATATCTAAATTTCATCAAAATCCTAGCCAATGCTGCATCTATTGATTGCAATTTTGTAGTAAGCAATTACATCTTGCACCATTAACTTTTACAAATTTGGCGTTTTTCATTTGAATTGTCAGAGTTGCCTTTCCTTACTCCCTGTTCCAAGGAGAGAGTTACATAAAATTGTCTCATACACTTTCAACAAGATTAGTTTATTACCAAGAAGGACAGGGCCAATAAAGGCAGGAAAAAGTGCTTGGTTTTCAGACCCCAGTCTAGACTGGCAGCTAGGAAAAAAACTTACATTAAAACTGGACAAATTTGTTACCAACATCATTATGAAAACAAATATAGTATCACAGAATGTCAGTGATTCTGAATGAAGTGTTATACCTGCCAAATCTTATAAACTGTGGTGACAGAGGTCAGAAAAATATCTTAGATCATTTTTTGCAAGCACTGTGTAAAGCTGATTCAATATACTTCTCTAATTCCAAAAGTTGTATATAAAAACAAAACACCATACTCACAAAACACCTCTTACAGCCATCATACATTTTACTTACACAGTGAGCTAGCCATCAGAGAGAGCTGCCATAAAAGTTTTCTCCTTATTTACAGCCGGTCTAGAAATGTCCTGTCTCTTTAAATAGCAAGGACTATGAAATAAAGAACCTTGGCTCAAACAATCTTCATTAACGTCATTATTTCTGGCAACAGGCATACAGGAACAAACAAAAATCACTTTCCCCAGTAACGTTTTCGTGCATCCCAGCTTCCTTAGAATAACATAAGCTTAACCCTGAAGCTTCTGCAGCTACAGGAAGAATGGTATTACTAGGAAGTCAAAAACTGAGCAAACTTGAAAGGACTGAACAATCACATAATTTAGGATAAAACATGGAAATTAATTTATCAAACTGCCTGGCATGTATCTCCCCTGTACTAGTGTCCTGCTCTGAAATGTGAGAACTAGGCTTGATGCTGGCAATCAGAAAATCTAGCAGAATAAACACTGCAAGAACAGATCCTCCTGTTTCAAAGCTGAAGTGCTCCAAGAACACAGATAAACCACCACACAACACTTTTACCTAGAGCCCAGCATTAGAGCCAAGAAAATCCTAGATGGTGTAGCACATGGATTCAGAGGAGGGGAAAAGCTCTCGGGGAAGCTGGTGTGTGTAGAAGAATAGTAAAGATTAAAGGCCAGGTTACACATAAATATCCCTTTTAAAATAAGAAAAGGCCAGCACTCGCTCCTCCTTTATTTCTTCCTGACCAGAGCCTCAGTGCTGTGTGTTATTTAAAACTAGCAAATTGAATTGAGGCAGTTCCACAAATACCCCTACAGGCCTATAACAACATTAAGCACAGACCATCAGCGGAGCTTGGCAGCCAGGAACAAGCAGCGCAGGCCTGACCTGCCTCCTGCCTTTGCACACTGGTGTAAACAAGGTACCTCTGTTCGTAAAAGGATGCAATTACTGCTGATTTTCATCAGTGTAACTGAGGGCAGATTTGGCCCAGCTTGTTCACTGGTCACCAGGGCCCACAAAACACATGCAACGATATGTGCAGTGAGGTTTGAAAAACATGCCCTGCCTTTGGGGTTTTTATTGTTGCTGTTGTTTTTTGAAGTGTGCACAATGAATATTAAACAACCCCCTGAAGTTCCCGGTGCCACTTGCTAGAATCAGCATCGCAGTCCTTATTACATCGCTCTTTTAAATGTTGATGACTATTTAAGCTAATTCAGAGCAGACAGGTGAAGAGATGGGGCAGCAACAGTGAAACGGCATTTATTAAGTGCAAGATTCTTCTGTAGACTTATGTGTTTCTTTTCTTTCTTCTTTATTTCAAACAGATTTGACATTTTACCCAAATTGGACTATTTCTGATAGTCTCAGAGAATGAAAAAGTGATTTTCACATCCAAACACTTAAGATGCCCACAGGCCAATTTTGATTTAGGGAAAAGGAAACAGTGCCAGTATCAGAGTATAATGTTAAAGATTAGGGTGATTAACTGAATCATAAAGGAAATGGATATGAAGCTTCAGAAAAAGTGTGACATATGGAATTTCCCTGTTAGCCACAGGGCTTCTGTAACTTTACACTTGTATTGCCAGTATACTCACACTAGACATGGAAGAATTACAGAAATGAAGTGCCAGGAAGCTCAAAAGTCAAGGGACAGCAAGCAGGCAATATAAAAGCGAACTATCTACTAGGACACGGTATACAAAAAAAAAGAAAAAAAAAGTAAGTTACTTCCTACCCTCGTAAGTGTACCTCACCTTCTCTTACATTTCGTGAAAATTACCACTGCTCTTACATGTAAGCAAAATAATAAGAGGACTTTACTTTCCAGAGATCACCACAGCTTCCATTTAGTAACCTCAAAATGGATTACTGTAATTTTTTATTGTTTATCTAGCAGGGTTACCCATGGCTTGGAGGAACTAGCAGGTAGTAGTCATGTGATTACATTAGGCTACAGTAAATTAAAGCTAATATGGGCCTATGCCCTCTCAAGGATATTTTCACCAAATAATCACTTCAGTAAGCCCTAAATTAAATCTAGCTCATTATTATATCTTCTGAACGGAACTTCCTTGAATAGGTAGTCACAAGTTAAATATGATTTTTGATGCAGAGGGAACTTGTACAAAGTGCAAAATGAAGTAGACCAGATCATTAACAGAGGATATTCTGACATATATACGGCCAAAAAAAAAAAATCAGCACCTCGTGACAGCACATGACAAAAGTATGTAGACAACACTCAGTATCCTGATCAGTTTGCACAGTGTTAGATCAAGCTCTGCTCCATCAGAAAGTATAACCAGGGCCTCTAAGACATTGTAGGAATTTCATGGTGTGGTTCAAATTTTTAAACTTGGAGACAGATACTGATTTGAAATGTCCTGACACCACGGTGTCAAATATGACTTCGCATTTATGACATTAATTAGGTATATATATGTTGTACAGGGAATTTCTCCCCAGTGCAATTGCTTGACTAGATGTAAATATACTGCCCCACATGTTTACATTACATACCTACCTTTTATTCTCTGCTCATCTGCTCAGGTCTGTTCCTTACTTTCTTCTTCATTTTCTGGACATGTCAAGAAATGGGAAATTCTAGCTACAGAATAAATAGTATTCCCAGGACTGGCAACTGTTGCTGTTACGGCCTTTACAAGGTGTTCACAAAGCAGGAGGGATGGAGACCCACTGTTCAGCATCTTCCCCAACACTGTGCAAAGGCTAGAAACAATGCAACACAGGAAAAAAATAAGCTTATTTAAATCCTTAAAGGAAAAGTGAGGTTGTTATCTAGCTGTCCTGGATGTTCTTAATTCAGTTGATAGTGTTCCTTTGCCTAATGAGAACAGAGTTAGTTATATTAATTTTTGAGTAGATGCATAATTTACTTCTAAACTTCCTCATATAAATCATTTTAGGGTTTGAAAGCTCCTTTCAAAGGTGTATTATTTCAATTCTGCTCATAGAGGGATCTCCAGGAAGGCTTATATCTCTTTCAAATAACTCCTGCTGAATATTTTCCATAAGGGTGCATTTCTACTGACATTTCAGCAAGCTCAAATATGCAAACAAGCAAGATAAAGAGGAGGGAAAATGAAAATTAATTATGAACACTGAAAGAGTAGAAAGGAGGAGAAAAATAATAATAATAAAAAAAAGAAAGAGAGAGAAGAGCCAGCCCTTTGCTGAAACTCCATCTTAAAAGAAAACCTGCGCTGTGATAGCCACAAGCAGCATGTGACTGACCTCACAGCGCCGGAGCGGCACTGGCCTACCCTTCCATGACACCAAGCGGTTAATCTGTCGAGATGCATTCCCCGATCTCTTGAATTCTCTCCACCCTCAAGAGGATATTAAAAAGAATTTGCACTCAAAGGAGTTTACAGACATTCTTCCTAAGTCCACCCTTGTTTGAGTTACAGGCCCAGAGACGGCTTTTCAAAGAATGCCACGTAATATCAGTTTTATTTTCTATATATTTCACTCCACCCTTTTCACCTTTCAAAGGAATTTTCATTTGGTTGTATTCAAAATAGTATGCACATGTCAGATTAAGCAGTTAAATAGATCCAATCTTACAGATGTAACGTTCATTGTATGTATAGTGTATGCAGAATAGTAAATACCTGCACAACATGTTTCAAAAGAAAATCACAAGCAATAAAAGAGCCCCGTCAGGTGATAAAAAGAAGTCTGACACCAAACCAACTTCTCTCCTTCCCTTATAGAAGTGGGTCAGAAAAGAAAGTGTATGAACAAAGAAAGGAAAAAACAAATACGCCAGCATGATTGTAATTCTATTCTAACCAATTGTTCCTCAAAGTTAATGATTCCTAGGATCCAGATGTTTTCAGACTCTTGCAGCAGTGAAAAATCTGCTCCAATTGACAATGATCAGCATCCAGGAAAAAAAAAAAGACTCATTTTCCTTTACAATTTCAATAGTCTAGTTAACAATTAAAATGAGTACAATTATGTTTATTTCTGTTTCTTGAAAAGGCTGTTATCACTACAATTCTATACATTTACAAGTCATTCAAATATTTTATGTACTCTTCACACTTAACTTTCTTCTCCTTCTGTTAAGTAAAACATGTCTGAATTTTAATTTGCTTATTCACTTCTTTCATTTCTCACCTTCTTGTCATATAATTCTATCTAAGGTAACACGGAAAACATTTTCCTAGCAGGTAGACATCGTAAATGTCATTTAAATTCAGTTTTATTCCATTCATTAGCTCCCTCTAGGTGACTTTCTACCAAGAACCTCATCTTTCCTGAGGTTTTTAACTGTGCTTTCTGAGAGCATAGCTCTAGCATCAAGCTACAAATGAAGAAAAATATCTTGAAAGGATACTGGAATCAAAACAAGAGACTGTGGAGGATCCTGGGAAATATAATAAGCTGCTGGTGGTGTTAACATTAGGGAAATTAACGGCTGCATTCACTCTAGGTGAAGCTGGTGCCTATCACAGGCTTCATCTATGATTCATTACTGTAATCTTGAGGTGACAATCACAGGGATATATTATCATCAGGAGCTTTTCCTGGTAAAGAAAGAGAATTTTTGCCTAGCAAGTTGGCTATTAAGGAAAAGCACCTCACTCTTCATGATAACTTAGAGCTTTGCAAAACTTACCTTTGGTAACCGAAGGCAAATATCTTAAAAGAGTTTCAGTTCTGCAATAAAGCCTTAAATGATTTTGTTTCTGAATAGTCTCACTTTCAATCTCATCTACATTCATTTTGGATATACCTCTTTCAAATTGGTATTGTCTAAATGGACACTGACTTCTTTGAGAATGAATCAATATTAAGAGAAATGCTATTATCAAATCCAAAGTGCAATTCTCTTAATGTCTTATTTTAAGAAGTTTTAAGAGACTGCACTTTCCTGCATAGGACATAAAAGACGTGTTTTTGGTAACTGGGACCTGCAGTAGTGCCCTGTGTGGGAGAAAGACAACAACAACCTGTGTCGGTGGTTTCCAGCTGACTCTCTAACTAATGTGAATGTCTGTCTTATGTACCAATACTTCAACCCTGTGCTTTAACAAACACATGACGCTTCTGTTTAGATATATTTTAGGAAAAAAAAAAAAAGTGGTGGCTTCTGTGGGGATAAGAAGAAAAGAAGACACATGTAAGGGGATGCTGTTGAGGGTATGGATGGAGAAGTGCGCTCAGAGGGAGGCGCTCCATGACAGAGGAGGTTCACTCTGGCAGCACTGCGGACTATGGAGGACCCTCCCTGGGACAAGGACACCCCCAAGGGGCTGCAGCACATGGATAAGCCGTACTGGAGCAAAGAAAAATGAGTAGAAAACAAGATGTGGCTGAAAGAAACCATTATGCACACAACCTCAAATCTGAGAAGAGGCTTTTTGGCCCTGGACACCACATCAGCCAGGCTCCTAGATTCCCACTGCGCTTGCAGTGTGAAGGAAAAGGCCCTGTGACACCTCCAGCTGCACCCTGCTCATATTGGAGAGAGGCAGGAAGTGAGTCCCCCAACAGCTTTCCTAGCACACCCCGGGATGCTGGGCTAGTTTCAGCCCCAGCTGTAGTTTCACAATCTTTTTTTCCTCTGAGGATGGTAAACTCTTATCCTCCAAAGACCATTAAAAGTATGCTAGATAAAATGCATACTTGTTTTCTTTTGAAGTAAGAAATAATTGCCACATGACCTATTTCTAGGCATATACTGGGACACTGGTGACTCCACTGGTGGTATCCTTACTCCTAAGTTAGCATTACACTAACGTCCCAGCGGGATGCCAGAGTGAGCTAAATTATTGGAAGTGCTGTCTGTAAGATGCAGTATTAAATCTAGATCTGGTGTATTTACAACCAGAGATTTCTACAGCACTGTGAACAAGGCTGTCCCTGGAATTCTGAAGTTCTGAATTCCACTGAAGTTTTGTTTAGATACTGCATATTTTTTTGGCTCCTGCTTAAATGGTAGTGAAGTATGTGTGCACACTTCTAGAAGCCAACAGCTTCAAAAGGCAAACTGCTTTTGTTTGCCCTAAGGCTTGATTGGTATCACTACATTCCTCCCTGCAAGTGTCAGCCGTATGCTGTCAATGTAAAGGCAAACAACTCAAACATCACAGTGTTGATGAGAAGCATCAGAAAAAATGTGGCTAACAGGGACTTCAGTATGGCCAAATAAAAATATTCACAAACTATTTAACCTAGAACCCTTTTAAGGGTGAACATTTCACGGTCTTTTTAACTGCTTTTGAATATTAGGTATATGGGTTATATTTTCAAGCTTTCCTTTATCAGTGAAGCAGAACTAGTAGCTTTCTAGTGAAAGTTTGGCATTTCAGTCTGACTCTTATCCTTGACACAGACAAGAGTACTGAGATCTCTGCACCCACAACAAACTATTTTCTTACTCTCTCCATCATTTAGAAGATTTTCCATACAGTTCTAGTACCCTGCAACAACTCAAGACCAAAATTTTGTGGCAAAACTATGTTTTAAAGCAAATACTTGTCTAAATGCCATGAATGCCTCAGCAAGCACTAACACACAGGAGATATTGCACCCAGAAAAAGAGAGAGTTTTTACTCCTGCTATAACTATTCCCATTAATGTAGGAAAACTATTTAGAAGTTCAGTAAGCCATGACCTGTTTTTTTATTATAATACTACGATTTGTAGAGAAAACTCCAGACAGAATGACAGACAGCCAATCACCCTCTTTGTGCACAGACTTTATCTATCAAGCTTGTCAAGCACAAGAGTTCAGCTGTTAATTCCCCATTGTTCATGTTTTTTTTCCAAACTGGAACTCAGTAAATAAATTACTCTGGAACATTACAGTCATTTTTCCTCAAAGAAAGAATTTGGTTCAATTTTAAATAAAACAAAAGCTAATGTTATCTCTTTGTTATATCATACATCACTTTAAAGAAATCTGTCTTGTGAAATTCCCACAGAAGGCAAAAGTAGTACAGCACTAAAAGACTTCTCAGTTTGTCTACAAAACAAGGTAGATAGATATTCTGAACAACTTTGTTTTGACATGTCTTTTCCTGAATGATAATTCCTTGTTTTAATATAGCCTCATTATTTGAAATTTATTTCAGATAAGCAGAATTCAGATAAGCACACCCACAAGTGGAATTACTCAGCAGTAACGACAGAACTTGAATTTAAATCTACTTTAATTAGAATTAACTCTTGAGTGTTGAAATAGAGTAATCTAGTCAGGACAGAGCTGCACAGACTTACAAGAAAAATAATTAAGGATGTGAATTTTAGAACTGTCATATTAAAGGCACAGGTATAAAATCCAAAAGTAATTCCTATGAGACACAGAAGTATAGGCCAAAGAAGAAGTATTCTACAATAGTCACTCATACACATATTTCATACGAGATTATATCTAAAACATATATATGTATTTCCAAAGCAGATCAATTGTTTCCCTAAGAAAGTATTTTTAGAGCAGGATACATACTTTCACAGATGGAGCTGAACAAAGGCCATCTGATGCATTTGTTAGAGAAAAAGGTATGTATGCTAACTCATAACATGAAAGGCAATAGTATAAGGGAACAATAGTACATGAATGGAAACTAATTTCAGTGACCTTTCACCAGTCTGCAGAAGCTGTTAACACTGGATCATTTATACATGATTAATTACAGGAGTGTGTTTTGGCTGACATGTTAATACATTTTAATATAAAATTTCCTGTAACTAAAATACATTTCATGTACTTGTACTTCCCCCTATTCTGTTAGGTTTGTATATAAACAAATAATTGCAATATAAATGTATTTTTAAATAGCAAAGAAAAATGAATGCAACTGAAAAATAGGGAAAGACAATAAATAATTCTATTAAGAAGTGAAAGTCTTCTGAGGCAGATCAACATCTTTGTTAAAGAAAATAACTCAATTATGATGAAAACACCATGAAAAAATAAGCTTTTATGTTTAAACATTGGCATACTATTAACATACTGCAGGGATCAACTTCTTTAGCCTTAAGCCAAGAAACAGTTCTCAAAACACCAAGTACAGAATTCACTTGATGTCAATGAAAATTCCATACTCAGGAGGCCTTATGGACCAGGCCTTCAGTCCCAGCTTTTGTGATCTTATTGATGAGAGTGGAAGTTTTCATCATTAAGGAACATTTTAAATACAAATAAAATTTACAAATACAATTTCAAATACATTTTAAAAGGCCCACCTGAAGAATCTTAGAGTTTAAAATTTTTGTTGAACAATTCACATGACTTAGAAACATTTTAATTTTTAATTCCTCTTCTTTTAATCATTTTTTCAGGAAGGACTTAAAAGAAATTTACGGTTTATTTGGCCCAAGCCAAGCATTTGGCACATTCATCATCTCAGCTCAACACAAAGTATTCAGAGATCATGAGGTATCCTACTTGAGCCATTTTCAATGGAAGAAGACTGTACATGTCTGTACTCCAGAAGAGTGGCATAGATGAGTGGACAGTGAGGTGGATTAGGAACTGGCTGGACAGCAGGGCTCACAGGGTGGTGATCAGCGGTGCCGTGTCCAGATGGAGGCCTGTGGTTAGTGGTGTCCACCAGGGCTCAGTCCTTGGTCCAGTCCTGTTCAACTTATTCATTAACGACCTAGATGAAGGGATGGAGTGCTCCCTCAGCAAGTTTGCTGATGACACCAAACTGGGAGGAGCAGCTGATAGCCCTGAGGGCTGCGCTGCCATCCAGAGGGACCTGGACACACTGGACAGCTGGGCAGCGAGTAACCTCATGAAGTTCAACAAGGGCAAGTGTAGGGTCCTGCACCTGGGCAGGAATAACCCTAGACATGCCTACAGGCTGGGGACCGACCTCCTGGAGAGCAGCCCCGCAGAGAAGGACGTGGGCGTCATGGTGGACGACAAGTTGACCATGAGGCAGCAGTGTGCCCTCGTGGCCAAGAAGGCCAATGGGATCCTGGGGTGCATTAAGCAGAGCGTCTCCAGCAGGTCGAGGGAGGTGATTCTGCCCCTCTACTCAGCCCTGGTGAGGCCGCACCTCGAGTCCTGTGTCCAATTCTGGGCTCCCCAGTACAAGAGGGATGTGGAGCTGCTAGAGAGAGTCCAGCGCAGGGCTACGAAGATGATTAGGAGCCTGGAACATCTTCCCTATGAGCAAAGGCTGAGAGAGCTGGGCCTGTTCAGCCTGGAGAAGAGAAGGCTGAGAGGGGACCTCATCAGTGTGTATAAGTATCTCAAGGAAGGGAGTGAGGAGAATGGGACCAGCCTCTTCTCAGTGGTGGCCAATGATAGGACTAGAGAAAATGGCCACAAATTGAGGCACCAAAAGTTCCACAGGAACTTGAGAAAGAATTTCTTCCCAGTGAGGGTGACAGAGCCCTGGAACAGGCTGCCCAGAGAGGTGGTGGAGTCTCCATCTCTGGACATCTTCCAAACCCGCTTGGACACCACCCTGTGCCACATGCTCTAGGGGACCCTGCGTGTGCAGGGGGGTTGGACTAGATGACCTCTAGAGGTCCCTTCCAACCTTAAGCATTCTATGATTCTATGAGCCACGGACTTGTAGCCCTCAAGATACAAGCAGGCAATTAAGCTTAAAACTTCGCATGGATATACACATACACAAACTACATGTATATGGGAGCTGGACAGGCCGCTTAATTGAAGTCTGTATTAAAGAGACAAAAAAGATGCATCTGATGTCAAAGTGATACTGCTCTTGACTATTTACCAAGAAATATATTAGATCTTTTCCAATCTTTGCTAGAAGTAGCTCAGCATACTGACATCTAGCAACCATATTAGACCATTCATCAGCCTCAAGAAAGGAATTCCTAACCATAGCTAAATATTAAAGTTGCCATATGTAATAGAACCACTTGAACTGTATCCACTTTTAAGTACATAAACAATTCTATATGTGCACAGAAAACAAGCAGAAGCTTGGAAAAAATCTTTCCACTGTATGTTTTTTCTATCATAGACAAAAAAAGTAAAAAACTGGAAAAGAAAGACTTATATTGTTCTACTAGAATTAAATGGTTTCAGTAAATAAAAACTATCTAAGAACAGTAGACAGTATCCAAGATTTTCAAAAAAGCATTTACTAGTAACATACTACAAGAGTCTTATATAAGGCGTCTTTATTCTGGCATGAACATTGCAGGTGATAACCCCCACTTCTACTTTCATTCTTCATCTCATAATCCTCTGATCTAGTTTAAACTATAATTTAAATACTAAAGATAATAAGCTTACTTTCTAAGAGGCTTACTACTAACAAGATGTATGACAAACTGCTTGATCAGTTTAGATTACAGCATATCTTGCATCTGGTTTTTTTGCCTCCACTTTGTCTATTTAAATAGGTCATTTCTTCAGGTTAGAAACTTGCTACCTCTTAGCTCTTCAAAGAAAGATTTAAATCAGCAGCACTTATATGTCTCCACATATACTTACTGCTCTTGACTAAATAAGTGGTCATCCTAGTTTTTCATTTATAGTACCCAAACTACCTGCAAAACAGAAATAGATGAGATACAAAGAACTCTGACTAACTGTGTCAAAGGCTCTGTTCATGCCTTGAGGTTTCAATATCCAGGTGATGCACATTTCACTTAGCATCATTACATTGTATCTTGTGGTTAATTCTGTGGTTATTACTACCTCTGTGAGGTTTGTACAACAAAACAAAGTATGTCCAATATATTGCAGGCGTGGATGGGGAGTGAAGAGGAGTGTTCTCCATGTGAAAGCATGATCACTAAGCTATAAGACTATATTTTTGTTATCTTTAAGTTATTTTTGTGTCATGAGACAACAGTTAATCAGCACACAAGGCATACCAACACCATAAAAATACTCACAAAACCATTAGTCCTGTGAAAAACCTTCAGAAACTAGAGCACTAGCAGTCAAAGTAGTCTCACAGAAATTTTTGAAACATTAAGTTCTCCTCCCTCAGTAAGAAGGACAAAAACAAAAAAAAAAAAGAAATAAAAAGTAAAAGAAACCATATTAGGAGTTAAGAGCACATACTAGAAAAACAAAACAAAACACAAAACAGAGATGAGAGCAACTACTGCAACTAGATTGTTCCAAGGTTGTAAGCAATTCTCTTTAAAACTGTCATTTGAAAACAATTTAATTTTAGCTAACATATAGCACAATCAATTTGTATTTAGAATTCTAGAGGAAAAAAAACCTTTTAAAGTGATCATAAATAACCATTATAATAATAACTAGTTATATATAATTAAGTAATACTTAGCCCGCAACCCACAAAAAATACATATAGCACACGTACACTAGGACACATCTTGTAGTGAATAGATAATAATATGCTTCTTTATAAATAAACATGAAATGGTCTAGACAGTGTGATATGCTATTTATATAGGCCAGTTGACTCTTGTCAGATATTTTGTTCTGCTGTTATAAATAAAAAGATTGAGGTTATGTAATTATAGATGATATTTTGTTTCATTAGCCAATATAGAAACAATAAAATATTCTACATTTGTGTGTAATTATTTTCTTCCTCTTCAGGTGGTAGGAAACTGAATTTCTTATTCACAACACAAAGCAATTCAACTGTTAAGTATTTATCTAGGTTTCTCTTTAAAACTGTAAATTACATTGTTGTGAAGAAAGTGTCATGAATCTTGAGTGCTACACCAACATCATGATTAATAACAACCATCTACCATTTAACTGTTCTTAAGGCACTAAAAAAGACATTACTTGGATGAGTAGTATATTTTCATAATATAGACATTTCTGTATTTAAAGATCTGTAAAGAAAGAAGAGAAAGACAGGAAAGTTTCTCTATGATTATTCATGTTATAATGGAGCAGTTGTGGTACGCAGATATAGTAGTTCTCCGTCTTTTAACATAGTACCAATAATTACTGAGCTGCTCAAAACAGACAGGTCATAGCAGGACTTCACTTTTTTGTTAGCTGTTTGCCTTAGTACTAAATGTGACAGCAGCCATGGCTCATTGGCTTATGAGGCTGTGGTTACACTGCAGCTTGTAATGCACCAGGGCTTGTCAGTGATAATATCTGTAATTGTTCCTTGCAAGTCTGGCAAAGAATCATAAAAAAACTTAATTTGGAAAGGACCGGTGGTGGTCTTCTCTCCTGCTGAAAGGAGGGCTAACTTTGAAGTTCCTTGAGTGCACTAGGATCAGGGAGAAGAGTTTTGACATCACATCAGAATTTACTTTTCTTTCTGAATTGGGCACATTGCCTGTTGTCCTTCGTGAGAAGTCTGGCTCCATCTTCTCTACACCTCTGGTGGCTACTGCAGGGACACCTACATGCCAGCCTGAGAGCCATCACTTCAACCATCACATAGAAGTTGCAACTCAGAAGAATCTAGCAGAGTCACAGAACGAACTACTCTGAGATCTGCAAAGCTCGGATCCCAGTGAACCATAATCTAAGCCGAGCATTTTTCATATGTTGAGGCTGTGGTCCTGTGGTGCAGCAAGTGGAGCTAGACCCCAAAAGAGGATTTAGGGCTAGATATCAGCTCACAAAGGTCTAAGCCGGGCTAGTAGAATAAAGTCACCAAAGTTGCTCTGGAATTTGAGCATCCAGTAACAGCTCCACTGCATCAGTCACTGCCACCTGTGTTGTTTACAAAGATGAACTGATATGACCCCAGATTACATTAGAAATGCATACTACGTTTGATGATGATGATCATTAAAAAAACCTAAATAAAAAGAAGTATTTTTACCGCAAAGTAAAAATGCCACTTAAACAGAGAGTATTCAGAACACTCCCAAATCCTGCAGCATGGCCAAGTTGCATCTCACTTGCAGAGTGGGCTATCAGCACCCCATGTTTATTCCTGGACCTGGACCATGCCTCACTAGCCAGTATACCTAGGTCATGGTAGATGTGGGTAGTTGAAGGTTGGATGATATCATCAACAAACACTGTAACAGAGGTAAACTCATAGAGTTTGCCACTGCCTTCTGAGTCTATTGTGAGTACAAAAAAGTACTCCAAATACAGGTCACAAGTTAAAAGTTAGTTTGAGCACAGCATTTCAAATATCAGGAAGAACTACTGCTCTTTTAATAGTGTTTAAGTAGAGGCTTAAAAAAATGCAGAAGTTAGCATACAAAGAAACTTAAATGGAGTTTACTCACTGAATACTGCACCTGCTAATGCAAAATTCGAGCCATACTGTCTCCTCCAGTCTATTAGTTTGATTTAAAGGCTTTCTCTTCTAGCCAACAATTTTGAAACTTTAACCTTGTGTTTGTAGGAGTCTCTTTCAGTCTGGCTCAAACAGCAATAATAATCTACTGCAAAACTGGAAGGAGCAATACTGAAGAAAACTACTGTGGTGGAAAACAGCTTGACTAACTCTTCCAAGCTCTGCAGCACTTTAACAGGCCTCAAATGATGCAGTGCAGAAACAACTGAGAAAACAAGTGATCATAACTGAAAATGTGTAGCAAGTGGATTACAAAGTCTCCAGAACTGCTTTTGGGAACACAATTACATTTCAAAACTAGAAATGAAACCTCTATAAAAACAGTGGAAATACTCACTCTGAGGAGTTCCTTGCAGCATCACTGCTTTGGAGCATCACTGGTTATGGTAAAATGTCAAGCTCTCCCTTGAGAGTACCTCACCTAAGTAACCTATCCACTAATAAAAAGTACACTTAATGGCTACAAATTTACCAATGTGCAATGGCATATTTCAAAAAGAAGTATAATGTGCCAGATAATGCCTCTCATGGCTACAGGAAAGGGGGTTGCAAACTTCATCCACATATTCTGTCTCTGTGTCCATCTCTCTGTTCCCATAGAGAGTGGCTGCACCCTACTATGAAAATCAGCCTAGAGTTACCTTTGCACCCATCACTGCCACCTCTGCAGTAGATCAGGCATAATTTCTCTCCTTGTAAATGCTTTGAGCTCAGCACATTACAGGGAAATAATAGGCCTGAAACAAAGAACACAGGATTGGTGCACTGTGACCATATAGCAGCAACAGTCCACAAAGAGCACAGAGTAAGGAACTATGGTCACATTCCATAACACAAGAAACAGTCCTTGGAACTTGAGAGAAAGTTATGATCAGGCAGGACAAAGAGAGATGGTCATGAGTGAAAAAACAGACCATGTGTGAAAAAAGTTGAGGACATAAGACAAAGATTCATGTAACTAAAATTGCTACAAGTGAAAGTCAGTTTAGCTTTCTGGTGTTTATAGTAATTTTAGCCTTCTACAAAGGCTAAGAGTAGTTTTACACCATGACAAATATTTCCACCACAGTCTTGAGATGTTCCAACAAGTCATAAAAGTAATGGTTTCAATCTAGGAAATGTACAAAAAAAATCACCTGGGCAAATTTTCATCATCCACTACCAGCGGGAACAAAGGGTTTCAAAGGGTTTTTGGCAGCTTACCCTACCCTAAGCCTACATACTTTAACCTTACTACCCTAATCCTACCCTACCTAACCCAAGCATATCTATCCTAACCCTAACCTAACCTAACCTGCCCTAATGCTACCCTATATGTAACCCTACCTCACACTAACCCTAACCTACACTAATCCTACCCCATCCCATCTCCACCCTCCCCTCTTGTCTACCCTACTGCCTACCCTCTGCCCAAACCTCTAATCTCCACCATCTAGTTTACTTTCCCGACCCTCTACTCTACACTCCCCTATGCTATATGCTACTCTATCCTACTGCCTATCCCTACCTTATTCTACCCTCTGTTATAACCTACCCTGTATCCTCTATGACCACTCCAGCATGCCACACGCATTACCGTATATATCACCACACTCCTTACAATATCCATTATTAAAAAAAATTAATACAATACCCATTACCATCCCATAGTTAATTTCTAAGTCAGACATAGAATGAAGTAGCCTGTCACTTATAACGCTTCAAGAGTAAGCTCAGTACAACTACTATTTGAACTGCTTACACTTACAACAGCCATGCAAGTTACTACCTGTTTTATACAATTGTCTTGGCTCTAGTTTCAGTCCCAATTGGTTCCTTTTTTTCGGGTTCTGAAAATCTTAAATGTCTCTTAATATCTCTTAAATGTCTCTTAAATGCTCTACTCCTCATTTGAGGGCTATTTAGGGTGTCTGGTCTCTAATGTTTTTAGGTATTTGGCTCACCTCTGTGAGACACTGTGACAAATCCTTCTCTGCTAAGCAGGGAAAGAAAATGGCAGTCACACTCCAAATATATTATTTAAACTGAAATGTCTAATAATAGCCTATTAATCTCTTAAAACTCCATAAAATATCTTAAAGGATCACTATAGAGCCTCACATTCTTCTCTCTGTAGTACCTATTTTATTTGTCTCCTATTTATCTATTTCTTTACTGACGTTCTATTATGTAATAGTAACTGCTACTTTGAATTGGCTACACAAAGATAGCTTTGTTTGAATTCTAGATTTCTAAAGTAGTTCCTAAGTGCCAAAAAGAAGTAACCCACTTCTTTGCCAAGAAAAAAAAAAGACAAAAGAGAACAGGAGAATAGGAGGATACATCCATTGTAGGACGGAAGGACAAGGATGCTAAAGGGAACAGGAATTCTCTTAATACTGTTTGTATTGTCCTCTTGCTAAAACACACTAAACACATTTAATCAACCAAATGATCTCTAGAGGTCCCTTCCAACCTCAACTATTCTGTGATTCTGTGTGATTCTGTGAACTGGAATATTCTCCAGTGACATATTGGTCCTTTGACATCTTGACATTTACTCTGAGTTAAACCCTACCTAAATTAATTAATTAAGTAACCATACTTAATCTAAACCGACCTATCATAAGCCAGCCTTACAGCTTTAGGAGACTATTTTCCTAGACAGTCACTGTAACTGGTAGGAATATTAGTAAAGATCTTACCTAACACACCATAATTGTCACAGTATTCAGAAGCTCTTTAGCAATTTGAGCTCATTGCCTTTTAAACCAAAACTACTGTGAGGACATACCAGACCACAAATTAGTCCTTGAAGTGCACAGCAGAGACAAACATAAAAAAGCACTTTCCTAATAAGCAAAGTGTGTTTTACTATATAAGAAAAGTGTTATTATGGTCACAATTAACCATGATTAAGGTACAGGATAGATCTGTATCATGAAGTAAATGTCTATGACTGAAACAAGAGAGCTAAAACAGTGGCAGGGTAGTTTTGCTTGCATATATGTGCTAGGAACTTGTACAGAGCTATATTAGCCAGGGACCACTTCCCCTCATATTGTGCATTCCCTCACATACTGCAATTCTAAATGTTTTTCTCATTTTTATTCTGACATAAAGCCTTTTAAGTGCCCTCATGTCCTTTTTGGCAAGAATTTTAAAACAGTTAGGGATTACCTCAACTGTGGTGTTCAATTACATTGTATCATCACATGTAAATGTCTCATATAGAGTTAATTTGACCTTTCAGGCATTCTAAAGTGAGAGAGATTTTCTTCACTGAGTATTACCAGAGGAACGGCAGTAATGCACTCCCTGCTAGGGAAGGCCTGTTGAAAAGCAGCTGGGGGTTACTGTGGACCTCAGGCTGAATTGAGCCAATAATGTTGTGCAGTGCGAAAAAAAGACAACCACAGTGCCAGAATGTTTAAATGGATGTACAGCCCCTGAGATGCGTTAAATAAAACTGCCACTTAGTTGAAATAATGTGTCTAGCTCTGAACTTCATGAATAATAGAAACCATCTGTAAAGTCCAGAGGAAAATACAAAGAATTGTATTCTAGAAGTTCTAGAAAACCTTACCTATGAGAAGAAATAATTAAATAAATAAAAATTTTTTAGTCTAGGAAACAGAAGATGAGGATAGTCTTGCAATAGCCTATCTAGCCATCACAAAACTTGATGCAGCAAAAGGATTAAGCAGCTTTACCTCCAACAGTGTACAAAGCAATGCAATTAATTCAAAGTTCAGGGGATTTGTGTTTGAGAAACATTAACAGTATAGATACTGGGTCACCCATGGACACTCCAAAATTAACATTGTGGAAGGGCCTCAAAATGAAGCATAACTTCTGGAGATCTAGCCAGTCCCATTCCCTCCAATGCCACTTTTTCTCTCCCTGCTAAGAATAAGGTGCTGTCCTCCTCACGAACATTCAGCTAACAAAATACACTCTTAGAGATTGAGATATTCTTCATCTCTCTGCCTGATGTTTTTCTTATTTTAAGGTCTGTTTTTCTCTATGGGCTGTTTCTGTACCAGCCTCATCACTGCTCAGAATCTTCTTTATCTCTGTTCACCTGCCAGAGGCAAATAAAGCTCTACTTTTACTTCAGATCGGAAAACAGTCTCTGCCCTTTCAAGAGCGGCAGCTTGACATTCCTGGGAGACAGAGGCTTCCTGCTTATTCACAAATTTCAGTTCACAAACGAACTGCTGTGGCATCCCACAAAGCAAACTCTGATCTTGAGACCTTATAATAACATCAGTGTTCTGATTACACATTATTTCTGGTAGATTTGTTTTGCTTTTGTCATATTTTCCAGGATCAAACTGCGTTCTGGCTCCCCATGACATGCAGTGATTTTGACAGCTGATTTCTCTCCATATATACTCCAAGGCCCCAAACTCATCAACTCCTCCTTAAATGAACGAAGCATCTGCAGACGTGGAGCACTCAGCCACTGACCCTGCTGCTATTGGAGGTGGATCCGTTCCAGGAATAGAGATGATACCCTCCCACTAAGTCTCGATACTTCATCACAGCCTGAGCTTTTAGCCTGGCTCCGCCTTTCTTTTCCTCCGATTTTCCAGGCCGGGAAAGCCAGGCACAGACAGCGAGCGCTGCAGCGGGGCCACCCGGCCATGGCCTGTCCTCCGCCGTCCCCCGTCACGCAGCAGGTCTGCAGCGCGCACGCCTCGCAGCCGCCCGAGCCGCAGGAGCTGCGAGAGGCCGCCCAGTGCCCCGTGGTGGACGCGGACGGGAGAAAGGTCCCCTTCAGGGCCTTGTACGGCGAGCGGAAAGCCATCGTGGTGTTCGTGCGGGTGAGGAGAAGGAGTGTCCCGGCGGGCTGCGCTTGCCTCTCTGGAGCCGAGAGGCACTTGAGCAAACTAGAAAACAAGTTACGTGCAGAGAGCTCTAGCTCGGCTGTAAATGTGCAGGCCCTTAAATGGGCTAGGCTGGAGCACAGAGAAAAGAAAATACTATAAAACGCATCAGTTGTTTTTAGGAAACTCCCCCTTCTTGGGTAAAATGTTAGAGTTTTTGTCTGAAGGGAAAGAGCTCTGCTATCATGTGTTTAGCAAAACAACTACTGTGTTCCCTGATTTGTCTGTCAGATAAGTCAGCTGTTGCTTTCCTAGTGATAAAAAATAGCAAGGTCTCAAACCCAATATCCCAGTTCAGCCCCGGAGGGGGAAAAAGAAAAACAAACAAAAAAGATTCTCATAATCTGAATTTGGCTGCTGCTGCAATGAAATTTAGATTGTCCTGTTCTCAGTTTCTGGTCACCTCCAAAATGTTTTGTGCTTGGAGTTGCTCCCCGATGCTTCACTAACGCATGCAGTTACGTCTTTCTGACATGTCCAACTGGCTATGTTGCAGAATTTTTTATGTTACACCTGTAAGGAATATGTGGAAGACCTGGCAAAAGTCCCCAAGAGTTTTTTAGAAGTAAGTACCATTCCCTTAATATGTATTTGCACATGGGGTTCCTGCAGGCACACAGCTCTCTTATCTCCTGCTGCAGACTTGTATGGTGCTTAAGCCTTCTAGGAATAAAACAGTCACCCCTAAAAAGTTAGTACTTCCATTGTTTGCTACAATTACTGCTACAGTTTCTGCTCAGGAGACATGTGAACGAATCTATGGCACTGCATGTTCATTTGCAGCAGCACTATTTCTCCCCGCACCATTAGCTTGATGTTAATGCTTTTTTGTTGTTGTTTTTACTGTGTTCTGAACAGTCAGAAAAGATTTGACAGGCATTTCTCTAAATTAGCACCACTCTGGGAAGCCTCTTCTTTACCACTAATTACTGCCCTTTTGGTTACATGGGTACAGCCGAATCATGTGGGTGGGTGAAACAAGACTAGGAGGTTGATCTGCATTAAAACCAGGCATTTCTTGCCAGGTTATTGGCAAGACGCAGTGGTTCGGTAGCCTGACCGCCACGCAGCTGCATGAATGGGAGTGACACAGTGACAGAAAGGAGAATAGAGTAGGCAGGGGTTGCTACCAGCTGGTATTTGTTGAGTTGTTGGAGATACCTGGGAAAGTCAATGATGCTCTGCTAAATTAGGAAGATCTGCTGCTTGCAACCAGTCTACTGGTTGGAATTTTGTCATGTTTAGTTCTCAAAAGCAGCCCTGCTGATGACAGAGACCTAGCAGGCCTTAAGTGTATAGGAAACCTGGGATGGAGAGAAACAACTTCTTCAGGATTCCTTCTGAGGAAAGAAGCTTCAGCACCCCTTCTCAGAGCAAGATATCTCTAAACCATTGCTAATATTTCTCAGCATGACATTACTCTTTAATTTGACTGATCAAACAAATACATAGAAAGAATCAAATTCTTCCTTGCCTTTCTTTTTAAGAGTATTTGATTTTAGGAGTGTTTCTTTGCTAAAAAGCAAAACGGTCCCATTGGGGAGGAGCACATATCATATCATAACAGTCAAATAATCTTTAAATCTGTTCACTGTACTACGAGCATCTAAATAAACTTACATTTTTGGTCTGTGCTTCAGGCTCAGCCCTAAACGTTGCACCTGCAAAAGCTATCAATACATGTGCATGCAGACTATAGAGATACTAATGAACAGTGGTCTATGTAAATCATAGAGGTTCCTGTACACACACCAATATTTGCATATTGCCTTTCTAGGTGCTGGTAGAAATTTACATTTCCAAAATCACAAAACAAGTTGCAACGACAACAGTTGGTTGAAAATAAGACTCTACTAATGATACAGAGAACATAAAATTTACACACATGTATGTAACTCTAAAACTACCTTCAAAAAAAGTATTTATCCCTTAATAAATTAGCACAGCCACTTACTGTAGGTGACAGACAGAAGTGCTCCAACTGTGACTTTAGTTTCAAATAATTTTAACTGAGTTTATCCCAAAGACTAACCTGGAACACTAGATGTTTTGCAGCCATGCAGAAACAGAGTTCCTCTTCCATAGTTTCAGTACCTATGTTCTGTTGCAGGATGCAAATGTGAGACTTATAGTTATTGGACAGTCATCTTATCATCACATCAAGGTAAAGTAATGCAATTATCTAAAGAATATATTCTATGGTGTTTTTAACAATTTGCACTGAAGGATTTTGTTCTGAAGGAAAAGATGGTCACCTACAATCACCAAAAAAGGAGCTTCTAATATTTTCCTAAGCAATCATAACTTGATTTCACTGGAAGCTGGGAACTGTGAAGTAAAAGCTTTGGGTCTCAAAACTGGATTTATGATGTATTCAGAGATTTTAAAATCAGATATTTATCAGAGTATTTTTTCACTGTTGGTGGATCCTAATTAATTGCTATCTTAATTTTATTTTGTGTGTGTATGTACATATTTTGCAGCCTTTTTGCAGTTTAACTGGGTATACACATGAAATGTATGTAGATCCACAAAGGGAAATTTATAAAATACTTGGCATGAAAAGAGGTGAAGGTAACAACACACTAGGCACATCAGGTAAGAGTACTTTTCTCAGCTTGATTTGTCTTTCACAGAACACAACAGAATAAATCAAGAATGCTCTAATAAAATAAAATGATCATGACAGAAATAGGATCAGGCTACCAGGCCATCTTTTGAACGCTGTACTTTGTCTAAACTTTGAGAAAATTGTTTTTCTTCAGTAATCAGGAAATTGCAGGCTATTCATAGCAACAATTAATTTCGGTTTTGCCTTATGCAGTTTTGCATTTCTAGGTAACAAGTAATTTGCTGTTTTGCCCAGTGCAGAGCCCTCATGTGAAATCAAACATGCTTTTGGGAAGTATTAAGAGTATGTGGAGAGCGATGACCAGCCCAGCTTTTGACTTCCAAGGAGACCCAGCTCAGCAGGGAGGAACTTTGATTTTGGGCCCAGGTGAGCCTGCTTGCTCTCTCTGAAGGTCACCCCACATCCGGCTGCTTGTCTTATCTGTATCCCTCTTGGCTGATATCCTGGGGCTTTGCAAGGGGAAAAGGGAGTTGTGTGCTGGCCCTGTGGTCTGATACTCACAAGAACCCTGCAGAGGGGCATGGTGGTGTTATACCTCCCACAGAGAGGGCACAAAGTTTGCAGCGTTATTGTGGTTTTTTCTTGTTTGTTTTTGCAGCTCCATGTTTGCTTACACTCTGTTTTTACAGTTGATCTTAGGCATTTGATGTGCTTTTTAGTAAGAGAATAAAGCACAAAGGGAAACTACAACGTGACAAAATAATTTCCCTGAATTGTTGGGAAGCATCCTGCTAGAGCTAATTTAATTCACTCTCTTCTCTCAATGCACCTTCTTTCTATAACTTGAAAAATCTTAATCAAAAAAAATCCAGGACATAGTTTAAAATAGAGTATTTTGCAAAACTGACAAAGCTAGTGCCCAGTGCCCAGTTTTACATGAAATGGCAGGAAATCAGAATGCTTCTTTGATACATTTTTGTCTTAAAATAAACAAACGTTTTATTTGACTTTTTACATTTTTTTTTTCTCATTCCTTTCCAGGTAATGAAGTTCATTTTTTGCACCTTGATAAACACAGGTTGGATCATGCTCCCATTAATACAGTTTTGCAACTTGCAGGAGTTAAAACAGTAAATTTCACAAACAAATCCCAGATCATTGACATATGATACTGAGAACTGAGACAATATATCGCTTTTTTTATTTGTAATCTATGTGGGTTGTAGTCCAGAGAATTCCCACCCACATCAGTACTGTTGTGTCTTTATAGGTCATTTGCAACCACATCCAGAATATCAGAACAATCAGAATAAAGTACTTTGTATTGAATATGGACACAAAAATGCTATTTTTACTGTATATAAGAAAATTCAACTAAGTCTTAGTGCAAAAAAATATTTTTGTTTATTGTTTTGCAATCAAGCAATCTTGTTAATATATTTTTAAAATTTCTGTTCAGGATGCACTAGCCTGTGGTGGGGAAACCTCTAAACCTGGCTTTGCTCAGAAAGAACTTGGGGTTTTAGTAGACTAAAATAGCTTTTCAATTCAAGGCTTTTCAAAGGTGCCAGCAAAGTGTGTGACAAAGTTATATTGAAAGATGCCTTGAAAAATCACAGTTGCAAATACTGACACTTAAGCTTATGCATACTCTTGTATCTGGCACTGACAAACATTATAAAGCACTTTTTATAATTTTAAATAAATATTTTAAATATATTACCTGTGTCTACAATTCTTTTCTGTCCAAACAAAGTGGTAGACTTATATAACAGGGAGAGGTATGTCTTAAACATGTTTCTGATCAGATTGTCAGTTTTAAAGTAGACTATAGTTAGTTAACTGTCTTTCTGTGAATACAGGAAGGAAAAAAAAGGGTAAATTTTCACTTACTCTCTCAGAGAGACATTTAAAAATATATATCTTTAGTTATTTCTGTAGTAGCAGATCTGAGAACAATCACATTGGGTTTGTGGCTGTCTGATTTTTTATAATCTTTTTTTCTGGCAGTATTTATGTTTCAAATCTATTGCTTTCATTAGACTAGAATTTCCCTGCTCATATCCAGGAGCTGCATTTTAGCCATTTGAAAATGAGATGGTCTGAGATGTATGGAGGAGCACATCCTACTCTGCAGCTCATGATTTTTTAGCCTTCACTGTAAACTTCAACTATCCATACATACCTCAACTGCAAAGTCTCTTCAACTTTAAACCTTTACAATAATTGTAAAATAGTTTTCTATGAAGAGGTTTGTCCTTGCATCCTTTAAGGTCACTGTCAGACCTAGGGTGAACTCCTGAGAGCTCAGCACCATTAAGATCACAAGAAATCAAATGCATCTTCTTTGACCAAAATAAAACTCATGATTCAAAAGAAATGGTATTAAGTAATGCAATCCTAGCAGAAGGTACTATCCCACAGCAATTTGTTAATTATATACGTTTTACAGATGATTCAGATGTTTGAGAGAAGATATTATTACTGTGAAAATATTGTATCTGATTCTCCACTTTGATTAAACAGCACTCAAAAGCAGCACTTGAAAAGTGATCGTGTGCAGACTTTGAACTCTCATGATGTCAGAGTTGGCCAGAGCCTTTCTCAGTGTTTAGGATAATAGACTGCAAGCAGCTCAAGAGCCTTTCTGGCAGCTATGATTCACAAGATAAGGCCTGCTTTTAATGAACCACTGCCTCTACATTCATAAATAAAGAACTGTCCTCCCTTCTTTCCAGGGTTCCTGCACCTTAACAACATTTCTAAGCCAGAAACTCTCAATTCCAGCTGCCTGTACATTACTGAAAACACAGCAAAAAGTAAGCTGGAAAACTGGCTAACCACGAGCGTTACTAGAAGTGCAGAAAATTTAAAGAGCGTTCAAAGTGAAAGAACGATAAATGATTGGTTTCTTTGTAGTGTTTCCACTCTAATTCATTAATCTGATCATCACTGTCAAGGACGCTTAATTCAGTTCCACTTTTGTTTTGCAGCTATTTCATTTTCATGTTCTTGATGCCGCAGTGCTTTGATTTTAAAGGAATTGTTTGGCTGCTTGTTTTTCTGCTTGTTTTGTTGTCAGTAGAATTAAAAAAAAAAAGTAATACTTCTACTGTTAGATTTTATTTACAAAACAGTAAGTAAAATTAACTCTAGGCATGTGTACCATTGGAAGGGACTGGAAGGCATGAGGTTGTAGCTGACATCTCCACAGACTGAAGTCCTCTGCACTCACCCATTTCAACACTGCAAGCAACCACACCATGTTATCGTAGCAAAAACACTTTTCTTCAGAAAGCGAAAAGAAACAAAAAGGGAGCAAGACATGGAGGAGGAGGCAGCAGCAGCACAACTCAGGTTAAGGGGTAACCCCTGCATTTGCAGCATGTGGAGGGACCACAGCACCTGCCCACAGCTTCCACGGTGGGACAGCAATCCCCGCCGCGTGCTTAGTAAATCCCGAGAACAACCACCCCGCTCCTCTGCAAGAGGAATGACTTCCAAAACATGTGCACAACTTCGGTCCCCTCTGCTATTTAGACAAAGTATCTCAAAAAGGGATGCAGTGAAAAGTGGAAAATAGGACCTCACCACTGACCTGCTTCTCAGGCAAAGGCAGCAAGCTCTCGGAGAGGGCCTTCGGCATGGCCAGTTAGACAGAGACGAGAGGCTGCAGTTTGTAGTTGTGTCCGCCACGCTTGTGGTTTATTTAAACACCTACTCAAAATACTAGGATATTTTAAAGTGCCATTGTGCTTGAGAAGCAGACACAAAAATAACTAGTGCAACTTTTCAAATAAATCACTTAGATTTTCAGGCCAGAATAAATGTGTGAATGGGATTGCTCTCAACCACACCAGTCAGTCCTCCAAGAAATAATCTCTCCACACAACCCATGCTTCCTGTGTACTTTAATAGTTATCTGGAGAGTGATACGCGTCAAGAACGCAATTTTAAATACCCCCTTCACAGTTTTACCCCAGGGCCCTGACCCCCCCCAGGCGCGGTGTTTCAGCCGCATAGCCCTGTTCCCAAGAGAGACACCACACAGCCTGGCGGAAGGAGGCGACCGTTAATTAACAGCCACGTGCCTGGAGGCGGCAAGAAAGGGGTTTCGCCCTTGGCACATTCTCCACACCCCTCCCTGGCCATGTCCATTCTGCTGCAGGACGACCACGAGTGGGGCCCGCCACGGCAGAGACCAAAACGCATGGGGGTCCATGGGAGGAACATGGCGGTCCCATTACGGCCGCGCGCGGCCCCTGACCCACCTGTTACGGACGGCCACTATGACGTCACCGCCCCGCGCTGGTGACGCCACGGCGGCCTGGCCCAATCAGCGGCGGCGCCGG
>PTEX01000323.1:322172-392204 GCA_003342815.1 Eudromia elegans
GAGCGCGCGGCGGCCGCCCCCGTCCCGCCCCTCCTTTCCATCGCTCCCTCCAACTTGGCCGCCGGCGGGACGGGACGGGACGGGCGGGGGGCGCGGTGCCGGCGGGCGGGTCGTTACCGCCGCGGAGCGGGGCCGGGGGAGCCCCGGCGGCGGGCCGGGCAGCCGCGCGAGCGGCCGGGGCGCCTCTCCGCTGTTGGCTCCTGTGCGTTGTTGTATATGGGCTTTAAATGGGCTCTGACAACTTCTGAGCGAGAGGCGGGTTGCGGTTACTCCTGCAGAAACCAGGGGAAGGCGGCGTCGCAGCGGGCGTCCTTCCGAGGGGGTCGCGGGGAAGGGCAGGGCAGGCGGGCAGGGGGCGGCCCCGCTGGCGGGCGGCCTGAGCCCCGCGCCTGAAGTTTGGTGTCCGCGGCGCGCTCGGCCCCTCGCTGCGCAGCCCGGAACGGCGGCGGACCGCGCCGGGCCGCCCGGCGGCAACAGCGGCGGTTCCGTGCGCGCCTCGCCGCGGAGGCTCCTGCGGGCCGGGGTGCCGCGTCCCGCGTGCGCAGCCCGCCCCGCGCCGGGGGTGGCCGCCGGCAGCGGCCGCGCCGTCCGGCCCGCGGGGCGCGGTGGGCACCGGGCCCCGGCTCCTGCTCCCGCCTGGGGTGCCCTCCCGCGCGGCGGGCTTGGTCAGAGCGTTCCCTAGGCTGCACGGTCTGGAGGCTCCCCTTTTCTGAAACTGTGCGCACTGGGTGCCGTTTACGCGAGTTAATCCCAGAACAATTTGAGTCGGATTGTATTTCACCGCTGTGACGTACTTACTTTTTAACAGAGAAAGCGTAAAATGGTAAGCACACAAGCTTACCTTTTCGTTCAAATCTGGCATTTCATTTAAAATTTGGCAGTTTGAAAAAGAAAATCGTGAACTTGCATTTCTGCTTTTCTTCAGCGTGCAATTCTGGAAATGAGTTAATGGTTCTGTATTCCAGGCAGGTAAAAATGTAAGGCCCTGCTCTTGTGAATAGACATCCTGGTAAATATTTTAGACTGTATATGCTAAGAAATCTGTACTAGCTTGTCTGCTAACAGAAATAGAGTGAAATTCATTAAGAACACTGCATACTACCCTCATTTTCATCTTTGCTAATGATAGCGCTAGTAAACACACCCAAATACCTTTAAACACTCCTGAAAGTAACATCTTTTCTTGACTATTGTTATATTCATACCTAATAGATCTTGTAAACCACTTTATGCAAAGATTTCTTATTCAGAATACATACGATATTTATTGCACTTCACACTTCATTTCCTGGTGAGCTTTGTCTATCAACACAAGAATTGTCTTTAAAAACCATTTTGAATATCTTTGCTATTAAGAGCACTTCAGGAAAACTATTTTTGATGCTCTTTATATATATATATATATATATATGGACTGTTAAGCTGCGTGGCAAGTCGTACTATTTTGTCTTTGTCTACCAGTGCATGTGCTTGCTGGTATGAATTCAATTTGCTGGGTCTGATTGCATTTCTACAGTTTATTAGAAGCACATTCCCATATCCTTGTGATCTCTCAAAGCAGTAATTTATATAACTTAAAACTTAGCAATTTGTAGATTCTTGGAACATACTGGTTTACTTTCTGTGGCTATTTCTTAGCTCTAATTCTGTAAGTAGCATTTAAAGAAAATGCAGACTTTTAGCACATAAGTTTGGTCAAAAGTGTGTTTTTGTCTCTCATCTCTGCACTTAATTCCAGAATGAATTTAACAATTAACTACATCCAGAATTAAGTTATTTTAACTGATAAAACATAATAAAGCAATTTTCAGCAAATGCTTTTCCTCCTGTTAAATGAATATTCACTTTGTTTACAGCGAGGAACAAATGTAAAGGTGCTGTAAGCTGTATCATATATGCCTTTTTTATTTTTTATTAGTTGAGAGTCATTTTACTTGCACAGCCGTTTGCGCTTTCTGTGAACTAGAATTTGCTTTAGCATCTTCATTGATGAATTCATTGGTTTCAACAGAAGAAAAAAAAAGAAGCTGTATTTCAGTATTGCTGGTTTGCTGCTAAGAACCTTGTGCATTATGGAGGAAAAAGTTTTCTGGAAATGATAAGAACGTTTTTACTGAAAGTCGCTAAACTTGTTAGAAAATGGACTGTCAATATTTTCAGTTTTCACTATAGAACTACCTCACACAAAAGTTCTATTAACTCATTTATCAAAATGATCTCACTCATTTGTGAATCTTGGACTGAAGATTTTAAAAGTGAATTTAAGAATTTTACTTTATGATCCAGCAGTGAAAGTGCATGACACGTGTGATGTAGCCTTATAAGTATGACAGGAGCAGGAGCACAAGGACTTTATGATAAGTAAAATAACACCTTGTTGATCAGTCATGACAGAGTCCTGAAATAACTTTTCACAGTTGTTTCTTAAATAAAAAGTTCCTTTAATGTTTTAGTATACCGTCATTTTTCCTTTTCAGAAGGCCAGGCTCTTGCCATTGTTACCAATAATATCAAAACTTAAATTTGAAATATATTGCAGTGATGAGTGACTGTCCTTCCAAGGATAAAAAACTTAAAAATGCTCATTTTTTTTACTTACATTTTGACATTTCAACAACATTTATATTTTTTGTATTTTTTATCTGTCTGCTTCATACTTTGGAACCTTTTAAATCTAGTATATAACAAAATATTGTGTACTAATTCTGAGCTTACAAATACACTTCATTTTTGCTACAATAATAAGAAAAAACCCTCTGGATATGTTCCTGATAATTCAAAACAGACTCGAGCTGTTTTCAGTTGCACTGTCAGTCTCCTCTGTGTTTTTCATGCAAGGCATCTGTTTAACAATCAAATACAGGATTTCTTCTTTTATGAAATAATCTTTCCTGTTTGAATACAGACCTGTTGTCTGCAGTAAGCGCCTGCGTGATGTTTAGATTATTCTAAATCTAAATTTTTTTTTTTTTTTTTTTCCTCAAAGGCCTATACTGCAGATCCCTAGAAACATCAGGCTTACTGAGAGCAAAGGAGACGAGATTATTTTATGTCATCTCCAGAATTACATAAACCTGATTATGAGGTGGTAGCTCTCAGTATTCTACACAGATATTTCCACGGAATGCTGTTGATGTGAAAAACAAGCAAAGTGCTTTTCCTCCTGTGCACACGCTGCAGTCGAATGCATGATTATAGCTTGTGTAGACATGCTTGTGCTAGCTCTAATTTCACCAGTGCGCGTACCAGCAGCAGCCAGGCAGTGGGAGCGCAGCCTTCAGCCAGGGGTTTTATAGGCCTGTTTTGCACCTGGGGTGCCCACTGAAGTTAATGGCCTGCAGTGAAGTCCTTGTTCTGGTATTTTTAACTATTTTATTATTTGAGGCTAACAAATGTGACTGAAGTGCATCTAACCTGCTGCAATCATATCTTCTAATTACAGTGCAGAAGCAGCCTGTAGACTGCATCTCATCCTCCTGATGGAGGATTAGAAAAATCCTATTAGCTTATGATAGTGTGAGGATGACCTTTCATCAGAAATTTGAAAGATTTTTGTAAGTATTTAAATATATTAAATGAAATGCTGTAAATCTAAATGCAGTACGCAAAAAGCTAAAATAAACCACGAGAACAGAAAATATATTAAAAGACTGGAAGGCTTATTCCATCAGTCCAAACACTTATGGAGTCCTGTTGAAATCACTTCATCAGAGCTCCAGTGTATTATAGATAATAAGCCATGATCCTGCAATCAGACTCTTACGGCAGGAGTGCTCCTTTCACAGTGTATATTGCACCTGTTCGAAGATTAACGCTCTGATCCGTGGCAACTGTAAACAGGACTGGGAACGTGCTTGCAAAAACTGGGTGAAAACAGACATAGCAAGTAATTTATCATTTTGGCTGATACCAGACTACTAAGTCAGTAGAAAGGTAAATACATTTATGGAAAAAGACTTCTCTGTGTAGTTCATTTTTCAAATTTCCCGATAGGAAACACCTGAAAATGATGGTGCTTGCTGTTTACTTAGTGGCAAGCAGTTGTTTGCAGTGCCCTGAAATGGACGGCTTGTCGGGGTAATGGCATTTGACAGAAGCCTCTACTATTGTGAGGTAGCTATGTAAATACATTAAACTTGAGCTTCTAACCTAAATTCTTTCAGGTGTCCTCAGAACAGCAACAGCTAAAGTGATTCAGAGATACCACTGCAGAGTATAATGCCAACAGCAGTTCAAAAGGCCACTGACATGTGATGCTCAGGCAAAACATTAATTCTTATTTTGCAGAGGAGCCTCAAGTAAGCAAGCAATTCTGTTACTCCAAAATCAATACTGTATTTTGGAGCAAAGCACTTAAGTCTTTTAGTGCTTTGACCTATGCAAACATATTACTTTGTGGGGGTTGTTTGTTTTTTGTATTTTTTTTCTCTACTCTTGTGTTTGACATTTTAGATTACTATTTTTGTTATGAACAGTGATGTGAGGTTTGCATGAGAGGGCAGCACGAGGATCTTGTTGCCGGGCGCTGGCGTTAGTTTTGGTTGTACTTGCCTGGAACCAGGTCCTGCGCGGAGGTGAGGCTGGTCTGAAGTGCAGGTGCCGCGGAGGGAGAGATGCTGGCTGAGCATTCCTGCTGCCAGCCCACGTGGAGCACAGCCGGAAAACAGCTTTCCCATATCAGGAACCTGGTGGCAGCCAGCCATTAAAATCAAGTTTAGAAGTCGTGTGAAATTACAGTTTGGGGCTGCTGTAATGTGCTTAATCTGGCAATGCCTGTTTAAACACAATCCCTGGATATCATATCCTCGCAGTTCTTATTTTTACTTCCTTCTCTGCCTCCTGTGCTACCTCCTGCGCACATGTTAGCCCTCATGCGTAGGAGAGGGGTACACAACCAGTGATGAGTTATATTATTGTTATTTTTTAAATATGCTAGGACACCTGCTCTGAGTGCCGTTCTGGGCTCTCAGAGAGGTGTCCTGGGAACAGTGTGGGATTGGGGCAGGGAATTCTGCCCAAAGCACGTGCTGTCCAGCTTGGGGACCAGTGCACTTGCTGCCCTGCACGGGGCAGGTCAGGCACTGGCAAAGTCATCGCACTGCTCTGTCAGTTTGACCCCTTTGGCCTGTTTTCAGGAAGTGCTTCGGTAAAGCTGGGAATTGGTTCCTTGGTAGGCAGAGCGGCTGCTGTGCCTGTGCGATGGGACTCTTGGTTGTTGAATAACTAAGTTTAGTGTCTTGCTTCTGCTGAGACTGAGAGGGAACTGGGTGTGTAACTGACTCAGGAATTAGTGTGCATCCCATTGGTTGCATCTGGCTGGTACATGCAGAAATTACCTTTTGGTGTCACACAACGCTCTGCAAAAATGTACATTTATGTATGTGCACTGCCTGGTGTCGCTGTCAGCTGTATATGCTCCCCGTCCCCACCCGATGTTGTTCTATATAGGCAAGCACAGAGCAGGAGGGTGTTGCAGAAATTGGGACCTGCTTTGGTGTGTATATTTTGGTGTTTTATTTTACAGTCTATTTTGAAAGAACAGTTTCTAACTGTTGGTGAACTTGTGGAGGATTTTGACTTAGGACATCAAGTGGTTTTCTTTCCTTCCCCCCCCCCCCCCCCAATCTCGGAGAAGGGAGTTACAGTTCTCCTTTATTAAAAAGTTTACCTTTTATATGCCGGTCATTTGTTTCATTATTTAGGTAGATATATTTCTTCTAGGCAACTAATTCTGCAAAAAGTAAAATCTTTCCCTTTAGATTTGAACTTTACCCCATGTACTTTGTAACTCTATTTTTTTCTTCATCAGGAAGAAAAGAAGTGCTGCTGTGTGCTGCAAGGCCTCAATTTTTATTGACCAGTTACCACAAGCACTGCAATTTACAGCACCCACACCGTCAATGTTTAAAGTTCACTGAGGCTAGAGCTCTCGCAGCCATAAAAATAATTTTTATCTATGTGGGTACTGGTTCCTTTTTTCCGTATCCCGCCTGCTCTCAGCTTAGCCATGTGAACCGGGCAAGCCCGAGGATCGGGTGCTCGGGGGAGGCTGCCAGGCTCGGCTGACGCTGTGCAGCTGGGGGCCCCCTTGCCCTCCTCAGCCCCCTGCCTTGCGGCCCCTGTTAACTTCAATTCCATGCTGCCACCGCTGTCAAAACCATCATCCCGCTGGGGGACAGGAAGCGTTTGTAGTTGGCAGTGACGTGGCTTGGTTTAGTTTATCGAGGGGGTGTCGGGAATTGCGGGGGGGCAGAGCTGACGCTGGCACCAGGGCCAAGGGGAGGCGGGCGTCTTAGCGGGTGG
The DNA here is from genome assembly GCA_003342815.1 of Eudromia elegans. NCBI lineage: Eukaryota > Metazoa > Chordata > Aves > Tinamiformes > Tinamidae > Eudromia > Eudromia elegans. The sequence continues at coordinate 328,476 of PTEX01000323.1, forward strand.
GCTCAGCTCCCACCGCGTCTGCAAGCCCTAGAGCAGGCAGCTTTGCTTTCCTGCGAGTGCGTCGTTTGGCAAGGAATACTAGAGAGCCATGGGTTCCAGGAGCCGCTCCTGAAAAAAATAAAAGCCCCAATCTTTGTGTGCCTTGTTACCTAGCACCCGAGAAGTAATAACTCCAGCTCAGAAATACTTTAAGGAAGATGAAGTTCATTTAAAAACGTATAAAGTTGCTCTATTGAAAGCAATCTTTCAGGCTTTCTGCAGAGATTAAAAAAAAAAAAAAAAAAAGGTGGCATTTATAAAAGCTTTAAATCTCTTCTGTTTCAGATCGCCTTCATTTTGCAATTCTCTGCCAAAAACCAAAGAGTGGAGCTTCAAATGCCCATTATTTCTGCATAGATGATGAGCTTGTATATGAGAAGTAAGTACAGTTATTTTATTAGTCAGAACAGGAGAACTGAGGAGCCACTCTAATTGACATTCTGTTTTTAATGTAGTTGAGGGTAACACATCATTCCCATTAGAAAACTAATTATGCAAGTTCTGTCCTCTCAGACTTATCTGCCATAATGTTTTATACTTCTTAGAATGGTTTCTTGGCTTCCCTTCAGAATTTCTTAAAAATCTTTTTAAAGCAGAAGCTCTCATTACAATAATTCTTGTTGTGAGATACTGAGACGTGTTACAACAATATCTATGCAGAAATGCTTGTTGGAATATTGAGCTAAAGGTGATGCCTTTACGATGTTCAAGTGTTAGGTGGAGTGTCTGAGCTTCCTAGAAACAGCGAAGAGAATCGCAAGCTTGATACAGACCTTTCTGAGCCAAGGATGGATATATGTCCCCAGGAGTGGTCAACATATGCCTTTGTCTGAAATCTGAAATGCTACTGACACTTGAAACATTATTGACCAACAACATACTGTTTTATAAATAAGTTTCAGAGTTGAGATACAATGAATCATCCCTATCTGTTTTCACTTTTCTCCAGCAGTACTGTGTATTGTATCCTTATTTCATTGAAGTATTTTGCCATGGAGTATACTAGGAAACTACATGCATCTGTACAAATTTATTTCCTTTATTTTTTAAATCCTATTAGTTACCTCTTGAAGTTAGGCCTTCAGGTTCTTAAAACAATATTTAAGCCAATGCTACAGAGTGATATTTTGGTGAGAACATCTCAAGTCTTGAGTATTCTTGATATTTTTTGAGTAGTTTTGTATAGAAAATAAAGCTCTCTGTTTTAATCTCCATTGAAAGGTGGCAAAACTCCTCTCTTGAGTAAAACAGTATGAATGCAGCAAGGCAGTCTTGTGTTCAGAATGCATAGAATGTGTATATTACCATATATATTATTATTCCTTGCTTAGTGCATTCACTTAAAAGAGAGAAAGCATTTACAAACATTTTCCCTCTTTTTCCTACAAGCTTCTATGCAGATTTTGGACCACTCAATCTGGCAATGGTCTACAGATACTGCTGCAAGCTAAATAAGAAATTAAAGGTATCAATTTATTATTTTGTTATTGTTCAATACTCTTGCCTTTTGAAGAAGAATAAATGGACACAAAGTTTTTGTTCAAGTATTTCCCTTGGTTCCTCATTAAGCTTATTTTTGAATGTGCATGTTCAACTTTGTCAAGATGCATTTAGGAAAGAGGAGAGTCATGAGAGGAAAATACTTACTTGGAAGATAAACACTGCACTATCTTGTCAGTAACAGATATTAAACTCCTGGAAAATAGTTTCTAGTTGAGTACAGACTTCTTTGAATGTAAAGCTTCCCTACTCTCGAATTTAGTCTCCTTGGCGATCTGCCGATACTGAGTGAGCAATGAAACATATTTTTATTTGAGATGGCTTGTGTTTGATGAGTTCCTCTTCTGGTCTTGACATCCCATTTGTGAGAAGCAACATTTGATCTTCAAATGATAACTTTTATGGCATCCTGAAACAGACTGTTACACTCCCATTCATTGCAAGAATTGAAGGTTATCATCTCTGAGGGATGCTCAGTAATCTACGGGATGGGGACTCTTGGTAGAGCACAGTGTCTTTAAAATAGAGTGTTTCTGTATTAATTAAAATGAGCCACTGCAAGTCAGTTGACCTCTAACAGAAGATGTAGTACAAAACCTGTTAGGCAGATAAAAAGCTCATTAATGTTAATGTCCATCAGTGTTTGCCTCCACAGTCGTTAGATCTTGAAACTGCTATTGAACTATTAAAACTGTGAAGTAACCAAAATATTATAGCTTAATAGGGAAATCCTTTTTTCCTTTTTTTCTTTCCCCTCCTCCTCTGTTTCCTGTTGTATATTAGTGGTTCTAGTTTGCATGGCTCAGATTCATTTTATGCCTGTAGCATTATGGACAGATTGGCCTGAGACAAGATTGTTTGATTTACATTAACAAGGTACTCTGTAGCAAGACCGTATTATAATCCTTTTCAACAGGCTGGATTGTAAAGCTAGAGAGGTGTGTTAAGATGGATGAGACCCTACTACTACTGTTATTTATCTGAGATTTATTTGCCAGGAATAACTGAACAAGTAGCACAGCTATTTAAATAATAAACTTTTATGATCACTGAGAAACTGACAACTACAGCTTCAAGCACATTGAAATTTGTTGTAGGGGCAAGTTATTGCAGAGTTTTGCTGCCATTGTCCTCTATTAACAGTGCCTTTCTACTCCCCTTCTAAGTTGCAGAAACTGTATGGTGAGACCGGTGTTGAAATTTTAAAAAGTTATATCTGATAAGATTTAGGAATATTTTCAAAGTAATTTAGTTTAATACCATATTTTCCAGCATTGATGCTCAAGTCATATTTTAGAAACAGCTATTAGTAGAAAGCTAATTAATGGAGAGTCAGTATTTCTTTTTTTAAAAAACAAGTATAAATGCTATTTTCAAAATTAATTATGACTTTAAAATCATCTATGATGTTTTTAAGAACACTTTGTAATATTTACTTTCACAAATACTTAGGACTTTTGCATAAAACTAGAAGTCAAACATTGAAAGCATCTGAAGAGGAAAAACAAAATCAGTGTAATGTACATCAAATAGGTTTCAGTCTGGGTGCCAGTAAAACTGAAACAATCTAAACAGAGGTCCAATACACTCTTCTGAAGCTGTTGAAGGATTAGCCTACAATATACTTGGTGCTCTGTATATGTATGATGGAGGGTAGGGTGAATTTTGCCTAAACATTTCTCTGATTTTATGAAAGAAGGCATAAAAATTCTAAACTGTGGAATTACAATACTATTGTTCATTTCTCAATACAGTCATTTTCATTGATAAGGAAGAAAATAATTCATTTTACTGGCTTTGATCAGAAAAAACAAGCAAATGCTGCATTCCTCATAGGCTCTTACGCAGTAAGTATTTTTATTGTTATCCCTACATTAGAATGTGAAATGTTTGTATTCTTTTATATACATTTTAAAATATCAATAAGGAAGTATTTTTTTCCCTTTACTAATCTTCCTGTAAGTATATTTTATAATAAGGTGTAACATTCAAAGACAATTATTAAGCTTTATCAAGCATGAGTAGATGAGGCATTGGTTTGTGTGGATTTGTTTGTATTTTCATTTAGAAAAAAATGCCTGCTTCTTGATAGTTTTCCTCTTCTCCCCACTTTGTGGGGGTTTTTTTTTGTTTTTGTTTTTTTTTTTTTAAAATAAATATCCTTCACAAAATATGGCTTATCATTTCCTGTTGTGTGCACTTTAAAATACATGATTTCTTCTCTACTTTCTTTACTAAAGCGAAGTGATCTCTTCAGGTAACCTAAGAGGAGGAACAAGATCATGTATGACAGGCGTAGAGGCAGTATAAAGGCAGGGAATGTTAAAGGCAGCTGAAAATTTACTGGGTCAGGGCCCCGATTGTGGTGAGGGAAAAATGTCTTGCTTTGTATCAAAGCCACCTCTAAAAGAATTTATATTTGATAGCACCAAATGGGAAGGTCAGAAAAAATACTTGGGGCTTAAGAATAAAAAATGTGTGGCCAATGTTCATTTTTGTGCTTTGACTTGTACTATCCCTTCATTGTGACCGTATCTTTCTCATCTTCATTCACAAGGAAAGTGAAGAGAGCCTATGCTTTTCTCATGGGGGAGATTTGAGGGTTCAGAGTTTGTGTAGCCTTAGGTCAGTTCTTTTTATTAGCTGCGAGGCTATGTGATATACTCGCCGTGATACTCGCAGGCTCCTTGGTCGTCTTTACATTATGGCAGAAGTTTCGTTTCCTGCTCCACTGTGTTTTCTCTGGTGTCCATTTTCCAGAGCACACATAAATGGAGAACTTGACTTTAAAATGTGTCAGTGCTCATGTTTGAAATGCAGAAGAGCTTTAGGAATGCCATTGTTGATTCTTACATTCTTGGTTACTAAACTTGTTTGTTATTGAGGCTTTAGGTTAACTGAATGACTGTAGCTCTCTTGAGGCTTTTGTTTAACTAAACTGTAGCTGTAAAAGCTATAGCTTTAGGAAGACTCAGTTTTTGAAGTGTTTTGATTGTATTACACACCCAGAAAATAGTGTGGATTGTTTTCTGTTACCAGTGATTATTAGGATGGAATTTTGCCTTTGCTCTTGCCCAAAACTTTCATTTTGAACATGGATAATAACTGCTGTGGAGCATAGCAACTGCTGTTTGAAGCAACATCCAAGATGATGAAGTTACTAACTAATGGCAGAACAATCTGTTTTGAAAATATTGTGGTTGACTACCCTGAACAAAAACCCTAACTCTATTTGTGACCCTTCAGTAGCCCTGCTATGTTGCAACAAGCGTATGGAGGGAATCCTTGAATGGACTTGTATAAATGCCTGAGACTAGTATGGCTTGTGATGCAAAACAGAACATTTAAAAATAGAGACCTTTGGACAGAGTAATAAACAGTTTTTGCTTCGGAGAACTGCCCTGAAGGAGACAGATGATGCAGAGTAATGAGAGAAAATGCTAAGACAGAAGCCAGAGGGAATGGGAAAAGACTTGGGAAATGGGAAATCATTTCTTCACAGATTGATGTGGGAAGGATTCCAGTGAGGGAAGATCATAGAAAAATCTGCTCCTGAGGCATACTTCTTTTCCTTAGGCTCTTTGGTCTTTCATGAAGAGTTGCACTTAATTACTGTGGTCACTTTTAAAGTGTTTAGACACACACCCAGTGTTTCCACTTTCTGTAGGGAGATTTTAGTTGGTCTCAATGTGGTAAGAAACAGCTTAAGATCTCTTCAGGATTCATGATAAATGTATGTCTGTAGTCATATTTCCTTACTGAAGAGAAATGTATTGAGGCTTTTTCTGCTTTAAGTGTATTTAGATTTAAACACCCAATTATTTCTTCAGGCGTGATGATAAAAACTTTGCTTTCTGTTGAACAAGGGCCTCTTCTGATATTGGTCAAAAATTTATAAAGCTTTTCTGTTAGTTTATCATAGCATAGATCTACTATTTTACAATTTGAACTGAAGAGGGTGATGGAATTTCTAATTTCTGCCCTCTTGCTGTTTAAGTGATTGGTTGTCGATGTGTTTTGTATACCATGGGTTGGAGATTTTTTCCAAGCTTTGTTCAAGCTTCATTCCCACTTCAACGGGTGACATTAGGTTGAGGAAGCATGTGGCAATCCACCAGGCTGGATAAGAAGAGACTAGGTGGGAAGAAAAAGAAAATAGAAATGGGAAATAGCGTTCACAGAGTTATGGGTAATATAGTGTGTGTTTGTGTGGTAAAGCCCTCAATGCCTTCAGCCTCATGTTCGAGGCAAGGTACAACACCATCGCTGCAGGTGTCTTGAGTTGCTTAGGAATAAGCCAGCCAGTTTTCAGGAATGGTGCAAGCACAGTAAGTATATACACACTTCTTTGTTTTCTTTGTTTGTTTTAAATGCAAGCGTACATTAACACGTGAGTGTTACACATAGCTACATGAGTGTATAATGAAGTAAATACAGCAGGCTCTTCTGTGGATCATCTGTGGGTGTGTGTCTGAGAGCAAATGCTCCATGTTGTTAAGCTGGCAACTTGTGAGTCTGTCATTTTAAAGGCTAGTGGATCCTAAGTTGCATTCTGTCCAGTCTTAAACAGATGTTGTTTAACTTCAGTTTAAATAAATTGGAATATATTGGCAAGATTATTATTTGACCCCTTACATTCATATGTATGTATGTATACATATGGATATATTGCGGGGATATGCTAATTTTGACTACTGAAGCAATTACAAAAGTCTTCATTAACTGTGGTGAAGTATAAGGGCAGCTGTTGGTGTTCCAGTTTACAAGCAAAATCTGTTCTCAGTCTTTTCTTCACAGTTGGTGTTCTAATGTTGCCCCTGACTGCCTCATCTAACTTGCCTTTCCTTCCTCTTCAGTGGAGATAGTTTCTGAAGGGGCTGTCCAGGCGACACACTCCTTTCTTCCCTCTCCCGCAACCACTGCTTCTTTCCAGGTGTCCTTTGATGTGCCTGTGCAGCACAACTAAAGCTACAGGCTTCTTCAGTATTAAATGGCCTTAAAGATGAAGAACAAAATTTTAAATACGCTGTTATGTATGTAGTTTCATGGCACATTATGAATTTTAGATTTCTAATCTTAACAGTTTAGACGCTGACTGCTGTATCATTCATCTTCCATCTAGCTTAATGCTGTATTTTGTTTAACTTTTACAGATAACAACATAATGCATAATGGGAATAGTACTGTCCTGCACAGAGTAGGACACATTCAACATATTTGGCCACACAGAGGGTGGCTAAATTCATTATGGGGGTGGATGTCTACACATTCCTTGGGAGGTGGGGGAGAGAAAGGGGAGAGAAAACTTTTGTTCTTCACCTTTTAAAGAAGAATTGCTTTTCCTTGGAAGTGATCTGCACTGTTCAGGCCTTGCCATCCTACCAAAGCAGCAGTGATCATCTGAGTTGATCTTCACACTGGCCTCTCTTGATTCTCGCCAGGACTTGGCTGTGGGTGAGGAAAGTCTGCTTCTTCCACCATTTCTCCTCCTATATTAAGAAAGAAAATGTACCCTCTGTGCCCTGTACACCCAATTCCCAAGCTCCCCCTCTCCCCTTCACTGCATTAACTTAGTAACAGTGTTTCTTTTCTCAGGCCTGGCACTAATTATGTACTTGGAGGGCGACCCTCCGTGGGTAGCGCCCCATGAACTGCTGTAATTCAGGTCACCTTCTCCAGGACTCATCTCTGTACTTTGTCTGTTTTCTCATCTTCTTTCTTCAGGGTAAGCAGCGTTTCCTTCATCTGTTCTGATCCATAGTACTGGTTTTGCCTTTTCACTTTGCTAGTGTCCTTCCTAGGTGTGGCGTGTCGTTGGGTGAAAGTTGGAAGCAGTAGAAGCAAGTAGTACCAATCTGTGTCATGCTGAACTGTGTTGCTCTTGCAGTGGCTTTGGTAGAATTACCTCTGGTAAGCAGTGGGAAAGTAGGTAAACCTGCCTGTTTCATGGTCTGAGCAATGTAAAAGCAAGTGAGCAAATGCAATGATACTCAAATTGGAAGTGGGTAAACTGTGTTTACCCTCAGCTGTATTTTGGCAAAGCATTTGGAAAAGTGCTTAAAGTGAATGCCAGAGAGGAGATGGAGAAAGAAGTACCCACTTTTCATCTAAGAAAATTGCCTTAAGTCTTTTTTCTTTCTCTGTATTAAGTGATCTCTAAAAGAGCTACCTCCTCTAAGTTGTGTTTTCAAAATCATGATGGCAGTTTTTCCTGCTATTTCTACCAGGTTCTTCTTCAACATGTTCTTACCAGACTCCTTTTCTCCAGAGTAGAAGGCTTACTCCTCAGGACCCTTTGTAGTGCTTGCTTCCTTTCTTAGCTCTCATGCAGTATTGCCAGCGTGCCCAGACTGGTTTGTTCTCAGCTAGTAGGGATTTTTACTCCTCCTTCCCCTCCGCCGATTGGAAAGTAATTTGAGGTTTCTTCCTTCTGTTTGTGGTGAATGAAAAGGGTTGTCAGAGACAGGCAGTTGTTCCTTCCTGCCACTTCTATCCGCTTATGACTGTTTCCATTAATGAAGGTGTATTGGGACAGTTGTGCATTTAGGTCACCATATAAATGTATGAAGGAGTTTTTTATTTGTTTGTTTTACTTTAATATATTTCTATTTAATTTTGTTATTTTTAACCTTGTCTGTTAAGGAGTTTTATTAGTGATTTGATAACTGGCTGTAGTATATTCAGTGGAGGCTTTAATGAATAAAATGTTTAACACTGAATTTGCAATAAAATTATGCATATGCATGAACTTGTATCTGAGCCCACTCAGTGTCGTATAGGACTTGCTTTATTGCTTCAGAATTGGTTTGTGTTTATTTTGTAGTTTACCACTATTGAGATTATTTTGCGTGATGTTTTTCAACAGTTATCACAGTTACTGCACAAAATATGGTTGTATTGGGTTTAAGTCAATATGTTTGGTAAAATGCATTATTTTGTTAGCTTTCTTATTAGATTTTTGCAGTTAGGATGGGCAGGAAAGCAAACTTGATTACCCAAAGCACTTTTTAAATGTGAATTCAATGTATTATTTACAGGCTTGCATTGATAATTATTTTTAACAATTTAATATATTTAAGTATGAGGTTTAATTTTTCTAAAAAAGCATCAAGTTATCAAAGAACATTATCACACTTGCTTTGTCTTGCCTGCAGTATTGCTGTTTCACTTGGTAATCACATGTGTTATGCTTGCTGACAGGGCTGTCATTCCATGGTTAATTTCAAGTGCTCAAAAATAAAGACTGGGTAGCCTAGTCTTGCAAGCCCTTCTGTTTAACTCAGTGACTGCTGTAATGACTGTTGGACTACAAGGCCGTGTTGGCAGGAGCAGTACTCAAGTGCACCTTTCATGGAGCTCAGTGCTTGGATGGTTCTTGACCATCCACAGAGCTGCATGCAATGTCTTAATTAGAAACAGATGTTCTAAATGAAAAGCATGATTAGAGCAATGTTAATGGTTCAGTGCTAATTGCAAATTTATGGCTATATTTTGAGCTCAGCTGGATTTTTTTCTATGTGCATAAAGAAAGCAATGTTGGTACACGCATGATTATACAGGATGACAAAACAGTGTTGCTAAAATATGTCAATTCCCTTGTGTAACAGCTTTTTTTCTCAGAAGGTCCCTGAGTAAAGGACTTGTAAAGGATTTTAAGAGTGGTTTTGTCTCTCTCTGTGTGTATGCGTTGTGTGTATGTATTTCACCAAAATGATTTCTACTCTTGGATATTGTAACGTCTGTAGGTTTGCCCCACGACCACCTCATATACACTATCTCAGGAATCCAGGAATATATTGTGAAATGTCTTGGTTTTGCTGCTCATCACCTTGGTATTTCCTTTCCATCCTGAAACTTTGTTTCTGTTCATATCCTTAGAAAGTCCTTGTTTTTTCCATCTACGAGATCTACAGCAGGTCTCTAACTTCCTAGATCCCATTCACTGGCTTTCTTTAATCTCCTGCTTTCGTCACCCACATTACTGCAATAGTATTGTTCTTGAAGGCTTGAGTGAACTCTTTCTGGTGAGGAATGTTAGCTGACCTTTTGCTGTTGGGTGTTTCTTAATGCATCTACAGTATAGTTTAAGTTTGATCGGTGGTGGGGTTTTTTTTGTTTGTTTGTTTTTTTTGGTTTTTTTTTTTTGGTTGTTGGTTTTTTTTTTAAGTGGATTTTCTCTCCTCTCCCTACTAAGCAGACTCCAGGTCATCTCACAGGGCAGTGTGGGAGCCCTCCAACAGCCGGTGGACATTTGCTCAGCCAGAATGACTGGAACTAGTCTGCAGCTAAAATAAGTGAAAGTGCACGGTGAGGTGTCGTGTCATCAGCACCAGCTCTCAATCTACAGAACTCTCTCTGTTGGTGCCTGTTTTTCTCCCATGTAGATATGATCTGTGCTGCCTTCACTTCTGTTGCTGCCCTGGGCTTTGCTGCTCTGTCACTGCTTCAGGCTCACCTGTTAGGAGGGACCTGGAACTGCTCACCCAGGTTCAGCTTCCCACAAGCCTCACAGCCATCCTAGGGTGTCCTCCTGTGGTCTGAAACGGTGCCAGAGCTGGTGTCCTCACTTGAGTTGTTGGAACTGCCTATGTTTTGTTACTGCCAGGATACTTTTTGTGAACTGAGTGCTAGTTTATGGTCTTTCCCATTTTGTGTAAAAACTGAGTGCCACTATTCCCTTTTGAAGGACTCCAGACCATCACTTCAGCTGTTCAAATAGTCTCAAAGCTAGCCAGGTTTTTCAAAGTCACTTTGCACTAAGAACACCATATGACCATTTCATCTACACTGCCCTGTGCAACTGTTCACATATTGTATATTAGGTGGGTGATAGTGTCAAGTCTGAAGTACAGCAGGATCTCTCTTGTTCCAAGAAGTTCTGAGAAATCCGACTGCACTGAACAGCTCCCTTCTTCAGTAAATGTACTCTGTGTTGCTTCAGGTGTACTGAAAGTACTTTCCATTTTTGCTTGGTACCAGTTCCTTTGAGCATTCACACTGGAAAATGGCATCTCCTTGAAGTGTATTTTCTGAATGTACTAAGTGATGTGGTGAGTGTTCATGTAGCAGTGTTAAGTAAATCTGTGAACATTCACATGTATGTTCAAACAGTCTTTCTAGCATCTGCATCACTTACATCATTTCTTAAGTCGAATCTATGCTTAAGAATGAACATTTCAATATGATGCAATGTTTCTTAAACTTCTGGATACAACACTAAAGACAAAAAACTGCTCTTGCTACTGTTAGTCTTGGAGACAAAGATTTTTGCTTTTGGAGCTTTTTTTGCTCAAGAATCTGGTGAGAACTCAACAGTGTGTAGAACGAGGCCTTACCCTTTCTGGAAGATATGTGTGTACAGGCTTAGCCTGCATTTCTTTTTGTCTGTAGTGTAAGTAGGAATGCCTATACTACAAACCCTGAACCAGTAAATCCCAAAGATTTCTCTACGCAAACTCTATTTCTGATGATTAACTACAGTCTCTTCCTTTTGCTAGTGCCATTTTACATCTATTTTGTAAGGCTTTTTTTCTAGTGACAGGGCTTCCTCCATACTCTGATAGGGAAGAGGTGCTCTGTTTTTACAATTTTTGGCGGTCTGTATTCCTTCTGCTGCAAGATGTGAAGTATCAAAGCACAACAACAAAGCAACAACAATGCAATGATTTGTGGTAGTATAAGACTGCAAAATCTAGCTAGAAGGTAAACTAAGGCACCTGAAGAATAATTCTTGAATGGTATTGTGACTATTTTTACTTTTTTTTATTTTAATAAATTTATACTTGTGACAATGAATGCAAAACCTGCCAGCCTCACCCTGATGAAAACAAACAGATGCAAAAAGCATGCCGTTTTCATTACATGACTATCAACTACCTAAAACAGATTGGTTTTTCTTTGGTTTTGCTAATTGCACAGGAAGAATACAAAAAAAAAAAAAAATTAGAGGTCAAACAGAAATGAGCTAGTCATTTCAGTGTGTTGAACCATGTGTTGGGCATATGTTCCAGGCTTTCTCTGTCTGTCCTTCTCTTGTCCATCTCTCATTCTTCTCACAAGAAGGTGTGTGTGTGTAGAGAGGATGTTAAAGCTTTGTTAAGCCTTTTGTTAAAGCTTAAGTTTGCAGCACAGTAAAAGAAATCTTGGAGTCAGTGCCAGCTTTTGAAAGAAAAAAAAATCAAAATCAAGAAAAAAATTTGCCAGACTTAGATTTTTGGACGGTGTTTGTTGAAAATTCATTACACTTGTTTAAAATAAACTCTTAGGGGGAAAGAAAGGTTATTATTATGGGAAATTTAAATAATTTTACAGAACTCTTAAAAATACGATCTTGGATAGTTTTAATCCTTAGCCTGTAGTTTTGAGCTTGGAATTACCAAAAGTTGACGTATTGCTGACAGCTTGTTATTAGTAGTTGTTCTCTTCTGTCTGTGCTAGTGATGGTGTTTGGTGTGGACTGGAAAGTTTTGAAAGACATGATCTGCATAAAATGACTGCCTAAGGAGAGCTTAGTGCTAGCAAGTCAGTCATGCGATGAGGGGGACACCAGGCAGATATTTATCAGGAGTTGATCTTTTTTTTTCCATTTTATGTGATTCTGGTACTATTTATTGAGTGTTTTTGGCAGTAAAAAGCTGGTATTTAGTGCTTCTAGTTTTTTGCTTTATTACGTTCTCAGGATTCTACTTCTTAAGCCACATATTTCTTTTTCCCATTATGACATCTGGATTTAGTTGCTGGACATTGCCTCACCAGTGCAAGGAAGGAAGTAAAGGATATGGAATAAGGCAAATCTTCTTTGCTATAGGAAAATCAAAACATGTACTAATTACTGATTGAACCTTGTCTGATGAGTGCATACGCTGTTTTATGGACGGACTAATATGTCGCTTTGCTAAAATATTTGTGGGTGGTTGTACTTTAAACTACATCTTAAAAGCTTGATTTAGAAAAAGTCTCCAAACTAGTCCAGGCAGGCTGCAGTAAAAATAGAGGAGTCGAGATTGACAGAGAGACAGATTTTTTACTATAGCCTAAAGCTGAATAATGCCTTGGGAAATCGATAGATTTAGTATAAAAATAAATGCACAAATAGCATTTTATATCAGTTTGATTTAATTTTATTGTTACGCACTTGTGTTCTTTTTCAAGCTGTTTGTGATGCTTTGTTATGCGTTCTGTAGTAAATCAATCAGCCATAAACTAACCATATCTTCATTTTTTATTTTCTCACAAAATTAGATAATATACCTGAAAGAATCCCCAGAAGATGTGTATAGGCTTTTATTGTCTGGAAATATTTCATATCTTCCTTTTAGGTAAGTATAAAGAAAATGGAACATTCTGTAGTTTCTGTAGATTTTTTTTTTTTAAAGAATAGTTTAGCATTTGACAGTCATGGCTTTTTTCCTTTTGTTTTTTTTTCTTATTGCTAAAGTTTTAACCCATGACACATTGACTTCAGCTTGGAGTACAGATCCCTGAACAGGGTATTGGCAGCTGATTCTAAAGTATCTTGAAAGACACTGAAGAGGGGAAGTAGCTTCACTGCTTTGAGTATGCTTTTGTTAAGCTTTTTAATCTACTTTGTTCTTTCCTTGGCAGTCTTTTTCTATGCGAGTACATCATAGTTAAACATGTCAACATATCTACCAGTCATCACAAATAACTTAAAGGACTTTCAGTACTCCTTTTTTTTTCTTCACTTGCTGAATGTGTGAAGTAGTCTAAAGTATATTTTGTGTGTGGAGAAAAAAAAAGAAAAAAGAAAAAAAAAAAGTAGTGCTAGCTAACCTCATTTGATTTAATCAGCTCTAAAACATTCCTTTTTACCAACAAGGAAAAGTGTATAACCATTACTTTGTGGTTGTTTGACCCTGAGGGAATGTAATCATAACTGTTGCAGACCACAGACTTCTCATTATGGTATCTAATAGTCGCTTTATGTAGCGAATATGGTTGATCCGTCCTGCAGAGGAACAGCTTTTTAACATGAGTTTCTAAAAGTTGGATCAAACTAGCATTTCACTGACTGCCACAATATGCAGAAAGAATGGCCAAAGCTTTTCAGAAGGCATGTTGACTGTCCATTTGTGTTGTTATGGAGTGATGAACACTGCCCTTGGTTGTTTATGTTTTCCATCTGCCTTGCCAAGAGCTGGAATTTGCTGTTTTAAATTTCCTTCCCCCACCCCTAACAGTGCCGGTATGTAGAAGCCCTCTTTCTGATGCATGCTTTCATCATCCTGTTTTTCTTTCTTTTTTATTCCACTTTTTTCTTCACAGAAGAACATAAATGCTTCTTAAGGAGACCTGTAAATTTTGTTTTCAAAGATCGTAGAGGAATGCGTAGGAGAGGAAATAGTAGCTTTTAGCTGTCTTTGAAACCCTGCCCAAAACCTCAGATCATCATCGCTTCAGGGAAATACTGAAAGGAATGTAAAGACATTTTATGTAATAGGAATTACTGCGAGCTGACTTCTGAAGACAGCATAGATACATCAGGCAATGGGATAAGGAATATAGCATGAAATCCCTGTCCAAGTTTCCAAGAACTTTACCATATTCTTGAATCTACTAGTGTGTTTAAATTACTGCAAACAGAAGAATTCTGATTAAAAGAATGGTGAAGTGAGATGCTGTGCTTGCACTCTTTCTTTCAGGCCTTCTTCATATCTGAAAAAAGGCATTATCTTCTTGTAGAATAATAATCAGGTAGTTTTTACTTATGGTCATTATAAACAGGAAATATTTTATTAACAGGATGCAAAGAAATCTTTTATCAGTTTCCTGAATAAGATTCTATTGTTTCCTTGTCCTATTAATTCTTTTTTTTGCTCTTTCTGATTCATTAAGAAGGAGAAGGATACAAGAAAAGTGTAGAAATAACCATTTAGGCAGTTCAGAAGTACATCAGAGTGTTTGTTGAAATTTAAATACATGCCCGTGCATAAATACCTATCTAATTCTTTTTACATCACATTAATAACTTCAAGTATGACAGCTGTTTAGTTCTCATACAGAATTCTCATGTTTAAAAAACTATTTTATACACCTCAAAGATAGTATTTTAATGTAGTTACACAAGTATGCATCTTGGTAGATTTGTATAAAAAGCATGTGCACTAAACCTTTTTGTTTCAGCTGGAGTCTTAGGAAAAAATCTTGCAGAATATTACATCTTGAAGAATTTTTTGAGTGTGTACTTCAATGAGAAATGTTTCAAGAATATATATCATAACACGGCATTCATTTGGGCATTAGTTTTTGTCACAGGGTATTTTTGTAATTTTTTTCCCCCCCTCCCCCCACAAATATGGCTGTGTTTCTTTAACATTAAGAGTTGAACACCACAGTTCTACCAAAGAATGTAATTGGAGCAATCTTAGCTTTGGATCATCTGTTAGCATAATCTGTATTACATTATTAACAGCTGCAAGACAGGGGGATTAATCATTCGGTGTAATTATTTTGCTGTAATAGTAATCATCTTGGAAATAATAATCTTTTAAAGTTGTTTTTAGAGAAGTAACTTTATATGCTGATTTGGATTTACACGGGAACAATTTTTTGATCATGAAAACATGTGTTACAGGGATGCCTCATTTGGGACTTGCAGTTTTCATCTAACATTGCTGGACTGTTTTCATGCAATAAACAAGGTCAGTTAATATTTTGTCTTATTGCAAAATGTCAGCTTATAAATTGTAAGCTAATAAATTATGCATTGTAACAAATCTTCACAAGGCATTTGTAGAAGACGACTGATATATTTTCAATAAGAGAAGTTTTTAAATAAGGAATTTCGATATTTGTTCAGGTAATCTTTTCAGAGCAGTAATTTGCACCTCTAAACACTAAGTGTTGCCTGACAGTTTTATCAAATGGCCCTCTGGTGTTGCATTTTTAGGTTGAATACTCCCTTTGAAAGAAGTTGTGCATGGCTTAGTGATGCCTTTTAGGCATTTGCAGAATGTGCTAATGACTTCAAGTTTAGCTTTAGAAATACCAATAGAACAAATGGTAGTAGGCAGACACTTTTTTTTTAAACTACACATCAGCATCATCTGGTGTCTGATTGCAAGGTAATGTGGAATTTAAGGACAAGGGAATTTCCTGTACATTCTTCATTCTTTTCAGTCTGTGCAAGCAGTAAAATAGGGTATTCTGTAGCTTTTCTCTTTACTACTGTCTTTTCTATTATGACTGTCTTTGCCAAATGCTAGTATTCTTACTGATTAAATCAGCCTGCTGCAGATTTGTGATTTGCAGGTTTTTTGGATGTTCTGACATTGGCTGCTCTTCTGCCAAGAATGGTGAATTGCTATTCTTGTCAGTACCAGTGAACTGCAAGGAAAAGCCAGAAGGTGGTGCAGCAAAAGGGAAGATTAGAATGTGGTATTTAAAATATCCAGGGATATGGGATTATTTTTGTTTGTGCTTCCTGATTTAACAAATAGGCAAACTGACAGTTACCCAAATATTTAATACAGCATAAAAATGTAAACATAATTCCTGTGCATAATTACTGAGCATCAAGGACCAGGCTAAAGTTTGCTTAGACTGTAGAGAGACTCCTTCTGCAGCCTATTTAAAATCAATGAAAAGTTCAGAAATGTAGTGACAGAGTAGAGTTCATGCACCCAAAATACTCGTAATCTGTGAAAGTAAGGTATAGAATACACTCTTAATTTAAGTACTCAATTTTTGCCAAATATTTTTCTCTTTGGCACTCTGTACTGCTAACAGCTGTAAAAAATACTTTTTTATTTATGTAGTCTAGAGTTTTCTGGTGATTAAATGAAAACAGATAAAGAGTGGGGTTTCTTGTTTACTGTCACCTATTGTGATTTTAGGCTTTGCGGTATGGTTTCCTGGATTTCAATGTGTTTGATGTAAATGAGTATGAGCATTATGAGGTAAGTGTGCTGTATGCACAGTGCAAATCTGTTTTTTTTTTTTTTACTGTTATTAATGCAAAGATGGCTATTTTATTGTTTGTACGGTTTCTTTTGTAGTGTGAGGTTCCATTTCTGTGTTCTGCTTTGTCTTCTTAAGCTTCAAATGTTAAATTAAATTAGTTGTCAGAGAGATTTAAGTTCTGATTTAAGCATAGTCAAGCTCAAAAATGGGGGAAAAGATGGATCTGGAAGAACCTAAAAGGGAGATCAATTTCTTCATGTTTTATTAAATCCCTGTTAGATGGGGCCAAAGGGGAGAGGGATTCTGTTCCTTGGACATCTTTTAGAGATTATTTATTCCTGAACAATCTTGATAAGAAATTGAGGACAACAGACACAAGCTTGTTGAGAACAATTAAAGCGTATATCTGTGATCAGAGGACAGAAGTCTGAACAACTCTGAGGTAAAGACAAAAACAGGGCTGAGGAAATCCAAGTCTGTAAAATTCTCTGTGGGCCATGGGAAACTACTAAAAGGTAAAGGGCTGCAAAACTTCCTTATACATATTCTCACAAAGGCAAAGCAGTCATTTATCTGTGAGAAGCAAATTTGGTGTTTTTAGAATCAAAAAAATTCTTAGGGGACAAAGTAATGCCAACGCTGTCATTTATAAACCTAAAAAGATTTAAAAGATGAAGTTGCACTTCATCTGAAGGACATCAGTTGCATTACTTTAAGACTGTAATTTAGAAAGGGGAGATCACGATAAGAAGTGTGATATTGAATGCATCTGGCATTCTCCTGATGAAACAAAAAGCAGGCCACTAACACGCTTCCTTTGGCAAAATGTACATCGCTTCTATCTAGCATGTTATTTTGAAACAATAGGGGAAAACCTGAAAATACAGGGTTAATGATAAACCAAGCATTTTCTCTTGACAGAGAGCAGAAAATGGAGATTTTAACTGGATAATACCAAACAAATTCATTGCCTTCAGTGGACCTCATTCAAGAAGTAAAATTGAAAATGGTATGCTTAAAAAAGGAGGTGGGGGACACAAGCCCACTGCTTTTAGTTGATTGTTACTAGTAAGAACAAGCTTTAAAAATTATTCCTCAAACAGTGTGTTTTTTCCTCGGCTACTTTTCTTTTATAAAAATCCCAACAGTAAAATTTTAATGCTTGGTTTAATTGTATCTGAATTAGGTGATTATGTTAAAATTCCATTTTCGGTTAGTCAATTTCTTTATGTTGAACATGAGTTTTATTTTGAAAGTGTTTCATCTGTTGATTTTTGAGTCTTCACGTATTTCTGCAGTTTGAAACTCAATTCTTTTTTCTCTTTTTTCTGATAGGTTATCCCCACCATGCTCCAGAGGCTTACTTCCCATACTTCAAGAAACATAAGGTCACCACTATAATACGCCTCAACAAAAAACTATATGATGCCAAACGATTTACAGATGCTGGATTTGAGCATTATGACCTCTTCTTTGCTGATGGAAGCACACCTAGTGATACTATAGTTAAAGCATTTCTAAATATTTGTGAAAGTGCTGAAGGTGTTATAGCCATTCATTGCAAAGGTAGTGTACAGTTTATATTACAGTGGATGTTTATAGTTACAGTTTCTGAGATATTTAGCACTAGAATTGCATTATTTCCAGTTATTAACAACTCTGCTGAGCTGCAGCTTTTTCAGACAAATTCTTTAGATGTTTTTGTTCTGCATTTTTTTAAACTATTTTTAAGATCAAGCAAAATCTCACTTTCTGAGAATGAGGTTGAGAGGAATGAGCTTGCCAGCATTAATAGTTTGAGCCTTGAACTGGGAAGGTTTATGGTAGCTCTTTTCAGAATAGATAGTCAAATATATAAAAATATAAACTTTTGAAAATATCAGTGTAGCTTTTTAAGAAAAATCTTCATACAGTATTGGAGTGCTCCTCCAGAGCAGCTGTCAGAATTCTCTAGCGCTCAGAAATCCCTCTTACTAGCTGTATTGGGCATGTTCATCTATTTCATTTATGGAAAGTTCAGAGTTAGACTGCCAGATAGGGTTTATATCATAGCAGAAATGATGTTTTCATCCTCATTTCTTGACTGGGACTGGAAGCTGAAATAAAACTTGCCATTTTTGGTTATGTATCTTTATACAACCTTCATTTTTGAGCAGCTTTTTAAAACTTTTGCTTCTAGTCAAAGCCAGAAATATATGATCTATGGCTATTTAATTTCAAAATTTGCCTCAAAGCATTCCTCATTGAGTCGTCAACAGAATTGTTTGTGCCATTTCAAGACTCAGGGATTCTTCATTTGACTTCATTGTAATTCAGAATTGATATGCAAGGTGTGGGTCTAGGTTAGCTCTACTGTTTATGATCAGTAATTGTCACTTTCTTTTACAGCCAGAAACAAATGCTTAAAAGTATAATTTTAACAGTCTCTATAAATAGCTATGTAATCTCCTCCTCTAGAACAACTTTCCATGAGTACTGGTAATTCCTTTCAGTTTAACTAGCAGAAGCCTTTTTGGGTCTAAATATCTCAGTTATGCCTTTATGTCCAATGCAGGAACCAGAATAGCTCTGCCATTGCATTTTAAGTGTCTACATTTTTTTTTCTTTTTTAAAAAGACCAAATTCATACAAACAAACCTATCATTAAAATAACAAAAAAAAACCTATAATGTCAAGCATTTTAGCTTCTATTTGCCTGTAAAATGCCAATACAGCTCTGTGTGTGTGTGTCATAAGCCATTTTTTCTCCCTGAACACTCTCTTAGTAGGGTACCTGATGCAGTAGCTTCCTTCAGTGTGAGTGAAGGAGAAAAGCCTTTTCTTGAGCATTTTCCTGGGACTTGCGAAGAAAGATTTGTTGTTGTTCCCAAATCTGCCACTCATTTGACTGGGTGTTTAAATGACATTCGCTGTGTCTGAAGTGTAAGAATTGGTTAAAAAGGGCTGCTTGACCATTGGAAATACTGGAAATACATGCAAAAAGTGAATATTCTTCTCTTCTACTGAAATGGGAAAGTCAAGCAGTTTGTTTTTGTGCAAATTAAGAAGTTCTCTGATCTTTAGCATGATTAAGGTATTTAGACTGCTTCTGATTCTGCATCTTCAGGAAGTAGTGAATGCTGCCACCTACTCTTTAAGTTGGGCAATGCACAGAGGGTCCTGTGCAGTTGTCCTGACTATTGGACTATTGAAGATTCAGCACTGGTGTTGAGTCAGTGTTGGGAGAGATCAGGTAATGTATAGCTTGGCTTTTAAAGGAAATGATCAAGAGAAGAGCAGTGGAGCCTGAAGCTGACTTCCTTTCTTTTTGGAAAGAAATGAACATGTTTATAGTACTCTTTTAAAGAAGGCCTCTTGGTTTCGAGTATTCTTTGCCTGTCTTGGCTAGTGTCCAGATTTCCTTATTGCAAAAATCAGTGTTCCTTAAGAGGTAAAAGCAGAGATTTCTTAGAAGAGGGATTGGAGGAATGGTTGTCCTTTAGTAGAGTTTATGCCTAATTTACAATTGAAGTGCTTTGAGAATATTAGGAAGAAGCAGCTGCTTGATACTGTACATGAAAAAATGCTCATTTAAACACACGTGCATGTGTGTGTTTGTATGCATATATATGCTGGCTTTGGCTGGAGGGAGGGGAAAAATCAAAAGGTAAGTTACATACTTACCAAGTTTGACCAGAAACAAGTTTAATAAGTTAGGAAGTCCGGATAACAATGTCTGTAGCCACAGAATGATCCGTCTAGAAACTGATAGATAAAAGAATCCGTCCTTTTCTCTTACACAGCTGGTCTTGGGCGAACTGGCACACTTATAGCCTGTTATATTATGAAGCATTACCGGATGACAGCTGCTGAATCTATTGCCTGGATCAGAATAAATAGACCTGGTTCTGTGATTGGACCACAGCAACACTTTCTCATGGAGTAAGTAGATTATTTAGGACAAGTAATTTTGAAATTGCATCTAAATTTTTTTTCTTATTTTATTGCAATCTTTATCATCTAATGTTTTAATTTGTTACTTTTTCTCCATGTTGTGATAGGAAACAGGCAGAACTTTGGACTGAGGGAGATATTTTCCGTGCAAAGATGAAGGAAAATCGTAATATTGCTGTGACAAAAATCCTGTCTGGAGTAGATGATATTTCAATTAATGATGCAAAAAACAGGAGAACCAGACGAAAGGAGATTGAACTGGTAATTGTCTGAACTGGTAGCTGCTATTGTGAGAGGTTAGGTTCTGAACCTGCGTGAGGGTTTAGTGTGTTGTTCGATTTACCTAGCCTGTGCCTGTTCTGTACCAAGAGATTTGGAGGCAAAAAGTAGTGTGGTCAGAAAGCATGAAAGATGAAATGTAAGTAAGAGCATCTTTATTATGCTTTACTCTTTACTCAGTTAATATCAGGGACAGGCAGGGACTCAGGATCTGCAGTTGGAAATCGGTTGATTGAATTTGGGAATTTGTTTTGTACATTACCATATGTAATTTTGAGGAAGGAATTAAGAGCTTTTCACTCTTTTTGTTTCTAAGTAATTACAAACTCTTTAGTACTTATTTGTGCTGTTTTTTAAAAAGTTGGTAGTGTTGTTTTCAGAAGGCAAATGGAGGAGAAGTGTTGTAGTTGAAAGAAAATAGTGCCATAACACAAAGCAAAGTTTTGAGATGTCTGCTATTTTTAAAGGTAGATAACACTCTAATGCATATAATTCATAACATTGTTATGAATTATAACATAGCTTACAGCTTTAAAAGGAGCAGCTAATAGGAAATAAAATTATATACATGCAGGTAAAATTGCAAATTTTCCTTCTGTCGAGATAACCTTATTTTAAGTCTTAATATCAGAATCAATTTTTAAATGTTTGAGTGTTTTTTAATTTTTCCACCTGGGGTGTTTTTTGGGGTTTTTTTTTGTTTGTTTTGTTTTGTTTTGTTTTTTTACTTTATCCAGTACAGTGATGAAGATGAAACCAACTGTGTAACACAAGGTGATAAACTTCGTGCTCTAAAAAGTAGAAGGCAGGCAAAAGCTACAACCACGTCTCCACTAACGTAAGTTGGTTTCTGTATGCGTAATGTAAGTTCTGCATGTATAAGTGCCAGGAATAATTTTACCATTTTTTAATATCTGCAAGTCATTCTTCACTCATTCAAAATCAGCATGAGATTCACTACTTCACTGATGAGTGTTTAGGAGGTAGGAGAGTTTGGTTTTTAAAAAAAAAGTATTACTCAGTTTTCTGGTTTTGTTTTGGCTTGATTTGATAGAGGATTTTTGTTTATTTCATTCTATTGCTGTGTACTCTGCAAGTTCTCACAATTTTTCTGAATTCTGTAGTATTTCTAAATCACGTAGATTGGGTTTATTACAGACATTCCCTTCACTTCCTATGGCGGTACAAAAATAGAAGAATACTGGTTTGTATACTGGTGTTTAACTGTGTGGAATAAGGTATATATTTGTTTTTGAAGTAAAATCAACTACTTTCGAAGAAGAATAGAAATAAAATCTTCAGCTGTGTTTGGTTTCCTCTTCCTTGGGGAAGAATCTTCCCTAAAGCCTGTGGGCTCTAGGAGAATGACTGGGAGACTGTCAAGGCAGTGAGTAGCAGTATTTCACTAAAAAATAAATCAAAACATGTGCAGTTCTATTAGGGAGTCTGGTGTACGGTTCTCATTATTTGCTGGGTAAGTAGTGCAACACCACCTGTAAAAGAAATTTCATAGTAACCTTTACATCTGTGGTAGCTTGTGGCAACTGCAGGTAGGATAATTTTCTGACTGACTTTATGTGCACTGCAAGGGAATTCAAGACTTGCAAAATATATCTGGTATTTCCTTTGATTGCTGGGAAATGAATGACTCCTGCTGTCAGATTTGAGCAAGTAACACAACTCCAGAGTCATGGGCTAAAGGCAACTTGGATTTTATTAAGCTATCTTTCTGTAGTGGATGATGCTCCAAAGGTACTGCTAGCTGCTGGGCTCTTCTATTTTGTTTCATTTTTAGACCAAAGCTTTCTTTTACCAAATATTGCATTGCAGTAGCTATGCCCAAAACAGGGATGAAAAAAAAAATCAGCAAAAGACAGGTTCTTCAGAAAATGTAGAGCATCGCCTGACTTTATAAAAGCAGGGGGTATGTAGTAAATATGCACTGAAAGTGAAGGGATACGCAACAGTGTGCAGAATTTTATAATGACAAAAGAAATCTACATTAGTTCTAAAAGGTGCTTTCTGTTTGTGCTCATCATTTACATAGATAGTTCTGTAACAACCCATTCAGGCCAGAGCCTAGTGAACTGAAATACAGCACCTCAGTTCCTTCAGCTCCTGAATTCATGAGACATTCTGCATCACTGATTTAATAGAAGCATCTAGTATTTCTGTGGAATTAAATAAATTAGGACTTAGAGTATTTTTCCGTTATGTACCTTGTGACTAGAAGAAAAATTCTCTCAATTGTATATTTACAGGAAATTTGAATTTTGTTCCTCCTCCCAAAATATTTTTGCAGTTTGTAACAACTGAAATAGTTTGGTGAAAAATGTATGGCTTTTTACTCTCTTTGATTTGCTATTGTTAAAACAAAATATCACTAGATAAATTAAAGTGTCTTGCTTGAGTTAGGTATCTTCTTTACCTGAATAGATGTCAATCTTTTTTTTTTTTCTTTTTTAGATCAGACTCTTAAAAAAAAAAAAGGTCATGCTGTGAAACTTTGAGTTTTAACTAGAAAACAGGAGCAGATTTTTAAATCTTCTCTGTAGATTTATTTCAGAGTAAAATATGGAAAATAAGAACATGGAAAGGTGGTGAGAGCTTGAGTCATTACTCTAAGTTGCAAGGAATTTTTGTTAAACATTTGCTAATGTTTACTGAAGTTGTCTGGATAAATTCTCTATATCTTGAGGAATGGATGCTTTCTGTGTATGTGTTCTAATTAGCAATTTTGGCAAAGGGTTTACTGATTTTTGGATTTTTTTGCTTTTTTGAATACAGGAAGTTAATATACCCTCACCATCTGGATGTTTTGCATAAATTGTTGGTTTATTTCTAGAAAAAGCAATTTGGCTCTGATGTAATGTTTTACTATTAAAACACAAGTTAGTGAAGTAGAATCTGTGAACACAGGCTGATCAAACAAATAAGAGATGGCAACAGGTTGTCAGAGATACTGCTGTAGAGCGCATTTATTTTCAAAGGAGTGATACCAGCTTACTTTGCAATAGAAGACTTCAGTAAGGACATCAGAAAAGTTGTTTTATGTTGATTCCAGTAACACATAGATGGAATATTTGACAAGCTATGGTTGCATGGACATGTTACAGCCGTAGGAAACAAGAAAATGCTTGGTGAAGATTATAGAGCATTATGCTTTTAAAGAACTCAAAATGAGCTAAAATGCACCGATAGCTTTTGCTTTTGATTTTTTTGTTCATCTTTTCCTCCCCTCCAACCCCTTTTTTAGATGGCTCCTAGCTATGCTGGTGTCTACACTGTGTAGCATTGTCATCTGGTGGATTGTATGTGGCTCCCTTCTTCCCAGCCTGCTATTCTGTCTAGATGGTTTAAGAACATAGTAACCATCAGGACCCCCTGAGAGAGCCACTGTGTAAGTGTCCCATTCCATTTCTCTACAATAGCTCACGTTTGCTGTCTAGTATGTCTCATAAGTGCATGTTCTCATATCATATTTCTTCCTGGCTTTGTTGCAAGAGTAAATTTCACTCTCTCGCACTTTTGTCCTTTTGTGTATATGATTTGGAATAACTGGTTTTTATGGCTGGCTTGCTATACAAAAGGTGCAGAGCATTTATATTTAGGTTACTTCATAATTTTGAAGCCTTTCTTTTCTGTATGCTCTTGCAGATAATTGAAGTTGCGTTTGTAAAACAGGAAAGAGGAGTGTTTTAGAATTGATCTTGTCCATTGCATATTGCAAATGAAGAAGTTAAATCCAGTCTTGCTTTGAAATGCATTAACTTGCAAATGTGCATAATTTCCCAAAGGGTATTTTTACCCACATGATAAACCAGGAATTAGAACTTATCAGAAATGTCAGTAGATCTTTGGTTTTTGCTAAGATATTATTTTACTATGCCATAAGAGGCAGTAGAACAGGACAAATGCTCTAACATATTGAGACAATGCGGTTTGGTCAAAGCACACATAACACTTCTTCACCTTGGGAATCTGGCCTCATCTTTAGTTCTTAATTGTTTTTCATAGAGCTTTATGAGACTAGTTTAATCTCTTCTTTTGGTTACTTAGATTCAGAAGCTTAGATTAAATCATTATAAACGTATTAGTTCCTCGAGTCTCATTTTCACTGTTTATTCCCCTTGCTTTTGTCAGAGTGGCTGCAGAGATTGCTATGTCTAGTGTCCACTTGAGAGATGTTAGGTTTTCTTCAAGCGGTGATTATTCATCTTTCAGCCAAGTAGAACTCCAGTAGTACAGGAGACTGACTGGCAAGCCACACACTCCTTTCTCTTTCCTGCGCTATCTCTATGGAGGGCTTTTTTCTGGGAGGGGGGCAGAGCCATTATTTTGTTTTTTCTTTCTTCTAGCTGGATAGTAAGCAAAGTGGTTACTATGGGAGCATGCTTGAAATGTCAGTGTTCTCAGGGAAAAGAAAGTGGTCAGAAAGTGTTCTGTATCAGAATGATAAAAAGAAAAGGCCTTTTCCCTCTGAGAACTTTAAAGTTAGGAATTTCTGTCTTCCTCTTCAGCCTTGCAACTTTTTACAGTTCACACCTCTAAAAAGCAAAGAACTATTCCTCTAACATAAATGATGCAATAGCCAAAAAGGAGAACTCGGGGGCTTGAGGGCATTTTAGCTATCCTTTTAACTTGAGCCGAGATAATCTACTGATATTTATTTGTTTGGGTTTTATTTGTTTTTTAGTGGGGGGAAAAAAAAAAGACTTAATGCTTGGTTAAGTTCTTTTTCTCATAGGTACTGAACTTTGTCAAAGACCATATTTAGATGAGTTTATCTGTTCCTAAACTGCACACTGAATTTAGCAGTAGTTTTTATATCAATATTTTATGGAATTCAAGTGTCAGATTTCTAAATACAGACTAAAGAGACAAATTTAAGTCACTGTTCAAAAAATGAAACAATCTTTCCTTTGGTTCTCTTGAACTGTGAGATAAATTTCACTCAACTGTCTGCCTTCCTCCCTGTTTTCTATATGAAAACTCCCTGGCAAGAAGACAAGGAAAAAAAATACATTGTTTTATATTGGTAAATTTGTTGTTATATGAAGAATTGTCATACTGATGGAGTGGTAATAGGCTAACATATTGAGTGCTGTACAGCTTGTGTCTCTTGTATGTCTGAGGAGATGAGGTTATCAGTCAGGAGGTCTTGGGAAACCCAGGTGGTGCTGAAGCTGAAGGCGTGTGCATCAGTCATTCGCTGACTGCTGGTGACTTCAAATGCAGTAGGTGTTTGAGGACTTTGCTACAGGGTGTCCTAAATATCATAAATATCATAAGATATTTAGGGAGAAATCAATATTGCATGTGCCAACCCTCATTAAATGGGTAATGTTGGTAAGAATAAAATTCTCATCAGGAGATGAGAGAAGATAGTGTTGTGTAACCTCTCAGTCTTCTCAATGATACTGCAGTCAATTAGTTTTTTTAAAAACCTTTCTTATGTATTTATTTCACTTCAGAGCATATTACTTTGATGGCTTCCAGTTTTGGGGGAATTCATGGTTTTGTCTAGGGAAGTGGTGTTAGGATTTTTGTGTTAGCCCCATCCCTCCTCATGCTAATTAATGAAACGAAGCTGGGAAGCTATTTAGAGTGTGAGCAGTGATCCACTTAACCAGATTTTGTTTTGTCTGAAGACCAATATATTAGACTGAATAAGAAAGCAGTGTGTGAATTGATAGTGTCTGGGGAATGTGTTAAATTCAGAACTACTTAAGTGACGCTTCCATTACAGATCATCTGGAAATTGGAAAGCGAATTACCTATTTTCATAGTATACATATGATAGTGTCTTGTAGAATGTATTCAGGAGACTTTCTACATTTTATTTGTTTTAATCGTGTCGTTAAGTTAGGGTATCCAATATAGAGCAAGGTTCTTTTTCTGCTGGCATTTCTGGTTGTACAGTTGTACAACGTGACGTGCTATTTTGCTTGCACAGTTACAGTGTGGTAAGGTAGGTGTCCTAAGGACCTTACCCTTCTCTAATAGTGTGGGATTTTGAGGGTAGTAAGATTTTAGAATTTCCTCTACTGTATTCATATCTCCTCTACATGTTCATCACAAAATGTAGCCACTGCATAAAGTGTGAAGTGAAAATTCTGTATATTAAACTTGTCTCCTTCACTTTGATCACATTATAAATGTGTGAAATAATATTCCGAAAAGGCCTTGATGGTGCCGTAGCCGCCACCAGGCCAACAGCTGCTGCCCCAGAGCAGAGCTCTGGGCGTTGGGCTGGGAAGCTGCCTCGGACACTGGTGCAAGAGGGAACTTGCCTCTCTCCTGGGCTGCGACCAGCCCCGCTGCCTGGAGTTTTAGTCTGGTTTAAACATCCCTCCTACATCATGCAGCAAAGCAGTCGTGTTTTGTTAGCAGGGTTTTCAGTTGGTCTTTACTCTTGGGGTAGCTCTGTAATGTTTTATGTCACTTACAAGCGAAACAGCCATGGCAACTAAGCAGCAAGTGATATTAGAGGTCCTACCATGCTCAAAACTGGCTCTTAGCCAGTGCCTTCCTTCCCTGCCCTGTGGTAAACACAGCAGTGCTAACAGGATAGGTCCTGTCTGGAACTGTGAAATTGTATAGGATGACTGGTTTTGTGAGTCATCCTCCCATTTAGAAATTTAATTTCTTAATTTGCTATGAATACAAAATAAAATTCTGTGGGAAGTAAAATACCTTTGTTTGAATCTCTGTTTCATGACAACTAGATAAATATTTAAGTATTTTTACAAGAGGATATCATAACACTGGAGCATTTTAGTTCGTATTAGATGGCTCTGGGGGATAAAACCCTATGAACTGATGTCCTTTCTGAACTTCTAGTGTCTGAGAAGAATGCACACCTGTAAGGGAAACCGTTAGATCAGGCCTCAATAGTATTTGCTTTGTTTTTATATGTGGGGGGGGGTGTGTGTGTGCATATACATATATATACCTAGTAGATATATACACATATATATCTAAGTATATATTTTTTTCCTAATAAATGTTATATATTTTTATTTACAGCTATCTACACTTTTTAGATTATTTTAAAAAAATGTAACCTTGAAAAATACACAAGCCAAGAAGAACCAAGGTTTTATTTTTATCTCAGTCTGGTTTTGGCTACTTTTGAAAATGCTGTCACCTTCCAGGCTATATATAACTAAGTTTCTATATATTTCTACATGTAGTGAGTGTAAAATAGAAGGATTATAAAGTGTGATAAAGTTGATTTCCTGGGCCTTGCCTTATTGACTCGGATACTGCAAAAAATATACATCTTTTTCTGTAGTGAAGCGGTATTAGAGGAATGGGAATCAAAAGGAAAGAGACTGCTTGTACCTCCTAGCGTATATTCAGTATTAAATTTAAGGGGACACATGTCTTCCATATTCCTGTTCCACCAGGACTAAAACAATGTAATGCGACAGGATTTGATTGCATGCATGTTTCAGTGTCTCCGTGTGAGAGGGTTGGCGGGAGTCTTCAAAGCTGCTGGTGGCACGGATAAGATGCAGCACCAGGCTCTTTCACTATTGGTATTTTTTCCAAAGCTTACTTGAAAATGCAACAGCTGAAAGTCTGTTCATGTTGTTTGACAATCTTGGAAAAGAGAATTATTACTATTAAACTTGTTAGAATTGCTTCATACCAGCAGTAGACATTATAAAGCAAACTTTTAAGGTTTTCAATGATCTTACTTCAGGAAAAATAATTTTCTTTATAAAAGAAATTTTCTTTTTCTTTTCAGGAAAAATATTTTTCTTTATAAAAGAAAAATAGATTTTGTTGGAAGAATCTCTGTTGAATCATTCTGTAATTTTGGACGTATCTGTTACTTGGTTTTCAGTCTCACAAATACCTGATTAAGTTGAAATTTTGTCTGTGTTGTGTTTACAGTAACACTCACCTTGCCATATAAGTCCTTGCAACAGCAGTCTTATTTATCTTGAGGGAAGAGAATATTTGGTTTGAGCTTCTTACAGATTAAGTTACAAGATTTGCAAGTCTGAAATATTAAGAGATTTTCAAATAGAATTTTAAAATACTTCATCTTTGTGGTTCTGTAGTCACCCATTTGCTGAACAATCTAGAGGAAGGCAGTAGGCAAGGTGGCTGTTCAGCTTCCCTGCAGCGGAGGGGAGAAGGGCAGTATGGAATGGATTTTGAATTAAACTTAGGCCAGGCACGTTTGCAAGTTGTTTCTGTTGCTAGTTTTAGTATCAGACCCAGGTAGAACAGCATTTGCTGAGTGCTTTTTTCCCCCCCTGCTTTTGTTAAATGCTTTTTGAAAGGGAAAATTGTTTTGAAAATACCAACTTTTATTTTTCTCCTTATGTGTCAGACCACTTAGTTGCTTTGAAATTCCAGGTTTTACTTTCATATCTAGAATTCTTTGAAAGTGATCTTTTTTTTTTTTTCCTTTCCCAGAATATTAAGCAACTACACTACAGTTTATATAACTCAGTGAGGCTTTGATTTTCAGTCTAATACAATCTACTGATACAGATGGACTCAGTGAATTTGCTGAAAATTAGTGTTATATTAATTCTCCATGAGAAAAAGAATGAATTCTCAAATTTACGTGAATGTTACATGATGCCTATGCTTGTAGCTGGAAGGTTGCACAGATAGAATGAGCAGAAAGTAGACATGTAAGTTGTTGCAGTAAATAGCTATCTATTAATCATGCTGACACCGGGATCAGTTTGGCCACCTGCGTAGGAAGCAGTCAGTACACGCTGCTCTGGAGAAGCTGTTGAGCGCGGCCAGAGCGTCAAGCTGGGTTTTAAACGTGGTAGAGCAAAGTGTTGATGTGTTCAGTGTTTTTCACAGCTTTCTGTATTTCAGGAGATTTATCTTGGTTGATGGGACTTTTAGACTCTGGTTCTCAGGAATTGAATTCCTTTTTTTATATTTTGTTTATTAAATTTCTTTGTAGATCAATTTAGAAAATAACATTTGTTTTTGCATACTGCAGATTTACCTTTTTTTTTTCTCCCCCTTTTGCTACAATACACTTAAATTATGTGTTTTATAGTTGCGTTTTGGAGTTTTTGCTTGTTTGTTAGTTTTGCGGGGTTTTTTGGTCTTTGGAAACCTGAGAAAATTCCAACCATTATTTAATCTATTTTTGAAAGGGGGGAAAAGCTTAACAACTTATATTAACTTAATTCTTAGAAGGGCATTATAAAGAGAAGGCTACATACTTCAGGCTTTTTGGAATGATTACAGGAAATCCGTATGAATATTAGCTCTGCTGCAACTGTGATAACCTCTTTTCACTGTTTTTTTAGAAACTTTCAGGTAATATAATCTTTCTTTTTTCCTGCTCTTTTCAGAGTAATTCTACAGTCCAGTGTTCAGAAAACTAAAACCTCTGAACCTAGCATTTCTGACAGTACAGACATTACTAAAAGAACTACCAGGTCTGCTGCAAGAAAAAACAATTTAAAAAGGTGAGAGTTACCCTCTTTAAGGATCAAGACACCATTCTCTAGAAAAATATGGGTTTATCCATTGATGGTAGGGGCTTTTGCCACAGTTTAACACCTCCTAGTAAGGAGAAGCGAGTAACACTGAACTTATTTTTGTCATGCACTGAGGATATCTGGAGCTTTAAATCTCATGTTGTTTTTTTATGTTGCTAAGTCTTTCAACTTTGAGAATTTTATATTTTTTTAATGTCAGAATTACTGAAGGATGAGCGATTCAGGTAATGCAAAACTATGCTTCACCAAATCTCTGCCTGGAATAAGACGATAAAAAGCAGTCACAGCATTGAGTAAAATAATTTAAGTCAAAACCAAGAGGAATTAGATGGACAGTTAGAGTGCAGGAGAAAGAACAATATGGCTGCAAATACTGGAAAGGCGAAGTTTTTAAGATTGGTATGAGATACTGGTATGAGCTTTTGTAATGAAAGAGCAGCTAGAAATCCCAACTATACCTGTGCTTAAGGAATTCTATACCGTGGATGCATTTATGCACAACTGGAAGTGTCTTTTAGCTGGGAAGCCACAGCCACACAGCAAGCACGTTGCTTCTGCACGTGCTGGGGTGAGCGTGTGCCTGTGCACATGCAACACACGTCTCTACAGCCTGCTACCCTTGGGCCAGATCTCACAGGCTTTAGCAAAGAGGAGCCTGAGGGTCCAGCTTTACTCCTTGCTTGCAGTCCTAGATCTGGGGAATATAAACACCGCTGTTTCCTTCATGGTGTTGTGTTGCTTTCATGTGTTCAGACATCAGCATGCTACAGAGCTACAGAAGTTACACTAAACTGGCAAATGCCAGTTAAACAGATTTAAACCTTACTTTAAGTGAAATGGCGTAATGCAATTTCTGATGAGTTTTCAGTAGTTAACAAATGATGAGAATTTATCTTTGTGCTTGAAGTTTGGTGCTGAAATTGTCTGAACAAGAAGATTAAAATGTACAAACCTTTTTTTTTTGTTTTTAACATGTCAGGTTTGGTCTAGACAGACTCCTGTGATTCAGGCTGCTCTTCTTGCCTCTCCCCAGTTTTAGATTTCTTACAGCTACAGTCTTTCCCTATATGTACATATAGACATGATTAGGTCCTGGCAAATGCACTTTAGAGTAGATACTTTTGTTTTGAAAGATGAGAAATCTGTTCTTAAGAGGAAACAAGATCTCTGCAATTAATTTTGTGGAAGATTTCAAATATTTTAACAGTAACCCCTAAGCTGTATTGCCACAGTTATGACTGAGGACTAGAGATCAGGTTTTACATGATCTCAAGCTTCATAAAGTATGTGATATTTTAATGTACTTTCTAAAACTTGAACCATAAACCTTACTCTGTACACTATTTTTTGTTTTGTTTTGCTTTTCTCTCCAGCTTTTGAGATAAAACGTTTTCCGTCAGTTTCTGCTTTGATCACATCATCAAGGTTGTCTTAAGTAGTTGTGTCACAGACCAGGAATTCTCAGTATCTTCTCATTCAACCAATTGGTTGCAGGCGCTTTTTAATAAGCATATTCAAAATATGCTTATTCAGTTTCATGGACTTGAAATTCAGTGCTTTCCTATTGTCTTATTTGTGTGCTTTTATTTTCCCTGGCATTTGACAAAACTTCACTGCATTATTTTAAGCCTACCATTTTTTGTCTCTTTATTTATCTGAGATTTATTAAAAATTCCTAAAGTATATTCAGTCTGTATAATCTTATGGTGCTCAAACTGACTTATTTCTATTCAAATGTAGTGAAAGGTAGAAGAGAACACCTGTATTTAGTCTTAGAAAGTTAAGATCCTGTCCTAACCTAACTTCTGTCTCTTCTCAGGACCCTGTTGCCTTCTCCTTTACTCTGTCTTCATTCTTTTATTTTTTTTCTGTCTGACATGTTCCAGGGGAATTCTGTTTCAGTATTTTTACATGAATCATGAATTGTTGATGTTGTAGCTCATTTTAGTCGTGTCTTTCTGTAGCTGAATCACGTCTGTGATTCTTCCTAGTGCAATGTAATCCAGAGCTCATTTGCCATTTCATCCTTCCAGGCAGAACAATTTTTATCTTCAGTCGAAACAGCTGTTTACAACTAAAATACTTTATCCTGGCTTTTCAAAGGGATCTTGGGGAGTTTCAGCCCCATCCATAACATTCACAGCATTTCCCTTGCAGAAGGTATTTAGTGTCAGCTGCCATCTAAGAATGATAGAACTTCTGGACATACCACACGGTGTTTTGTGGCTGAACAGCACCGCTGTAGAAATGCGGAAAGTCAGTGCCAGAACATTCTCCACAGCCCCTTCCTGGGGATGCCCTTTGCCTAAGCCTTGTTTGGCCAGTTCAGGTGTGTGCGCCCTGTAAATATATGACTTACAAAGGAGGCAGAGTTTGTGTTTTGTCAATATACATGTAGCAGGTCACTCTTAAGAACAAATCCATTGCTTTCCTCTACTTTTTTTTCCCCCTCTATCTATTCCTGCTGTTTAAGCACTTTCACTGGATAGATCAATGTGCTCTGCCACCTGGGAAGTGAGTAGGATGGGAGTAGCACCCCAAAATGTCAACCCTTAGCAAGCGTTGTGCAGCTCGATCCTGAAACGCTTGGAAGATTGGTGTAGCATCCTCCTTGTGCAGCCGAATACAGAGCAAAGCCCGCTCTGCGCTGGGAGGGGAAAGGAAGCCCGTGTGTCCCGGAGAGCAGGGTGTTCCTGCTGCCACGGACACCCCGTAAACCTCCCAACCAGCTGAGCCAAATGCGGCTCAAATGGAACTGCTGTTCATCTGCTGTTGGACCCTGCAGTGTTAGAGTTGTGTCTGTAAAGAGTAATTGATTGGGAATGACACTTGGTGATGAATTTTGGTAGGTGGCGGTACTCAGTGAAATGGAGATTAGTTCTTTTACAGCGGGGGGGAAAAACGTAAAAGAAGAATTGATTATTACACTGGGAGAAAGAGAAAAAAATCTGTGAAAAGTCTATTGTGTAGAATCCTCTGCTTCTTTAAGCCAAAGAGGTGTATCACAAAAACTAACACGGAGGAATATGCCTCGATAATCTAATATGCTTTTGCATTGCTGGGAATTGTAAAGCAGCCTTCTGCTCCCTTGATTAACTTAAAATTGCCTGCAGCATTTCAGAGCTTTGTCTATGCATAATCTAAATCCAGCTTTAAAAAAATTAATATTTCTTTACTATTCTTTCTACTTTCCCTACAGTCTGATACCTCAGAGGGAGAGAAGGAAAAGGAATGCTTTACAGCAAATGCGCTTAATGAAATTATGGTACTTTGAATCCTCTGTTGCTTTTCTGTATGAAACGGAACCTTTTCTCATATTGTCTGTAATCAGACCAATCTGTATTTTCTTTACAACTTGTACTGCTTTTGTTCTTGAATGCAGTGAAGTTTGTATTGTTTCTTTCTTTGAAGTATTGTTGGCTTATTTTACGTTGCCAGAAATGTTTGCTTTAGATGCTGGCTTTTGAGAATGTATTTAACTTTTTTTTTCCTCAAATATATGTTTTATCATTTCAGCAGCCAATCCGTCCCAAGGACTAGAACAGTATTGCGTTAAATTTCAAATAAGCAACCAGTCTTGAAGAGACTATTCAGGAATAAAAGGGATATCACTAGAAAGGACTTAATGCAGTTCAAAAAAGAAGATTCTTTGACTCCATATTTCTGCAAAGATTAAACAGAAAATGTTGTCCAATTTGTAGAATAAAATGAACTGTCAACATGCTTAATAGACAGCTTCCTAATGTGCTAAACACTTCCTCAAACAAAATCAATGAAATCTAACTGTAAATTTAGACTCAGGTGTAAATACATAAGCTCTCTATTATAAAGAGGGCTTGCTAGTACATATGATGCATGTGTATAATTGTGATGGCAATCACTTAGTTGCTGACCACCAGAAGTGAAGAAAGGGTGGGAGCTTTTAAAATATTTAAATCTGTGTTTTCCATTCGGCTGAAGCCTCCAAAAAGACAATGAAACTCAACTGCAAAGCCTTTATTCCTATACTGTGGGTTGTCTCCCATGTTAATTGGCTGTCCTTTCTTATTCTGTATGTTTTTTTTGGTTTTTCTCTGTGAAGCTGTCATGTTGAGTATGTAAGTAATTACCTTCCACCAAAGAGTGCTTTATTTTCAAGGTTTGTGCATTTTCTTTTTTAAACCTAACTGAAAGCAATTATTTTGTTTTTGGTAGTAAAAGGTTTTTAGTTGTTCACAATCAATGGCTGTTTTAACTAGTTCTGTTTGCTTTAAATCTGGTATGAATGTAAAGGGGAGGAAAGACAGTTTACCACTTACAGCAGTGCTGTCATACTGAAATGACATTACTCTTTCCTTTCCTGAAACTGTAAAAAAAGGTAAGATTTTTTTTCCCAGGTTTTATTGGTACATTTGATAATGTTGGTCATCATTGTTAGCTTCCTTTGAGACACTAATGAGTGCAACTCACCAAAAAAAAAAAAAAAAAAAAAAAAAAGAGAAAACAAGATTGTAGAACCACTGAAATTTGCAGTGAGCTCAGGGGCAGATGTATCATTTTACAACAGACATTTCAAAAAAAACAGTGTTTAACATCTGATTAACACTTCAAAAACTACAGCTTCACTGTGTTAAAAAGCAATGTTGTTTTTAGAGGAATCTGCTGAGACTTAAATTTTCTCCCCCTGCAAGACTATCAAACACTTGGCAATGTTTTTTCCCTGCCTTTTCTCACCTTGTGAAGGCTGCAGGTTTAGTCTTCGGTGAAGAAATCTTCTGTGCCAACTTGAAGCTCATACCTGCGTGTCCTCCAGACTAGGCTATGTTACCATGTAGTGTGACATAGAACACACCAACCTCATGATTTGTTGACAGGAGCAGAAAGTAGAGATCTGAAATGTCTTAGCAATGGACTACTATCTTAAGTTTTTAAAGGTAGATATAAATGTCTTTTCTAAGGGGGGATTTTTTCTTTCTATGAAAGTATGTTTTCTTTCTAAGTATGCAAATTCAGAAAGTAATTGCAATCTATAGATTAAAATTTGTTTTTGAATCGGGAGGCTGTTGTGTGAGAAGTGCACACTGGCTGTAACACATCTCCCTGATAAGGCAGAACGTTGTGCATTGGAAGGTGGACAGGGTGTGGAATACATGTGATGGTACAGGCAAAGTCTTTAAATCTGAGTTTTCTGTAAGTTTGCAGATACGACTACAAGGAAAACACAAAAGAAACCAGTGGGACTTGGAATCAAAATACTTCTTGTTTTCCTGTTAGTCTTGACAAGAAGCACATTAAAAAAAAAACAGACTTCCCCATGCTATCAGATTAAAGTGTCTAGGGGCAGGAGAGAGTTGTTTTTTTCTGGTTTGTTTGTTTGTTTTTGTCTTAAGGGCATCATTTGCCTCAAATTCATCTGTAGATGAATACAATAGTAGGTGTGTTGTGTAAAAGCAAATTTGTGTATTGTGTAAAAGTTCTTACCTTGGAGGTTGTTAGTGAATTTACTGACAAGTCTTGACTTGTCAGTACAAGGCAGAAGGAAAGGATAAAATCAGTAAGGTGGGAGGATGAGAATTAGATGAAGAAAGCTTTAGATATATTTATAGTCTCGGGTCTCCGCTGCTCCTTTGATATGTAGAATTTCTGCTGAGAGCAAGGAATTTATAATAGTGTGATATTTGCAAATATTGGATACAGAAGTAACAAATGTCATTTTTGGATCAAAAGCATTAAAAATAATTTCTCCAGTAAGTATGCTTTTCTTGTTCTGAAACTAGGTCTGAG
Source organism: Eudromia elegans (assembly GCA_003342815.1). Lineage (NCBI taxonomy): Eukaryota > Metazoa > Chordata > Aves > Tinamiformes > Tinamidae > Eudromia > Eudromia elegans. Next base: position 364,409 of record PTEX01000323.1, read on the forward strand.
TATCTGTGTTTTACCTGCAAACAATCAGGTTATTCCACACCCCTTCCACACACTTTTGCCCAAAAATGAGTATTGGGAGAAGGAAAAGAGAAACCAAGATCACACATTAAGTAACCAGCAGAACAACTAGCATTTTCAGGTTAATCAGAACATCAGAAACAAATCTACATTAGAAAATGCATAAGAAACACTAACTACAGTAGCAAATGTAACTAAACCAAAACTGCATCTTTGGCATGAATGTGTTTCATGTGTTTCTGCTAAGAAACAGTGGTAGAATGTCAAATGACATTTTGCATTTGAATTCTCCAAACAGCCTTATATGGAAAAGTAATCCATTACTCATTGTGTCCCACCTAGTTATGTTGCTTAATTTGCACTTTGAGTTTCAATACTTTGCCTTGCATTTTTATTACAGTGCACCAAAGCTGTCTTAAGTACAATTATAAGAAGTGGGTGTGGGTGAGGATGTCCTTGTCTTGTGGCTCTGTATTGTAAAATGCCATGTGCTGAGGGGAAGTAAGTTATTTCAGAAGGAAGTTATTTCTTCTGTCAGCAGTTAATAGTTTTTGGTTACACTTTAATTCCTCCCCTTCCTGTGCAGTTTTGGAGAGGCAGATTCTCCCTCGATCTACTGCCCAAAAATGTGACGTACTCAAATGCTGAGCATCTTGGGTCAAATTGCTGGATTCTTTCAAGGCATCAGTAACTTGCACTGAAGTTAAGCCCAAACCATGTCCTTTTGCCCCAGTTAGATAATAGAGGAAGTGCTGCTGTTATAAAAATAAAAATGAGATTTGTAGACTCGTGCATTAAATGGAGGGGGAAAAAAAAAGTGACACTTACTGGTTTGTTGCACTGCAGTTTTTGTATTAATGGTTTGCAGACTGTTTGTCTAGTGTAAACTCATGTACAGACTATCAAGTTCTAAAATCTGACTAATCAGTACTGTTCATCCTGATTATTTTTAAATTGTATATTTCTAATCATATTTTTTTAACTTGGATTGAATGACAGAATGGGAGTTTATTTTGCTGAAGGTATTTTTAAGATAAAGCTTCATATTATCTTGTAATATCAAGTAGTTCAATATGCATTTGTCTCTCATTTGAAAATATTGCATATTGTATCTGGTTTTATACCAAATATTGAATAGTAAAAATTGTAAACATGAATTGTGTAAAATTAAAGATAATAAGCAGAGGCTTGTTTTCTCGCTTTGTATTTCCATCATTCAATAACACCACCACCAAAAAACACAAACACGGAAACAACAAAAACCACAATCACCAGGACATAATATTTGTATTGGTAGCTTCTGGAACGATTTAACACATGTTCTCTTGAAAAAAAGAAAGAAAAGAAATTCACCTACCTAAGAATATAAATCCCTAAGAGATATACTTTTTCTAATTTCAGAAATAAATAACTTCTAGCTCCACTTTCTCTAATTTCAAAATAAGTAACTTACAGCTCCACACTTAGAATCACAGAATGGTTGAGGTTGGAAAGGACCTCTAGAGATCATCCAGTCCAACCCCCCTGCTCCAGCAGGGACACCCAGAGCACGGGGCACAGGGTGGCATCCAGGTGGGGGTGGAAGATCTCCAGAGAAGGAGACTCCACAGCCTCTCTGGGCAGCCTGTGCCAGGGCTCTGTCACCCTCACAGGAAAGAAATTCTTCCTCACATGGAGATGGAACTGCCTGTGTTTCAACTTGCGCCCATTATTCCTTGTCCTGGGGCTGGCCATCACTGGGAAGAGTTTGGCCTCTTCCTCCCTGCATTCTCCCCTCAGTTACTTATTGATCAGATCTCCCATCAGTCTTCTCCGGGCTAAACAGGCCCAACTTGCTTAACCTCTCCTCCTATGGTAGGTGCTCCAGTCCTTTGATCATTTTTGTTGCTCCTTGCTGTACCCTCTCTAGAAGCAACAGGTACCTCCTGTACTGGGGAACCCAGAATTGCACCCAATACTGCCGGTGCAGCCTCGTCAGGGCTGAGTAGAGGTGCAGGATCCCTCTCTCTTGACCTATTGACACAGAGGTACTTGGGGCACAACCCCTGCCCTGCACAGAGGCACCTGGGGCACAAGCTTCAACACCTCCCACACTGTGTTCCAAGTAAAGGGGCATGTGCACAGCTGCTGCTGCTGCTCCCAAACACTGAACCTTCCCCCGCAATGCTCAGGGCACCTCTGCTCTGCTCAGTAACAACCCCAGCACACGGCACTGTAAGAGAAATGCTCCATGGTTGCTACTCCATGACAAAAAGGTACCTTTTTTTCTTCTACAAAGATGAACCGATTCAGCTGCCATGCCTGACCCCTGATGCATTCTGCATGTCACAGCATCACAGAATGGTTGAGGTTGGAAGGCACCTTCTAGGGATCATCTAGTCCAACCCCTCTGCCTCAGCAGGGTCTCCTAGAGCATGGGACACAGGGTGGCAAGTGAGTTTTGGAGATGTCCAGAGAAGGAGACTCCACCACCTCTCTGGGCAGCTTGTGCCAGGGCTCTGTCATCTTCACTGTCAAGAAATTCTTTCTTAAGTTCCTGTGGAACTTTTGGTGCCTCAATTTGTGGCCGTTTCCTCTAGTTCTGTCACTGGCCACAACTGAGAAGAGGCCAGCCCCATCCTCCTTGCGGCCTCCCTCACGTATTTATACACACTGATGAGGTCTCCTCTCAGTCTTCTCTTCTCCAGGCTGAACAGGCCCAGCTCTCTCAGCCTTTGCTCATAGGGAAGATGTTCCAGCCCCCTAATCATCTTCGTGGCCCTGCGCTGGACTCTCTCCAGCAGCTCCACGTCCCTCCTGCACTGGGGAGCCCAGAACTGCACACAGGACTCGAGGTGCGGCCTCACCAGGGCTGAGTAGAGGGGCAGAATCACCTCCCTCGACCTGCTAGAGACGCTCTGCTTAATGCACCCCAGGATCCCATTGGCCTTCTTGGCCACGAGGGCACACTGCTGCCTCATGGTCAACCTGTCGTCCACCATGACGCCCAGGTCCCTCTCTGTGGGGCTGCTTTCTAGAAGGCTGGTCCCCAGCCTGCACTGCTGTCTGGTGTTATTCCTGCCCAGTACAGGACCCTACACTTGCCCTTGTTGAACTTCATGAGGTTACTCTCCACCCAGCTGTCCAGTCTGTCCAGGTCCCTCTGGATGGCAGTGCAGCCCTCAGGGCTGTCAACTGCTCCTCCCAGTTTGGTGTCATCAGCAAACTTCCCTTCATCCAGGTCGTTAATGAATAAGTAAGTTGAACAGGACCGGACCAAGGACTGAGCCCTGGGGGACACCACTAACCACAGGCCTCCAGCTGGACTCGGCACCGCTGATTACCACTCTCTGGGCCCTGTCATTCAGCCACTTCCTAATCCACCTCACTGTCCACCCATCTAACTCGCTCTTCTGGAGCTTGCCCAGGAGGATGCTGTAAGGGAAGGTGTCAAAAGCCTTACTGAAGTCCAAGTAGATGACATCCACCGCTCTGCCCTCATCTATCCAGCCAGTCACTCCCTCATAGAAGGACTCATGTGAATATCACTCAAATAGGGCAGTGACTGAAAGGCACCTGCCCGGGCTGCTTCCGTGGCCGTGGTAGCCTAATATTCCTACATATCACCTTAATTTTTCTCCCAGAGCATTTTGCTTCTGAGCCTTTTTACTCATATACGTACAGTGGCTCTGCTGCTTTTGCCAAACGGCAGCCCCAGGGGCACTGCCCAAGCCACATCCCAGAGTGGACTTGCATCAGCAGAGCCCCTCGTAGTGCATTAAAGAGCAGCGTGACTGAGGTCTGCATGCAGTGCTATTCATCACCCGAGGTAGGCTGCATTCTGCTAGCCGTGCAAAAATCACATATGCCACCATGGGTTTGCATGAGGAGAGGTAAAGCTAAGCCAGGAGTCACTGTCAGCAGCAAGTGTGTGCAGAACAGCTGGAGTTTGTTTTTTAATGCCTGGATACAACAGGGCATTGAGGTTTGAGACATGCGGGATTTAATGAGGAGCAACCAACAACCCGAAATCTCACTCCCAACAAGATTTTTTTTCACCTTCGCAGGTTAAACAAAGTCTCACAACCAGCCCACATTTTTTTTTCTTTGGTAGGAGTTTTTAAACAATGTGCGGACCAAAATGCTTATTTTACAAATACGCTTTGACAAAGTGTTGCTTTAAAGCATTCCCCAGAGAATCCATTTGTCATTGTATGTATATATATATACACACACACACATATGTTTATATGTGTACATATATATGTAAACAAACACACAAAAAGCACAGATCAACATGAGAGCCGTAAACAGCAGCTATGCAACAGCAGGTACAACTTTGGAACATCCAGCTGATGCTTTCATACCTTCCCAGAGAATGGACAGAACTGGATCAACTCTCAGTAGTGGAAAAAAAAGGTCGGGGGGGAGTTGCTTTTTAAGTACTTCATTACTTTCCTTAGCAAAAAGTTAGCAACAGGCAGCTGGAAAGATACACCTTGAAAACGTGACCAAAAATAAAAGCAAGTCCTCCAAAGAAGCTCTCCAGGCACTCAAGTGAGAAAGCAGGAAAAAAGTCCTATTTCTTCTTCCCTGTCTCTTGGGAAATAGGAGGCATTGAGAGGAAAAACAAGCAAGAAAATCCAAGTGTTCCACAGAGAGAGTCATTTACACTTTATAATAATGAAAATTGCCCTCTTTGGGAAAAACACTCAGACACTTACTAAAACAGCAACAACAGGTGTATCTTAAATAGCAATGCTTTCAAACAGTAGCTTGCTCCTACAAGGTGAGATAGTCCTTTACATTATTCCATCCAGCTCAGTAATGCATGAAACAGTAGCATTGGTTCCCACACCACCAGTAACTTCAATTGCTTTTGCACATTCTTTCTACTGTAATTTTATCAGATGATCATTACATCATTAGAAAGAGTTCTGTCTGGAATTTAAAATCTCACTGCCATATAGTAGAATTCAACATCATGAGAAGTGGCACCATTTGGGCAAATATACTATTGAAGGAGAAAAAAAAAAAGAAAGAAAACATGTGAATAATTAGTGGTTTTCCTAGGATTATATCCCAGTTGCATAAAACCTTACCACTGAGATAGATAAGAGTTATTTTAAGTTTCTAAACATATTTATCATTTTTACTAGAGCTTACTCCACAGCAAAGCAAAAGGTTTCTCCCTACCCCAAGTGTCACCTGCCATTTGCTCTCAAAGGAGATTGCTTAGAAATAGTATAAAACAAAGTGAGGCAAAGAACAGGAAAACAGAAAAGTCTATAATCATCCTGCTTTCTCAGCAAACTGGCATTGTCCAAGTTGAGCAGAAATCTGAAGACCTCCTTGCGGCTGATGCATTTTGAGTATGTCCAGCGTCGTTCCCTCATTACTTTCACTCATTGTTTCTGCTAATGTTTGTTTCTCTCATATCCCTGAGAACAGCTCTGAATACTCCCTTTGAGAGGGAAAGGGTTAGGGTATCCGACTCAAGATAAAAATCATGTTAAAGCTGCAAGGAAAGGACCATCCCATTTTATCCTCAATATTCCTCTTGGATAAGGCAGGAGACATTTCAACATGTGGATGCTCCTATAGTTGCTAAAAATAGAGCCCCCGTAGCTAATCTGTCTTCAGATTTAAATTACTATTTTACATCACCTTCATCATCTTCAGAACAGTTACAATTAGAGCTCATTACTGAAACAAACCTTGCTATAGTCAGCTATCAGTTAAAAGTGCCTGTGCTGTCTTAATTCTAGCATCACTCCTATCTAGAGAGATGATCACTGTTTTGGTTGAGTAACATTTGCTGTTTGTGGCTTTTGGACTACAGTCAAACAGCAGAAGCTTCAGCCTGCTCCTCTTGACTTGTGAAAATAACACCTCGAACCCAATCCAACAAGCACTTTCCTTTATTTGCCAGCCCCCAAAGGATGGCGATGTGTCACTGTGTAAGATACACAAAGGTTCAGCTCACTCAGAGAAAAGGGAAGACTATGCTAAAGTCCCAGATGCAGAGTGCTGTTGCACAGCATACACTTCACTGTGCCACTCTGGAAAACATGGTATAATCACCTCATACATTCTGAACACTGTACTTGACCTTCACTTCAGGTCTTGCAGTAAAGTACCATATGCCTTCGCACAGCTTCCATCAAGAGAGGCAGACACAGCAGCCTGTGACAGAATTCAAGTCCATTGGCATCTCCAGAAACTCCTTCCAATAGCAAAGGGGTGTGATCACACCAAAAAAAAAAAAAAAATTCCCAACAAATCAGCTTTTAATGTAGACTCAGACTTTCTTTTCTCCACAGCAACATAAAATTGGTCTCTTCACAGCTACACCAAAGCTATCTTGTGATACCATCATTCATAATAGTTCCTTCAAGCTAAAGCAGGAAAATCCTCAGGGTCATCAGGATTTGGGGCAACAATTTGCACCTATAAAGTAAAGAAAAAAGTTTATAAAAATTGCATGCATTCCAAAAGCATTCAGCAACATTTTTTCCACTAAAAAGTTCCATTTTTCTAGTTATCCAAACTAAAGATTTATAGCACATTCACTTTCACAGAATTGCTAAACATTTATCTCTTAAGTTATGACTCTTGTTATGGTGTGAACATGTTTATAACGCCGGAAATCTACCTGGGCAGGACCAAATGATCTGCAACACTGAAGTGGAAAATATGAAACACGACATCCTTTTAATCTCATTCACAACCCTGTTTTTCTGACATTAGTGTTATTAGCTTTTGACATTCTGAGGCTACTGCACATATCTGGATTGCAGTTTTCACGTCTGTACTCTGACTCCTTAAAAGAGTCTTTCGTTAAGCAGCAGCAAATTGCACCAAATCACTTCCATATCACTCTTCAACTTCCAAATTCTAATTAAAGTCAAGTGTTTTACTCAGAAAAAAAAAAGAGAGATTTTGCATTAATGTGTAGAAAAAGAATGTTATTTTTAAAAAGCCAAATGCATTTGGATCTTTTCCTTTTAAAGAGGAAAAATACAGTGGAAGTTTGTTTGCTTAATCAGTATACTTAGTGAATACTTGTACCTCCCATGTCTCCATCTACTGGGCCCCAGATTTACTGCTTTCACTCTCAGAAAGCACCGTTAGGTACTACTGAAAATACAAACTGACAATTCTTGTACAACATATAAGCCCTTAATCATTTTAATTATTTCCCCATTTATACCAACATGCAAAAAACAAGTCTTCACCGCATCCCATTGTATCCTTTCCTCTAGTTACCATTAGAGCAAATAGTAATACGACCTTTGAAAGCTGTGTGTTAGTTATTTAAGCTGAACTAGAATTTAATTGTAATTAACTTGATATGGGTCAGGAACTCAAAATAACCAAGCTAACATACCGTGAGGTAGGAATCAGAAATAATTCTGCTGTAACTGATGGAATGTGTGATCTCATACAAAGTAAAAGCAGCAAAAAACAAACAAAAATTACCACTACTTCTGGCCGAGGTCCTGTCTCCTCAACTCGTCTGCCACGGCCACGACCACCTCGTGCTCCTCTTGATCCACGACCAGGGCGAGGGAGATTCCCAAAATTAATATCCAGCTGAGATGTTATGTCATTTACTGGTCTTCGAAAGACATGAGAATCTTCTTCAAAGTCTTCTTTTTGAAACTAAGAAGAGCATCTGGTTAGAGCCTAGACATTCCACATGCAAACTTTGTCCCTCCCCAGTGCCCAATGCAAAATTGTTTCAAACAAACTTGTTGCAAACTAAGCAGCAGATTAGTCAAGATGACATCCAAAATAGGAGACAGACTTCCAACTTGCACAGAGTGTGAACAAAAGCAAGACAATCACAGCTTCCCAGATGCCTCAGCTGCTACTTTGTTGGCTCAAACAGTCCTGAGGACAAAATCTTTAGCTCAGCTCCATAATAACAGAGAAGTTTTCAGCAATGTAATCTACAGATTTTTCAGGGGGACTAGAGTATCAGCTTAAGCTTCTTACTGCTATCTATCTTGAAGTAATGGTTAAAAAGCCATACCAAAATCAGAGTAGCTGCACTTAGCTTCTAATTGATCTGTTACTCTATTTGCCTGCAGCTATGCAGCTCCTGTTTTACATCTGTGCGTACACAGGTGCTAGTGGATCCAAAACTACTGCTCATCATTGCATTGAAGGAATATGTCAAAACATATGTAAACTCATCCCATGCATTGATGAATTATTATTTGAGGAGTTATTGTTTTATATACTGTCTGAAATAGTAATTTGACTTGTCCATATTACACAATTCCTGTACCTCCCATTCTAACTTACTTTCAATAAGGACCCTTGATACTGTCAGCTAAGAAAGTTTAGGGGCAAAAAGAATAAGCTTGTATACAGACTTAAGACACTTGCATACATTCCTCAGAGCCTATGAAAGATACTGATTTTTTTTTTCTCTCTTGGTGGGAGAAAAACAAGGTAGGGATGAGGGCAACTGTGACTGTGCTAAAAAGGCTACTTCAGCATTACAGATTGTCCCTGGAAGTGTTCAATAATCAAATGTGATTAAGGCCTATAAAAAAAGATGTAAGTTGGGATGTTAGTATTAGAGTTGCACATCTATTGCACCCATGCACACAGACCTTAACCAAGAATCAAAACTCCATCATGCTAGGATATGACTATATGCAAATTTAGTGATGAAAAATTCTGTGATCCCCCTTTCCCCAACACCTACCAATCATATCAATAAAGTAGAATTATTCCCTGAAAAGTCTATACAAGTAATATGATGGGAAGAGTTTGGGAGAGGGGTGGAAAAAGCACAATAAATACGGAACAAGCTCTGAAGAGTTATTTTTAAGCAGCAGGACCCTAAGACTGAAAAAAAAAAAAAAAAAAGTTCTTCATATAGTCCGAGTGCACATTGAAAGCTGCAGTTCAACAGAGATGAGAAATAGGACACTTAGCACCCAGACTAACAGATGTCAAACCCAGATTTTAATACATACGTGCAAGTATATACTGACAATTAGTCTAAATATGATTCCAAGTTAGGATACAAGAAGAGTTTAGTAAACCAAGTTTCTCTTGTGATGTTACCAGACATCTACACATGTGGCAGCAGAAAGGACAGAAATTTTGTATTGCTAAACCTGAGTTATTAGGTAGAACAATTTTTGAGATAAGTATTATCTGATACATTACATGCCATAAAATCAAGGTGATGATTTAAGAGAAGAAAAATGACTAGATAATAAGTTTAAAGCAACTTAAGGGCACATACACGATTACAGTAACAAAGTTTGAATATGGATTTCTAGTCTGGTCAGATTATACTAGATCTAGTAGAAAAAGGAATAGAGACAGTTTCCTAACTCTGGGCATAAAGCAGAGCTTACAGAATTCCTGAGGCAATGCTTACATCATCGCTATATTTTGACTTGTGAATCACCACTGCTTTGGAAGGAACAGTGGATTCTGGCTTCCGGATGTTGAATTCAGGCTTTGGTCGACTCTGTTGCTGAAGATTTTTCCACTCATCTAAGGTCATTTCTTGAACTACTTCTTCCATTGGCTCCCCTTCAGCAACTCTAAAGGTTTATAGTTGTAAAGTAAAAACCATTAGCTTGCAACATGCCCGGATGAACAAGAACACTAGTCTCTAAAGAAAGGATACTGTAAGTATCATATCGTAAGTTTGAGCACTCTGGATCCTTGACAGTCTGTCTTTTGATCTGGCATATTCTCAACCCTATGTTTTGTCGATGAACCTACTCCTACCAAATACATTCATAGTTATAAAAATCACCCACACATATATATGTATTACCAAGCTGGTTAAAACTTGTTTTACTGAACTGCAGAATGACAATATGAGATGTACAGTACAGCTTCCATCCCTTTAGAAAGGGCCAGCCTTACTTGGAAACTTCTAGATCTTTACTATGTCATTTGTGAATTTCACAATATTTTTCTATATCTTTTGTTAGATGCAGTAGAGCGCAAGTAGGCAAGATTTATCATCTGCCAAAACCAGACACATTAACCCTTTTCCAAGTTTAGATTTGTTACACAAAGTACAATAATGCTGACATAGAATCATAGAAGGTTAAGGTTGGAAGGGACCTCTACAGATCATCTACTCCAACCCTCCTGCACACGCAGGGCCACCTAGAGCATATTGCAAAGGACTGCATGTTCCAGGGAAACTTCAGTAGCATGTCAAAGACTGCAATGTTTATCTTTGAACTATAGAAGAAAAAGGCTGAATGTCCAAGCCTGCATATTTGCATTCAGAGATGTATGGAATGAGAGTAAAAATCTTTCTCATCCTTCGCCCATAACTGCGTGGCTACTCTTTGTGCCATTTCACTGCTGCTGACCATCACTATCTTGCACAGGACTAGCAGCTGCAGGCGTCCCTTTCTAGGGTACTCACAGAAAGTTTTTCATTGCCAAACAGGGACAGAGAGCACCACTCATTTCATTGTCACATTCTTTCTTGTTATAGAACAAAATCAGATATCAGGAACTACAGGAAGCCTTGCAGAGATTAGTCACAGATACTTGAAAAATTTTCTCCTTCCTTCCATCCCAAGTATTATGCATGGCAGCAATATGTGAAGACGGTTAAATATTTCACTAACACTGCTTTTCCCCCAGTTTATTTCCCTGGCAGGATCAGAACCCAAGCTGTCTTCCTTCCATCAGATCCTGATCAAGACTTATCCAGTGCAAATCCTTATTAAGAGTAATTTTTTCCAGTGTAAATACACAGCTGATTAGATGACAGTGTGGAAATAAGTTTTCATCATGTAAAGATGTAGAGATCATGCACTGACTGCATATTTTGTCTTTGAAGCAGTACAAGCAGGACAGAGTCATTTACTGCAAATGCTCTGTACATTTAGAATCAAGGTAAAAGCAGGCTTATTCTCTTGTTGATCTTGCACAGAATTATCTTCTTATCTGACAGTCAACACTATATCATTATCCTGGGCACCGAGTACATGACAGGTAGAACCACTGAATTGAACAGAACAGTAAGAGATCTTTAGTTTTGATTTAGGTAAGTAAACATTTTAAAATAAGACTTAAAAAAGAAAAAAGACATAAGTAAAAACAATATGCAAGACTTGTACTATACATCTGCCCTCCCACATATGCCATATCCTGATATGAAGAAAGCTTCAGGTGTGGGAAAAAAATGAAAACCAAAATGACTGGTAAACACTTTTTATTTAAAACAGGAAATGAACTAAACCTTGACAGTCCTAATAACAAAGGGTCATATCTTCTTAGTTGGAATTTCAAAGTGTTTACTCTGATGAAGTAAACTTTCATAAAAGATGAAAGATGTTGAGTTGTTGAAAGATGTAGCTATTTCTAAGATAGGGAAGGAGAGAAAAAAACATAAATCTTGTTCCATTTGCAAAAGCATTAAGAAATGATTGCACCCCAAACACTTCAGTTTGTAATCCTGGAGAAGAAATCATGCAGCCTTAGACCAACTATTAGAGGCTTGAATGTTGAGAATACTTGTTAAAAAGAAAATAAAAGCTATTCGCAAGTATCCAGAGTGGGGGAAAGGGAAAAAAAAGAAACACTTCAATGAAATAGAGTTTTATCACAGATAGGCTGACTTATTCCTAAAAACAAAGCAACAGCTGCTCTGTCAACACAGAATCAATAATTCAGATATCAACTTCAGGGAAGGCTCTTGACCTTGCCTCCCATGAAATTCTCAACATGCTGTGGAGTCTCATCAGACCTTCATGAAATCTTCAGGAAGATACAAAACTGGCTGCAACACATATGTGGGAAGCAGCTATCAATTTTTTAGTACAAGAGAAAAATGTGTATCTGAGCAAAACTTTAAGACCATCTTTGTCCAGTATTTGCACTGTGAAAAGCAATGTTCAGTATATTTTCTGTGACACGTACCTCAGGAAAAGGCAAGAGTGCATGTACTGAGGAATACTGAGATACAGAATATAAGTGTTATGAAATCCTAAAGAGGCCAAATAAGATATTAAAACAACAAAAATAATAAAACCAGGATGCTAATCCCGAGAACAAGCAGAAACACTCAGCAAAAGTATCAGCTCCCCAAACACAAATTGAACATTCATAAGCAAGGTAAAAGCTCTGAAGGAACTCACCAGAGACTCACCAAACATTGTTGCAGATGTATTAGTTAATATTAACTTTAAAATCAAAATCATTTGCTTTTTTTGAAACAGTGCAACATTTTAACATTTTCTCAACAGTAATTTTGCTTGGAACTGACATGGTTAAGCAGTAGAGTGGAAGGATTATGCCAAGGTGTCTCAGTTGAGTAATGTACTCCAGATATAGGCAAGAACACTAGAGAGCTCAAGTAAGAACAAGACAGATGGATCTAAAATACAAGACCTATAAGGAAAGTCTTCGAAGAGGAGATGAGAAGAATATTAAAGAAAAAAAAATAAATATATCCACAGTGATTAGTACCATGGAATAACTAAGACAATTTAGAGAAAGGAAATAAACACTAGCACAATAGCTTCTAAATGCTAAAGGACATAGAAATGTTTTAAGGGCACCCAAAGACCCCTAAAAACCATCACTGCAGGAGTTTTATAAGCCATCAGGCAGGTATAGAGTGTTGCAAAGCAAATGTTTGAGAGCCTATACAGCAAATTTTTGGTTTCTCAACTTGAAAGCACAATTGGATCTTTATTTGAAAGGATGGTTTCAGCTGCTAGGTTATTAGCAAAAGTATCTGGTTTTCTAACAGCAAGAATCCAAAGAATAACCGTAAAGATGTCTCCCATTTTCAAGACACAGTAGTGTGAACCTATGTATCATACTTTGGATAGAAACCAAATTGCAGCAAGCTATTTTGGGCACAAAATTTGCCTAGAATTGCACTCAGTGCATTATCTTCCATCCTGTAACCCTATTCATTCTTAGAAAATGCTTCTTGTGTATTTTCATTAACTAAAATGATAAGCTCCTGGGCAAACAAACAGTCATGTTTACAAAATACTTCCAGATAACTTGGTGTGGCCTGTAAGAACAAGGAAAGTGTATTCTTAACACAAATACACATCGAAGCAACAAACTGGGACTTTTTAGTAACGGTTCCTACTTTTTCAGTGTTCTTAATGGATGACTATAACCCTCAAACAATGCATATCTTTCTTCCAAGAACTGTTTTATACAAACACAGTAATATATAGAAGTCATATAGAGGACCAAAAGAGTGGCACTTACTTCAGCTGCACAGGCAATTATTTTCATGCTATTAGAAATACTGAAATGGAGGCTTTTTCTAATAATTTTTCCCCCATAAGTGTTTTTTTTTTCCTCTGATACAAGAAAGCACAATGCTTTCTTGATGAAAGCTGAATGAGAATTTGCTTCAATCTTTCCCTTTAAGTGTCACTTACAAAAGCTGTGACTCTTAGTACATTACAAACATCAACTTAAGAAACTCTGAAATTACAATAAGATCAAGCTGCAATATAACTACTGAAAAAAATACTCAGTCAAATACCTAGAAAGATTTAATGTAATATAAGGATAGCTTTAAATCACTTAAAAAGTCAAAAGACAGTTAAATAACCTTGCAAACTTGAAGACAAATATTGAAAGCCCCCTTATAAATGACCTGAAGAAAACATAGGTCCACCAAAAGGAAACAAGGTCCTATATCATCAAGAGACGGAAAGAAAGAAAACATCACATAATAATAATAATAGCTCTAGAAATACCTTTGACAAGAAAGTGATTAGGCTGGGGAGTACAGCCTAGGGGAGTAACAAAAATTAAAAACTATTCAAAGGACCATGCCACACAAATGTATTGTATTGTTTAGGCTATGAAGAAATCCAGCAGAAACTTAGGAAGCTACAAGGACAACTGAACTAGCTGCTAGAAACTAGTAACTTCTATACTATTTTTTTCTTCCTGAAAATAATAACAGGGAGCTTGGAGTGCTAAAACAGCCAAGATATCTTGCTGGAGGTAAAGAGAACCTGAAGACCTCAGGAATTATAACTTTATTTGTACTATGCAAATATAGAAGAAATTGCTGTCTAGCAATACTTTGCAAATGAAAGCTCAAAAGCAGCAATGCAGGCACAGCCCAAAAGGCAAGAATCAGTAGTTTATAGAAATTTGCAGGTGTCTTTACAGAGTTGTGGTGCAGCTAGTCAGTACAACACCAGAACGTTATACAGTATCTCCACATAATTAGAGATATTACTCCAAATTCCCAGGTATTTCTTTTCTTTTTAGAAAGAGAAACAGTTCTACCAGGGAATAGAAAAAAAAAAAAAATCACAAAACACACACACACGAAAACACAAGTTTTTCATCTCATCTCAATACAAGTACAAAACTGTAATGAAGCTGTAGAGAAGAAATATATTCCTTTAAGTCATTGCATTTCAGGACAGTCAAAATGAGAACAGTCCTGGCTCAAAAACAAAACAAACAAGAAAAACTACAAAAGGCTCTTGAGGCTCTAGAGAGGTGGAAATATTCCAGCTAGAAAAGGCTCATATACACCACCTGTCAGAAGACAATACCTCTGGAGATCAAGGACCACCTGAACAAGCTCTTAGAATTCATTAAACATAGTATACCCAAAAACTAGCATTCCATCAGCTTCTGCATTTAAGTATTAAACATATATATAATACAATAATAAAACAACCTTGTTACAGAATATTCCATACAGTCCCTTCCTCTTAATTATATAGGCACTACTTAACACACCATTCTCTCTCTGAAACAGTGTCACCAAGCCGATACTAACCTTGGGAGTAACTGCAATGAGACATATATAGTTTGCAGTTTTGTACACAGATTTGAGATTCTCCCCAACATTTACAGCATTGAAACACGACACAGAGGTTTGCATCATATATGTTACTTGTATTTTTGAAGCCTACAGAGTAGACTACTCCTGTATGAAGAAGTTATACTGCAGCTTCTTTTAAAAACATGAAAAGGAATAAAATCCTTCAGAACGTCTCTCACGCAGACCTAGCATCAACATCTAGCAAGTTCTGAGAAAAGTGGAAAGGATTAAAGCTAACTTTCAAATTCTGTTAAATGCTTTTGTTACTAAGTATACTTTTCATGTCCTATGTTACACATGGAACTGATGTCAGACCACATTTACAAAGAGCTTGAATCCTGGCTATAACTTCAGCTGCCATAAAGAGGAAACTAATACAAGCCTCTCAAAAGATAACAGCACCATAAGGTTATTTTAAAAAGCTGAATAACTAATTTAATATTTAGCTAAATTAACCAGTACTGTGTAGTTTTGACAAATTACCTGCACTACTCATATGATTTAAACTAACTGGAAGTGGGTTTTTTAGGAAATGTAATAGCCTTCATTCAATGCTAAAGACAGATTTTTTTTCCTCACCATGTATAACTTTCAATTGTAATTTAATAACAGTATTTAAAAAAAAAAGTCAAAATTTTATCACCTTAAACTCTTAGTACATAATAGCATTGGCACATAAAAGAGGTTTTGTATACTAGTCAGGCACTACAACTTTCATATTGAAAAAGATGAACCATGACAACCAATAAATATATCTGCCCCATTAGGGGCAGGGCGGGAAGTCTTTGGAACAACAGAAGAGAATATTTCAACCCCTTTCACCATTTAAGAAACACTCACTACAAGCAATTAACTTGTTCCTAAAAGTCTCTTACTCATACAAAAATGTCTGTTACTTATTCTTTAGGAAAAAAAAGTATTTCTTTGGTCTGAATTATCTCCTCTGAACATGGTTAATAATGAACATCAAAAGAGGAAGGATTTCTCTTTTGTCTCCCAGACTGTAAGGCTTATTCCTTATCCATTTCCAGTAAATCTTTAAGTTCTATACATGCCCTTCATGAATAAGAGACATTTTCATGATATTAAAAATTCATCAATTACTACATTGAGAATTTATGTTAGTGTATTCTAAATGTGTTTTTATGATTGCACAGGTATCTTGAACACCTATTCTTTACTGTCTGTCTTAAGAGAAGGATAGCTTTCACAGGTTACCCAAATTAAACAGGTAACCAACTGGTTACCAACTGGTAACTGCCCCTGGCAGTCATCCACAAATCTGGGAAGCATAAGCTTCACTGATCAAGTAAATGCAATCTGCAGTTGTTTAAATTAAGCTAGATTTTCTGTACATAGAGACTACCAACACTTTGAAATCTTCTATGTTATTATTATGGCATTTAAAGCATTTAAATGCTTTAGATTTAGGGACTTATTCTGTTGAGTAATGCAAAGATATTAAAACAAATAAATAAATAAAAACACATTGCACAGCAACATTTCCCAGTTCAGATTTGAAGTGTATCTTCCAATATAGGTCACGAATGTCTGTAACGTTTACTTCTTTGCATTTAGAAAGAAATATTTTAGTCAGACTATACTTGTTCAGAGATTCTCCTTCAGGTGCTCCTGAGTGCTCAGCTGTTTCTGTAGTGTCTTCCACTGGAGCAGTCTGTTCCATTTCACTAAAACAGCACAAAAAAACCACAAGAAGTTTTGATCAGTCACACTAGAAAAAAACTTTTATTCTCCTTCAAAAGAAAACTATGCATGGAACTCAGTCTATTCCAAAGATGAAACCTAATGGCAATGCTTAATTATAGTACACTGACCTTTGGTTTACATTTTTTTCCTTTAGTGGTATACCTACTTTTATTACACTGATAAGCATACATTTCATAGAGTTACTATCTTCTGTCATTAGTGATTTATAAGCACAATTAAGGCACAACAGAGATGCTTTCAAAATCATTTAGGCAATACCAATTAATATCACTTCCGCTAGATTCATTACATTATACAAGAAGATATTGCTATGTCATAGTCATAAAATGTGACGGTGATGCTACTGAACTGAAAGTTTTAGATAGGAGACAAAATAAGTAACCTTAGTTTTCCTGAACTTTTTGAAGTTTCTATGCTTTTCCATGATACCCTAGAAATTTACATAAATTTTGTAACACTGAACAGGTACTTTATTGTATTTGCATAGCTGATTCACATTTTGAAAAGCACCAATATCTAACCAAATGTAAGATTAAAGTTGATGCAACCTTTCAGAAGAACTTGGAACATCAAAACCCAAACTATTAGCCACAGAAGTTATTAAAATAAAAAGAACCAATCCAAAAAGAAAGCTTTTAACCAGAAAATCTTAATAAAACTAGCATATATTAAGAAATATTGGCATGCTCAATTGCCTGAAGTCACATTTCTAAACATGAAATTGTAACTTTAAGTGTGACTTTGTGAATGAATGTGTATGCAAGCCAAAGATCTTTGTTGTAAACAAGAAACTCTTAAGTTTTCCCTGTTCACAGAGGACTCCATTGAAAAGGTGAAGGTTCATCAAAATTTGCCTGTGAAAAGTTAGTCTAACCATATAACAGAACAAGTAACTTTCTAGCTACTTTGCAAACACAAAAAGAAGCAAGTAAGAAAAATACAGAACATAAGGAAAATCTAAGTAACTATTAATAAATTTCCTAATTCTGTCACTGAAATTTATATATGTATTTCAGTAGCATGGTCAGCATCTCTAGAATTACATTGCATTATAGCTTTACCATCTATAATTTAGACATGATATATAAAATTGAAAAAATGGAACTGGATCTCATGGCCACTAACTAGGCTTCAGTTCTTAATTAGTATTGGAGTGATGTTAATAGACACCAGAGTCCCATTTACAAGAATACATGTGGGAGGGGAAAGTGCCATAATTTATTCCCATTAAAAGATTTCTTGTCAAGACTTCTCAGTCAAGAAGATTTTTATTCATTCATGGAGTGTCAGCATCATTTTGGCTACAGTTCATCTCACTAAAGAGAGAAGGGTTCAGAAGACTCTAAAGTTGTGCTCTTTACAAAAATAAATAAAAAGCATGAAGAATAAACCTTAAAAAAAGTGAAATTTTGAAACCATTCCGCATAAAATGATGATTGATGATGGGTATAAGCATATATTGTACCTCATATCATCTTTAATTGTTCCCCAGTTGCGAGCTCCACTTCCACCCTTTTTGTCGTCTGC
Organism: Eudromia elegans; assembly: GCA_003342815.1. Classification (NCBI taxonomy): domain Eukaryota; kingdom Metazoa; phylum Chordata; class Aves; order Tinamiformes; family Tinamidae; genus Eudromia; species Eudromia elegans. The sequence continues at coordinate 382,500 of PTEX01000323.1, forward strand.
TCTAATTCCTCTAGAGAGAAAGAAACAGTAATTTTAAGGGATTTTCTTCCATTACAGCCTCAAGATAAAGCCAGCACTGAATTTTCATAAATTACTTAGGCATAGAAAAAAGAGACAGAACACTTGAGAGATATTAGTGTTGACTGTACTTTTTACTTGTGCACTGCATACAAGAACAAACATGAGAACACTTACGTTTTATCACTTCCACTCTGTCTTTCAAATTCCCGTTTTCCTCTATAATCAAAGCCATCAGAACTTCTGTTAATGCCACCACCTCTTCCTCTACCTCGCATTCCACCTCTTCCTCCTCCACGTCCTCTCATTGGTCTTTCACGGTCAAATCTTTCATTTGGTCTAAAAAGAAGCTTTCTGATCAGACTTTCATACTTGTATCATTTAAAACAGACATAAAATGAACACGAAGCTGAAATTGCTACATATAATGGGAATAGAAATTTCAGCTGATTATTGCAAGCAGTGGAAACATGAGAAGAAAACAAATCATTTTAAAGTTTTGTATCTTTGGTGACTTTATTAGGTAATAAACCCATTACTGATATCCATATTTCTATGTAGCTGCTAACATGGTCTTTGGAATTTTAAAATACCAACATACTGTGATGGAAAGTAAGAACAGCCATATTCTTAAGTATTAAGAGTTCAGATGGAATTATTCTGCTACCTACAGAGAAAGTAAAAAGGACATGCATTCATTATTCAAGTAGTGGGGTTATGACAAATTCATGCTTTGAGTTTGATCGGTGAAATCTGCTCTAATTTGAATCCGCACTTACAAAATTTCAGCTTATGAGAATTAAGAAATAGAGTATTCGTCCTGCAGAGTAAACGTTAAGTTTCTGTATATTAATGCTTTTGCTAATTTTTAGAAATACCATACAAAGCTAAAAGCAGCTGCAAACAAATCTACAGGGAGGCTGAGTTTCAGAGTCACAGCTCTGGCAGATATTAGCTGCCTCAGTAATCTCACACCAAGTACATGCACTAATAACACAACTATGCTTCAAACCACCTCTACTAGAAAGGTGTTCAGTATGTCCAAAGTCTTCCGCTTTCCCACCACCATGCAGAACCACACACCTCCTTACATCATACATACTTTTCTACTGTGAATTCTGCTTGTCTTTCAGTTTCATAGGAACGGTATTCCCTGAAAGAGAGTCTCCATTCAGATTTGTCTTGTTTTATTTCTGCTCCCCTGTTGTCAGTCCATCCTTGCTGTTCTCCCCGTTTAGGAGCTCGCCTCTGGCCTGCACAAACATACAAATTACTAACAATTTAAAACAATTCACATGAATCAACTGAATTACAGCTAAATGACAGACTGAAGTTGACAATACCTTACAGCCTTCTTTACCCTCTCCAGTCCTGAGTCCACCAACGTATTAGAAGCACAAGGTAAACATTACCACTTACTTTCCCTTCTGCATTGATGAGTATGTCTCAGGTTAGTGGAGAAACAGTTTGGTCATTAAAAAGCAAAAATAAAAACCCTTTTCTTCATAGATATTTAAAAGGAGAAAAAAAGCTTCTGCTACACTGTCTCAAAGAACTTGTTAGCATATCACTGAACAAGGGAGAGAGAAAAAACTGAGTGAAAGAATATGAATTGTAAGACTGTTTCAGGAACAACAAAGAGGGAAAGATGAGGGTAGTTATAGATAGGTATTCGTTCTTTATCATCAGACAACACACTTCCTGCTAGAGGACTGAATTTAGAAGCTGAGCCCACACTTTTCTACTTTAAGCTCACAATTTATGGTTCTCAGCAAGAAAATGGGGGTCACTTCCCTCTCTTATTGCTCTGTGGGGGAGGGAACCATTTACTACTACTACTACATACTACTACTACCTAATAATACCGTTTTTTTTGGCTATTGTCATAGTTGAAGAGGAAGTTATGTGTGTGGGAAAAGGGAAATGAATATTAGAAAACAGAATAAGTTAGTGTTAACCACTCTGTCCACGCAAAACTAACACAAGAATAAAGTTTGTTATATGCTTTTTTCTCTATATACTTTCTTCCAAATTCTCTGGTCTACTTAGGACAAAGTTTTCTGGAAAGAAGTCCACCTTTCCCTCTTATACTACTGGTTGCAGAAGTTGAGGTTTAAGAAAACAGGCAAGGAACTGCAGAAGGAAAGTAAAAATTCTAATTTCAGCTTAATGAACCTGGAGGTACCCTTCCTTCCATTGCACAGTACTTGTGTAATATTGATTCAGGTTAGTGGGTAAATGGCAGTCCTAGCCACCAAGCTTCAGTTTATAGAATAAAGAAAGGAATAAACCAACTCTGTGTCACAATACAAACCAGCAAATGAATTGACAGATCTGAAAGAGGGTAGAGAGGGGGAGAAGTCTTTTTTTTCAAACAGGTGGCAACCTTAAAGCCTCAGATAAAGATTTTCAAGTTAGACCGATTTGAAACAAAGCAAAATTATAAATAATACAAAACAAAGCAACTCAAGTGTATTTAAAATGTTGTAGTGCTGCTTGGAAAGTATGCTCACTGTGTGCAGATTCCAACTGTACCACCTTTAATACTAGTGTTACTTCCCCATTGAGAACCATATTATGCATAGCCAGTAGAAACTTTCTTCCATTTTTGATAACTTACGGATCTAAATGGGAACTGCATTATTTTTTGAGCCTCTCACTGTGTCTTGGAAACATCAGCTGTTGCAAACAGAGTAACTTAACAAGAAAGCAGCAGCCAGAGACCACCTTCCCTACATACTTAACATTAACCTTAACTCTTTGATAGTAGTAAAACAAAACAAAAACAAAAGGGATGCAAAAGTAATTTCAAAGGAGACAATCAAAGGCTCTGCTAGCAATCACTGCTTAGAAGTACTTCAGGAAAAGAAGGCATCTACTATATCCCAGTGTAGCACATATAATTCACACTGACTGTGCTAGGTGAAACAGTCAGCTCTAATGATTTCAACATAACACTATTTCACTTTGATTCTAACAGATGGCTGACATTGTTTAAGACAGTGAAGACAAATTTAAAATATCAAAAAAAAAAATTGGGATACTTACAATCCATACAAAAAAAAAAAAAAATTAAAGGGATGTGACAGGCAGCACTGTAGCATTGTAGCAAAAGTACTTCTCTAACGAACGATAGGGTAGCAAGCTGTGTTCTCTTGTGAATCAGTACAAACACAACACAAGTCCAGCTCAGCATATAAGCACAGAGCAAAGTAGGGTTTGCCAGTAGTGAAAGCATAAGCTACTCATTTTTATTCCTCTCCAATACGACCATCAAAACGATGACCGATTTTTAAGTAGTCGAAGGGCCAGGAACCCTTTGGAAGGGCAGGCAGAAATAAAAATAAGTACAGTCTTATATAGTATTGCCATGATGGTTTTCCTTTATAATGAAAGAATTCAGCTAAACACTGAGCCTTCATTAATTACTTTTAGTGTACTCAAATTTTGTCTATTCTTTTACATATGTAGAACACAGACTTCCTTCAAAACTTTGAAGCAGCGCAACAGTTTTGCAGGTCACCTACCTGACGTCTTAAAAACACCATGCTGGAAATATTGAACATTGCTCTTCTCTAATTACCAAGCTTAGCCTCTGTTTAAGCCGTTTTTCACACGTCTTCCATTTGCATCTGTATTAAACTGAAGGAACTACCTTTTCTCACCTCACTACTATTCTCCTAGAAAGTTCCTGGACAGACTAATGTACCAGCCAAGTTGCCTGTCACTTCTGAAAGGATGTATCTGAAAAATTCTCTTGCTTAAACTGTTTCAACAAACCTATCTTATTTTCTTCCAGCTGAGCCAGAGTTGAGCCAGCTGAGCCAGAATGACACCTGCAAATAGTTAAACTACCAGGTACTAGAAGTAGACAAAAAAAAATCACCCATTTTATCAACTACTGCTAAATATCTACATCCTTCAGAGCTACAATACTTCAATATTTTTCACCTTGTCATCACAATACCTAACTATCAGTATTATTTTTGCTTTTACTACAGCATTTAGGCAGAAAGACTTTCTAGGAAAAAAAGTCTGTTTCACTAAGCTGTCAATAGGGAAAGCAGAAATACTATTTCTAAGTACTTGCACTATCTAGTTCCTGCTACTAGACATCTATGTATTAACAAAAGGATTTTAAGCAACTCAGCAAATGCTAGCTGCCTGTTGGGTCGTTTCATCTAGTTCACATCTGGAGTTTCTCTATCCAGAAAAAAAAAAAAAAGTTGACTTCCTGAAAATGAAACATTTTCTAGTTTTTGTAGGTTACTCACTGATCCCTGCTAAGCCATAGCATTCTTACTTTCCACCTCCCTCCCCCTGCCCCTTAAGGGAAAAGGAATCAGCATGCTGCTGCTAATTTACTTCCCACTTGCAAAATACCCAAAAGCTCGACTTGCAGTTGCTGTCAGTCATCACAAGCTATAGCAGAAACCTTGCTTGGGCTCCACCATTCCCATATCTAAGGAGTAGCCAAGTGATGGTCTCAGTTTGCACATAATTCAACCAGTTGAAGGTGATTACAACCAAAAGGAACACCAACATCTTGTATTCAACCCAAAATACAGCTGTACCAGAGTGTTTTATGGATTCTCATAAACTTTAAACCAACTCTCTCTTAGTGGCAATCCGATTAAAAAGTTGCAGTTCAAAACTAATTAGAAAACCACATCAATAGTTTGTTTTCACAGACACAGATGGAAACTATAGCAGACCAGACTGAATATTTGCATATTTTGCAGGAAAATACAATTAGGGAAAGAAAACAATGGCAAAACACTTCTCAATTTCTGTAATCTACTTTTTTTTTTTTTTTTTTTTGGCCAGAGGCAGGGTGAGGAGGGCTGTAAGCATTAAGCTTATGGAGGGACAGACCCATAGAAGGGCTGATATATCCTTACTGGAATTTCTTTCTGAATAAATACTTTCACGATGTTGCCATACTTTTGCTACAGTAAAAACTGCAGTCACTCACTCAAAAATAAATAAATAAATAAATGACAGAGAGAGAGAGAAACAGCCTTTCTCTTTAATTCACAAGATCTGCCTGAATTGATATCTATTTCTATACAGTAAGAAACAGTAATTATTCTGTCTTCTTAAAGTCCCACCACCAATTCCAGGTAAGTTTCACTTGTAACTTCACACAATTCTGCAGAACAAAAGCCTTAGGTTAACTTCTCCCAATACATAAATGATTCTATAAATTTGATCACACTTGGCACTGATTTGTGGATCATTTCTAGTTTGAAACAACCAAAAGAGCACATTCTCTTCAAAATGCAGAAACTCCAGATTCACTCGAAACTATGTTTTTGTTGTTGTTATTTTTTTGCTTTTCCTCTTTTCTTTGCTAATACTGTTTCAGTAATTCCTAACATTGTTTAGCTTTTAGACAGCAACAGGAAACAGACCTTCTCTTTTCATACTATCAGTCCTAACCACTATACTTCAAACTACTGTAGCTCAGGAAAGAGCATAGAAAAATCCTTCCTACTACCTATGGCTACAAATTTTGCTCCCTCATCTCCATGCACATTCTCCTATGCATATTACTTTATATTTATTGATATTGAATTTAATTCATCATTTTATAGCTCATTCACAACATACATTGCAACACCATTTTGCAGCTCTTGCCTGTTTTAGTTTGCTGAGTTAAATTAGCTTGTATCGGTAAATCTCACTGGTCATTTATTATTTATAAGTTTTACAGATCTTTTTGCAGATTTCCCACCCATATAAACACCAAATAAAGAATTCAGATTGGATTTTAAATATTTCATTTACGTACAAACTTCATATGCTTTGTGGATATTCAAACAAAGCTAACAGCAGCATTTTCATGGGTACTAAAATCTAATCTCTCATTTCACTTATTCTAAGAGACACATATCCACCAGCCTTCAGTTTTATGCTTTTAACAGCTCACCTTTAACCAAGAAGTCTGTGCCTTAAGAAGCAATTTACTAGGAGTTCTGAAGAAAAAGTTAAGAACAAAAACAGAAGTACCGCTCTGACTGATCCAGAAGGTCAGCAGTAGAGAAACGGTACTCTCAGTCAAGGATCCAAATTAAGGATCCTTGTCACGAATTAAGACTTTATGGAAGGATGCTACTTCACTAACATCTCAGTAACACGATACTACATACACGGTTAATATAAATTTCTTTAAAGTTGTACAATTGTAAATATAAAAAAATAGTTTTCGTTCACAGACACTTTTTATTTGGGAATTAGGATAAAGCAGATTTAAGACTCCAAGTAAAATCTTAGTTCTTCCCCTATGTATGTATGTAAATCCATGTGATTTTAATTCTAACCTTGTGGGAGGCTCCAGCTATTTCATGCTACATATCAAAGGCAGCTAAATAGAGCTAGACTCTACATTGTGACATTTTGTCTCCATGTGCAGCAGTACTCCATTATGGGATAGTCCAAGCAACTTTCTTCTGCACAATGCTTATGACTATTTCTGAAAGAATGATATTTAAATTATTTAAAGAACACAAGAACTGCAGTCAGTGTAATTTAAAATTCCTCAGAAGCATTCTATGGCATATTGACCTAGAAAACTAGCTAAATTTGCAGTTGGATAACATTTAGGGAAATACACCTAAATATTGCAGGAGTTAACAAATGTACATTAAAAAAAAAACCTTTTGGAGGTATTAGCAACAAAGGTTTAGAGATTTCCATAGACACAGAGCTTATTGCTGCACATTCAACAAATTTAATTTGTCTGGACTGGCAGAGAATGCAAACTCTGCAACTGGGCCTTTTGAATAAAGAGCTGCCAAATGCTGTTTGTTAAGAGTGAACTGAGTTAACATTAAGGGCTGCAATTACAAGGGATTTAACACCTATGAGTGGCCTTTACCCTAATCTTCGGTGTGTAACTTAAGAATGACAAAGTATCAGGAAAAATAAATAAATAAAGAGAAACAAATATAAAACATAATAGCCAAAAAATAGGTTTAGTATCAAAGAAATAAGGACGTAAAAAATTTTTTACAAAAACCTTAGCATTGCATCAGCTCACAATATTTTGGATTCTAAGAGTTCAAATACTGAATTACCTGGTAAGGCCAACTTCAGACTAGTTTCATATTGGAACAATTTCTAGAAATTAAGTAAAAATGCTCTGGAAATGACAGTCATTAATTTTTATTTGGTTCATGACTGTCATTTCCAGAGCATTTTTACAGAGACATTGACTTGCCATATAAAGACATCTCCCATTTTAACATCAATATGTAAAACTATAGAAAGGTCTTTCAGCACTTAAAAGCTTTTTATTTATTATAAGTTTGAAACCATACAGAAGGTCTAAGCTTGCCTCAAATCTTTAAGTAAAGACTATTTTGTTCAGATTTAGTAGGTTCATGAAATAATACAATCATTATAGAAGTAAAATACACTTTTACCAACATTTTTGCAGCCCTGACAAACAATGTACCCAGGTAATTGGATAAAAGCAGAACAATCCAGACTGAATTTTGTCATTTCAACCATAAAACTGGAATCTGACTCAGATGTTCAGGATAGTCCTGTTTGGCATTTAGTTCCAAAATGCAATTACGAGTTTCAGTCTAAATCTAACTTTACTAAATTAATAAATAAATAAACAAACAAAAAAAAAGTGAGAGAGAGGGGAAAAAATATTTCAGACCATTCAGTTTTTAAGGTCTGATCAACGTACTGAATGTTATTCATCTCTCACATATACTGAATATTATATATCTCACACATAAAGGGCCACTCTCACAGTCACATGGCCGTCGTTAGAAGCCTTACATTCAAGTTCAAATGGTGAGAGGAATTTACTAATTGTTATTCATTATCACTCATTAACCTGACAGCTCCTAGAGTCTTTTACTGTATGTGGAAGTTCTCAGGCTGAATCCTCTACACCAAGTCTCTCAACACTGTATGACCCAAATAAATTGCTGTTCTCCCCCTTACAAAAAACTATTTTTTTCCCCTGCCCATCACTTGCTTTGTATCTGTCAGCTAGTGTATGTGCCCTTAGCCATATGTCTTTATCCTAGCAAGACTGCTGTGAAAGAGAGAGGTGCGGGGGTCTACGGAGAGCGAGCACCAGCGCACAGGCTGGACCAGGCCTCACCTCTCTTTCCTGACTGGTCCTCCTGAGCTCTGTGCTTCACAGCCACCCAGGAATTCACACACAGGAGCGCACAAAACCCAGAAGAATCTCCAAGGAAGGAAGTGCACTACTTTTCAGAGCCAATGTCAGCTCTTCAAATAGATGTTGCTCACTTTCCTAAAGCCTCCTACAGGTCAGTATTCTTTTTTCGCAGATTCGTTTAGCAGGATATAAGAACAAGGTGCACTCTCTGCATGGAGACGCCGAGCTTCTTGACATCAGAGAAAATACTCAAAGATAGTCTGTGCAAAATTATGCCCAGAATCTACAAATTAAGGATGTCTAGAGCAGTAAAAGAAGCTACTCATTTATTTCCATGGTTCAGCAGGCTGCTAGTTATTGCCACTACTCGTTCTAGGGCTTTCAAATCAAACCTGAGCAGTCTCCATCGCCTTATGTTGGTTACCAAAGTAAAGCATCCCCAAAATAAGCCAGTTAGTAACATGAAAAATGAGTATTCTGGATAGGGACCTAAAAGTCACATAGGAATCTCTGAAGAGGATAGTTTTAGACAACTCCTTGGAAATGACTACTTTTAAGATCATTCTTTATCAAGATGGTCATAAATTAGTGCATATTTGGCACTGGAGAATCTTTGATAATAATTAATAAATAACTGATTTGGGGTACTACAAGTTTTCAAGTCTATATAAGAGTTCATACCACTCTCACTACCTTAATGAAACAGTAATGTTCATTGAGGGTCACACGGCCATGGAGTACCTTTCTCAAAGTATTGAAGCATGTGGGTCAGTTGCTACTGTGAACCCAACAGCAGCTGCTGCACCGAGGAAGTCTATACTTAATACTGCAGGAGGAAATTAAAACCTAACGCTGCTAGCCTCACCTCACTTGTGCAGCTGCCAAAGCGGGGGAATCACAAGATTTATGAGGGAGAAAACTGGTCTGTGCAAGGTTTTTCAGGACTAGGCAGCTACGGGCCAGCTTAAACAAGAGATGCCACAGTGAAAGGGTTAGTATGAACACAGCACGACGTTTCCCCATTTATCTGTGAAGTTTTAACATCTACAGCTAAGGGCCCCTCCTCGAGCCTTCCACTTGAGGGCAAGCGAAGCAGCTGCGGCCTCCTCGCGGCGCTCGCCGGCACTACCTTCCTCGGCAGGCAGCAAACTTGGCACGTCCCGCTCCCTCCGAGCCCTCCGCCTCGCAGGCACGCGGGGCAGACGGAGCCAAATTCAGCCCTGAGGCCACCACAGCGGCCTCCCCGCGCCGCTGTCAGGGCCTGAGCGAGACACCAGCCCCCCAAAATAACCTCCTCGGGAAGAGAGGGAATAAAATAAAATAAAATAAAATAAAATAAAATAAAATAAAATAAAATAAAATAAAATAAAATAAAATAAAATAAAATACAAAAACGCAGCGGAGTCAAATCCGCGGGCCAGCATCTCCCTAGGCGCTGCTGCAGCCCCGTCTCGCGGTGCTGTCGGACCGCGGCACGCAACGGCCGCCCAACGGCCTCCAACGGCCGCCGCGGCCCTTCCCCGGCGCGCGGCCGTACC